>ONZH01030296.1:0-562280 GCA_900303285.1 Rhinella marina
GCGTAGCTAGAGGTTCAGCACAGGGGGGGCGAAACATACTTGAGTGGGCCCCCCACTTATTGGCTTCCCAAACGCACGTTTCCAACTTCACAGGAACATACTACTAGTTGTGGTTATAATATTGTATTAGAAAGATGACTGTATAAACTGCAAGATCGTCTATGCTGCTAAGTACAGTACAATAGACTTTCTACATACCCTAGTCTAAATACTCTACCACATAATGCAGTAAAATATAGGATTAATAGGAGTAAAAAACAAGGGGACTCCTATGTTAAAGGAAACGTGTCCCCAGTTTTTACATCACTCCCCTGCCCCCATCACACCTCAGATCAGCTTAATGTGCCCCCATCAGACCTCAGATCAGCTTAATGTGCCCCCATCAGACCTCAGATCAGCTTAATGTGCCCCCATCAGACCTCAGATCAGCGTATTGTGCCCCATCAGACCTTAGATCAGCGTATTGTGCCCCATCAGACCTCAGATCAGCGTACTGTGCCCCATCAGACCTCAGATCAGCGTATTGTGCCCCATCAGACCTCAGATCAGCTTAATGTGCCCCCCATCAGACCTCAGATCAGCTTAATGTGCCCCCCATCAGACCTCAGATCAGCCTACTGTGCCCCCATCAGACCTCAGATCAGCATACTGTGTCCCCATCAGACCTCAGATCAGCGTATTGTGCCCCATCAGACCTCAGATCAGCATATTGTGCTCCCATCAGACCTCACATCAGCAGAATGTGCCCCCATCAGACCTCACATCAGCGTATTGTGCCCCCATCAGACCTCAGATCAGCGTACTGTGTCCCCATCAGACCTCAGATCAGCGTACTGTGTCCCCATCAGACCTCAGATCAGTGTATTGTGCCCCATCAGACCTCAGATCAGCATATTGTGCCCCATCAGACCTCAGATCAGCATATTGTGCTCCCATCAGACCTCACATCAGCAGAATGTGCCCCCATCAGACCTCACATCAGTCAGCCCGTATTGTGCCCCCATCAGACCTCAGATCAGCGTACTGTGTCCCCATCAGACCTCAGATCAGTGTATTGTGCCCCATCAGACCTCAGATCAGCATATTGTGCCCCATCAGACCTCAGATCAGCAGAATTTGCCCCCATCAGACCTCAGATCAGCGTATTGTGCCCCCATCAGACCTCAGATCAGCGTATTGTGCCCCATCAGACCTCAGATCAGCGTATTGTGCCCCCATCAGACCTCAGATTAGCATATTGTGCCCCATCAGACGCTCAGATCAGCCTACTGGTGTCCCCATCAGACCTCAGATCAGCGTATTGTGCCCCATCAGACCTCAGATCAGCCTACTGTGCCCCCCATCAGACCTCAGATTAGCGTATTGTGCCCCATCAGACCTCAGATCAAGCCTACTGTGCCCCCCATCAGACCTCACATCAGCCTACTGTGCCCCCATCAGACAGATCAGCGTATTGTGCCCCCATCAGACCTCAGATCAGCTTAATGTGCCCCGCCATCAGACCCACTCAGATCACTTGCCCCCATCAGACCTCAGATCAGCGTACTCTGCCCCCATCAGACCTCAGATCAGCGTACTGTGCCCCCATCAGACCTCAGATCAGCGTATTGTGCCCCCATCAGACCTCAGATCAGCATATTGTGCCCATCAAACCTCAGATCTGCATATTGGTGCCCCCATCAGACCTCAGATCAGCGTATTGTGCCCCCATCAGACCTCAGATCAGCCTATTGTGCCCCATCAAACCTCAGATCAGCCTATTGTGCCCCCCATCAGACCTCAGATCAGCGTATTGTGCCTCCATCAGACCTCAGATCAGCTTAATGTGCCCCCATCAGACCTCAGATCAGCGTATTGTGCCCCATCAAACCTCAGATCTGCATATTGTGCCCCCATCAGACCTCAGATCAGCGTATTGTGCCCCCATCAGACCTCAGATCAGCCTATTGTGCCCCATCAAACCTCAGATCAGCCTATTGTGCCCCCCATCAGACCTCAGATCAGCGTATTGTGCCCCCATCAGACCTCAGATCAGCGTATTGTGCCCCCATCAGACCTCAGATCAGCGTATTGTGCCCCATCAAACCTCAGATCTGCATATTGTGCCCCCATCAGACCTCAGATCATCGTATTGTGCCCCCATCAGACCTCAGATCAGCTTAATGTGCCCCCATCAGACCTCGATCAGCGTATTGTGGCCCCATCAAACCTCAGATCTGCATAGTGCCCCCATCAGACCTCAGATCAGCGTATTGTGCCCCCATCAGACCTCAGATCAGCCCACCCAGCCACATAAGATAAAAATAAAAAACCTTTCTTACCTGTTCTGCGCTGCGGCTGCCCTCAGGTCCGCACTCCGCTCTCTTCCCTGGCCCGCGCACACTATGACCTGACGCTGCGTGCAGCGTCAGGTCATAGTGCGCGCCGTCAGGGAAGAGAGCAGAGCGCGGACCGGAGGGCAGCCGCAGCGCAGAACAGGTAAGTAAGATTTTTTATTTTTATGGGCCCCCTTGAGTCACTGGGCCCGGAGCCGTCGCCCCCCCTGCCCCCCCGGTAGCTACGCCACTGCTCCCCATCTTAAACCACTTACAACATACAGACCCATGTAAAAAAAAAATCACCCCCTGCTTTTAGCCCCCTATGTGTATAGTTAGGGCCCATTCACACAACCATATATTTGAGTCCACATCTATTCCGCAATGTCAATAGGACCGCAAAAGATGCATTCTTGACCGCAATTATGGACAAGAATAGGAATTTCTTTCATAGGGATGGTCACTACGTGGAATGCACATGGCTGGTATCCATGTTTTGCGAATCCACAATTTACGTAGCGTATATATGTGAAAGTAGCCAAGGGACATGAGGTTACATACATAGTTACATAGTTGTTAAGGTTGGAAAAAGACACAAGTCCATCAAGTCCAACCTGTAATCCTGCTATATCGATCCCTGGATCAATGTCCATCTTCCTTTTAAAAAGGGGTTGGGCCAAGGGAAAGGGTGAGTAGAACAAGATTTCTATACATTGTCATGAGCCTCAATGTTATTTTGAATTAAAAAGTCATCTAAACCTTTTTTGAAGCCATCTACTGTATTTGCTGTGACCAGCTCCTGCGGCTATTCCAGAGATTCACAGACCTTACTGTAAAGAATGCTTGTCACCTCTTATGACTGAATCTTTTTTTCTCCAGTTGTAGGGAGTGGCCTCTTGTTTTTTGAGGGGGTTTAACCCAGAATAGCTTCCCTTGATATTTTTTGTATGGTCCGTTTATATATTTGCACAGGTTAATCATGTCCCCCCTTAGACGTCTTATTTCAAGACTAAACAAATTCAGTTCATTTAATCTTTGCTCATAACTAAGATCTTCAAGGCCCTTTATGAGTTTAGTGGCTCTCCTCTGTACCTTTTCTAACTCCAGGGCATCCTTTTTATGGACTGGTGCCCAGAACTGAACTGCGTATTCCAGTTGAGGCCGCACCAGCGCTCTGTATAGTGGCAATATTACATCCCTGTCCCGCAAGTCCATACCTCTTTTAATACAAGACAAAATTCTGTGGGCCTTAGAGGCAGCTGACTGGCATTGCATGCTGTTATTTAGTCTATGATCTACTAATACACCCAGATCCTTCTCAACAAGTGACTCTCCCAGTTTTACTCCCCCTAAGACATATGCTGCATGCAGATTATTGGCCCCCCAAGTGCATAACTTTACATTTATCTATATTGAATCTCTTTTGCCAAGTGGAGGCCCAAACAGTAAGTTTGTCCAAGTCAGCTTGTAACTTATTAACATCTTCAATAGACTGGACTGTATTACAAAGTTTGGCGTCATCTGCAAAAATAGAAACAGCGCTATTAATCCCATCCTCTATGTCATATGAATAAGTTAAATAATAGCGGACCCAGCACAGAACCTTATCAGAGGATATTCTGTGTACATGACACTGAGTATAGTACATAATACTCCTTACTATTATTTGGCATATTTCTTTGTGATACTTATGCTACATTCACACAACAGTTGCGATTGCGACCTCCGATCTGCATATTTTGCTGATAGGATGCGGACCCATTTATTTTAATGGGTCAGCTAAAATTGTACACTGTGTGCTGTCTGCATCCGTATGTCCGTTCCATAGCCCCGCAAAAAAAATAGAACATGTCCTATTCTTGTCCGTTTTGCGGATAAGGATAGGCATTGTTACAGTGGATTTGCAAAATAAACCGATGCCATATGGACGTCACCCGTTTTTTTGGTGGATCCACAATTTGCAGATCAGTAAAACACAATGGTCGTGTGAACGTAGCCTTATCCTGTTGCTTCATAAACTACATTTACTGTCATAGAGGGCAATTACTTTAGGAATAAAGGTTTATTGATCACACTGAATATGCATAGAATTAATGTTATTGTGCTTGCTTCTTTGTCATATGTATCCTGTTACCTCATAAATCACATTTACTATCATAAAGAACAATTTTCAGGCATAAAGGTTTATCGCACTTTTTATGAATAGTTATTATTAATGTCAATATTTTTATATTTACTTGTTATTTATCAAGATTGTTCAATAAAATAATCAAAACCAACACTGTATAGTGGGATTTTATCTAAGTGAAATACACACATAGTAAAGAATATCAAAATGAACAGAAATTGACTGCCTAACAAAAAGTTACATTTTGAGGCAATATTGTATAGTTAAATTTACCTAGCGCAGATGTGAAAGTAGCCTAGAACAAGGGGTATTAGAGGATATTACTTTATTAGGCTCCATGCACGACACTGAATATTGTGCATAATATGCCTTACTATTATTGTGCTTGTTTTTTTTCCCGTTGCCTCATAAATCACATTTACTGTCATAGAGGGCAATTTTGAGGGAAAACAGGTTTATTGCGTATACATGACACTGAATATAGTGTATAATATTCCTTTCTATTATTCTTGTTCCTTTGTGATACTTATCCTGTTGCCGTGTAAATCACATTTACTGTCAAACAGAGCAATTTTTAGGCATAAAGGTTTATTGCACTAGCGGCATAGAACTAGGGATTATTCTGGATTACAGTGGTACTATACATGAAAAATAGAAGCTCTCTTTGCGCACAATTCTGATCAAACATGTGTCGAGCCCATCTACCAACGTCAAGGTGGCTACCTAACACTAACAGAACTGCCTCTCCTGGGCCAAACCTGCAATGTTCCTGCACCCTAAACATAGAAAACATCCAAATTTCAAATAAGGTTGTCCACTCTTTTTTCTCTTTGCCACATCAGTCGGCAATTTCTCTTTGCCACATCAGTCATAACAATTCTATCCCTGATAGTTTTAGTTCTTTTATAAGACATGAGGGGATATTGGTAAAACTCCCCAATTTCTGCATAGCTATCCCTGAACATTTTCCAATGTTGACATAATACATGATTTCCTGAACCATCGTCCTAGGGAGACAACTATGGTAATTCAAAAGTGAGTTTCTGTCTGTACTTTCTACTGGCAAAGGAAGACTTCAGCAGAAACAGCAGGTTAAACATTCCAAACAGTTTATTTTCTGGTATGCAGCATCCAAGATATAGCTTCACTTGGTGGGGTGAAGCTGTGTCACCAACGTAACAAAAACAACAAAATAAACTCCTGTATACCTAGGCACTGCCAAGAGAGGTCGCCTCTATCTCAGCACTACGGTGCAGTTCACACAGAGAGAATCAGGCGCAGACAGCTAGTAGGTCAGCTAGCTTTCCAGGCTTTATGACCATCTGAGGTCTGATTTTATTCCCCAGTAATGATCCCAGCAGTCACACCTGAGATCACCTTAGGCTAGGGGGAATAGTTGAAGGGTTTGGACTGGTAGGTCCCACTACCAACCTAGCCACCAGTCCAAAAAATCCAGCCCAGAGCAGAATCTAAACAAATCTGCCTCAGTAAACTACACTTTGCTGAAAAAAATGCAGTTTCCGGGATTTAATTTTCTTCACCCAGCTGATGATATACCCCTTCCAGCACTTTACTGTACACCATACCACACTACATATAGATCTTTAACATAAACCATAGTATCTAAAAATTGAAATTTCTCAGTGGAATATGTAGTAAATTGAATATTTTCAAATATGTGATCAGCATTTCAACCGACTCCATCCAGGCGAGGAAAATATCATCGATGTATCTCCACCACTTCAGCACATGCTGAAAATGGGGAGACACATAGACGCTCTGTTCCTTTAACACTTTGACAAAATTATTTGCAAAGGGGGGCACGACATTGTAGGTCATTGCCACCACCTCCTTTGCAAATAAAAGGAACCATTAAATAAAAAATAGCTAGCACTAAATCCAGTAATTCTTAATAATTCCTGTGTGGCCTGAGAAAAGTCTGAGAAATCAAATAATCCTGAACTGCTCTCAAGCCTCCTGCATGACTGATTGACGTGTATAACCTGACAATGTCAAAGGAAGCTAAAATAGCTCCCCTTGGTAAAGTCACTTCTTGTAATTTAACCCCTTGGTGACCTCCGCTGTAAATGTATGGCAGAAGTCGTCACTTTAAAGATGGCGTCTGCTTGCACGTGTAGTGGGCACCATAGCAGAGACCCCGGGGCGATTGTACGTGATCAGCCATAAAGACCACGGCATCTGAGTGGTGCAGATGAAGGAACATGTAAAAGCGTTCCCTGGCTTAGAACAGGGAAGCTGTAATATCCCAGTGATGGCTCGGAGCCCCAAGCAGGCGTCAGATTGCCAGTTATAGTGACCCAGGGTGACTTTAAAAAAGTTAAAAAAAAAAAAAAAAAAAAAAAGCAAAAAAAAAAGTTTCAAATATAAAAAGTAGAGATGAGCGAGCACTAAAATGCTCGGGTGCTCGTTTCGAATAACGAACCCCATTGAAGTCAATGGGAGACTCGAGCATTTTTTGCAGGGAACCAAGGCTCTGCCTAGGGAAGGCTGGGTGAAAACCTGGAAACCTCAGAAAATGATGGAAATACCACGGAAATGGACAGGAAACAGCAGGGGCAGCATGCATGGATGCCTCTGAGGCTGCCTAATCCCACCATTACCCCAAATTCTCGGGCAACAGCCTGGTGGTAACCCTCAAGACAATTGTGCTCACCCAGACCATAAAAATTTAGCGTGGCCCTGTATGGCTGTGACAACAGAGTGACCGAGTTACACTGCGGCAGCAGGCGAAGCACATTAAAATTTAGCGTGGCCCTGTATGACTGTGACTACAGAGTGACCGAGTTACTGTGCAGGAGCAGGCGAAGCACATAAAAAATTATCGTGGCCCTGTATGGCTGTGACTACAGAGTGACCAAGTTACACTGCGGGAGCAGGCGAAGCACATAAAAATTTAGTGTGACCCTGTATGGCGGCGGTGACAACAGAGTGATCGAGTTAGACTGAGGTAGCAGGTGAACCACCCAAAAATTTAGCCTGACACAGCATGGCGGTGACACCATGAAAAATTGTTTTAGAGTGTCTGTAGTAGACGCTCCGGAAAAATTGTTTGGAGACAGGGCCTGTAGGTGGCCCTCCGGAAACATTGTCTTAAAAGAGTGCCAGTTGGCCCTCTAAAAAATTCCCTTTTGGGTCAGCGTTTGGCAATGAAGAGAAGGAGGAGGAGGAGTAGAGGAGAGGAATCGGATACATAAGGAATCTTATTCTTTAGCTGCTTTCCCCCGGAGGAGATTTGAATTCCAGTGAAATCCAGGCTTTGTTCATTTTAATAAGTGTCAGCCTGTCAGCGCTGTCAGTTGACAGGCGTGTACGCTTATGGGTGATGACGACACCAGCTGCACTGAATACCCGCTCTGACAACACGCTAGCGGCAGGGCAGGCCAGCACCTTCAAGGCGTACAGCGCCAGTTCAGGCCACGTGTCCAGCCTTGAAACCCAGTAGTTGTATGGAGCAGAGTGATCAGTCAGGACGTTGGTATGGTCAGCTAGGTACTCCCTCACCATCTTTCTGTACAGCTCCCCCCTACTCTGCCTAGACTGGGGACAGGTGACAGTGTCTTGCTGGGGTGACATAAAACTGGCAAAGGCCTTGGAGAGCGTTCCCCTGCCAGTGCTGGACAAGCTGCCTGCTCGCCTCCTCTCCCCCGCAACTTGGCCCACAGAACCATGCCCTCTGCCGCTAGCGGCGTCAGATGGGAAGAATTGTTTCAGCTTGTGCACCAGGGCCTGTTGATATTCATTCACTCTCATACTCCTTTCCTCTACAGGGATGAGAGTGGAAAGGTTCTGCTTGTACCGTGGGTCCAGGAGAGTGAACACCCAGTAATCGGTGTTTGAAAAAATGCTTCTAACGCGAGGGTCACGGGATAGGCAGCCTAACATGAAGTCTGCCATGTGCGCCAGAGTCCCAACACGCAAGAATTCCCTCTCCTCACTGGCCTGACTCTCCATTTCCTCCTCCTCTTCAGCCCATACATGCTCAAGAGTTAAGAAGGACTGAGCATTGGTATCCTCTTCTGTCTCTCCAACATTCTCCTCCTCTTCCTCCTCATCCTCATCCCCCTCCTCCGATACGCGCTGAGAAACAGACCGGAGGGTGCTCTGGCTATCAAGCGACGTATCTTCTTCCCCCAACTCCTGTGACAAGAGCAAAGCTTCTGACTTCATGCTGAGCAGTTTTCAACAGGCAAAGCAGCGGGATGGTGAGGCTGATAATGGCGGCATCGCCGCTGACCATCTGTGTTGACTCCTCAAAGTTGGTCAACACCTGGCAGATATCAGACATCCATGTCCACTCCTCATTGTAGACTTGAGGAAGCTGACTGACCTGACTACCAGTTCTGGTGGAAGTTGACATCTGGCAGTCTACAATCGCTCTGGTCTGCTGGTAAACTCTGGATAACATGTTTAATGTCGAATTCCATCTCGTGGGCAAGTCGCACAACAGTCGGTGAGCTGGCAGTTGTAGGCGCCGCTGCGCTGCCCTGAGAGTGGCAGCATCTGTGGTTGACTTGCGGAAATGCGCACAGATGCGGCGCACCTTGGTGAGCAAATCTGACAAATTGGGGTATGTCTTGTGGAACCGCTGAACTATGAGATTGAACACGTGGGCCAGGCATGGCACATGTGTCAGTCTGCCGAGTTGCAGAGCCGCCACGAGGTTACGCCCGTTGTCACACTCAACCATGCCTGGCTTGAGGTTCAGCGGTGCCAGCCACAGATCGGTCTGCGCCGTGATGCCTTGTAACAGCTCTTGGGCGGTGTGCCTTTTGTCACCTAAGCTCAGCAGTTTGAGCACCGCCTGCTGGCGCTTACCCACGGCACTGCTGCTGCGCCTACAGCTACCGACTGAAGGCACCGTGCCCACAGATGGTAATTCGGAGGAGGAGGAGGGGTTGGAGGAAGAGGCATAGTACATCTGAGAAACCGTGACCAAGGTGGGCCCCGCAATCCTCGGTGTGGGCAGTACATGAGCGGCCCCAGGGTCAGACTCGGTCCCAGCCTCGACCAAGTTAACCCAATGTGCCGTCAGTGAGGTGTAGGGCTGGGACGGCACATCGGGAAAAATAGTGGCGGCTGGGGACCAAGTACCGAGGGACAGCCACCACCATCAGGTTGGGAAAAGCCTCAGTCTCTACCAGTCTATAGGGCAGCATCTCCAGGCTCAACAATTTGGATATGTGGACGTTTAGGGCTTGTGCATGTGGGTGGCTGGAATTGTATTTGCGCTTGCGCTCAAATGTCTGCTGCAAAGACAGCTGAACGCTGCGCTGGGACACATTGGTGGAGGTTGTGGAGGATCGTGGAGGTGAAGGGGTGGTTGTAGGGCGGGAGGGTTGACTCGCCGAGCCAGCATGTGACACAGGGGAAGGGGCAGTTGGTGTGACCCGCAGGAGGTGAACGGCCTTGGTTCCACTGAATATGCACTCATATTCCTGCGCATGTTGGTAGTGGTTAGGCTGGTAGTGGTGGCTCCCCTGCTGATCCTGGTGTGGCACAGGTTGCACACCACAGTCCGTCGGTCATCCTCACTTTCTTTAAAAAACCTCCAGACTTGCGAACATCTAGGCCTCGGCACGGGAGCTTGACTCCGTGAAACAGTTGCTGATCTACCTGCTCTGGCCCTGCTTCTCCCTCTGGCCACCCCACTGCCTCTTCCAACCTGTTCTAGTGCTGCACTTGCCTCAGAAGCACTGTCTTGAGTTGGATTACCAACCCAGCTCGGGTCAGTCACCTCATCATCCACCAGCTCTTCCTCCGATTCCTCACTCTGCTCCCCCCTCGGACTTACTGCCCTGACAACAACGTCACTGTCTGACAACCGTGTCTCATCATCATCCGACACCTCTTCACGCACTACTTGCACTAAGTCCACACTCTCATCACCCACTGAAAGTTCTAAATTTTGGGCATCGGGACAGAGCAACTTCTCAGGTTGCTGTTTAGCAGTGGTTTGTGTCTCTGGGTACGGTCCTGAAAAGTGTTCCTGTGAGTATGCCTGATCTGAATCCATACTTTCCGTGGGGGGGGGGGGGGCAGGCTGGGGGGGAAGGAGGTTGAGCTGGAGGAGACAGAGGTCTACTCCCTTGGCTAGCGTGGGTGGACTGCGTGGAAGACTGGGTGGTGGATAAATTACTGGACGCATTGTCCGCTATCCACGTCATCACCTGTTCGCACTGTTGTGGTTTCAATACTGGTGTACCACGTGAACCAGTAAGTTGCGAGATGAAGCTAGGGAGCGAAACTCTGCGGCGTTCCACTGCTCCCTCATCAACATGTACTGTGTCAACCTGCCCAGGACCATGGCCTCTGCCCCCTACACTACTTGAACGCCCACGCCCTCAACCCTAAGCCCTTGGGTTCAACATTTTGTATGTTCACTGCACTGTATGATATATAACTGAGAGAAAAACGTAGTCTTTAGAAGGCGGCTATTGTACCGCAAACCACTCAATTTTTCACTGCACTGTATAATGTATAACTGAGAGGAAACACGTATATTTTCTAAACTCCGACTAGTGTGCAGCACACGACACAGTTTCGCACTGCACTGTAGTATATATGACTGAGAGGAAAAACTTAGTCTTTAGACGGCGGCTATTGCACCGCAAACCACTCAACTTTTCACTGCACTGTAGGATATATAACTGAGAGGAAAAACGTATATTTTCTACACTCCGGCTAGTATGCAGCACACGACAGAATTTTTCACTGCACTGTATAATATATAACTGAGAGGAAAAACGTATATTTTCTACACTCCGGCTAGTGTGCAGCACACGACACAATTTCGCACTGCACTGTATAATATATAACTGAGAGGAAAAACATATATTTTCTACACTCCGGCTAGTGTGCAGCACACGACAGAATTTTGCACTGCACTGTATAATGTATAACTGAGAGGAAAAACGTATATTTTCTGCACTCCGGCTAGTGTGCAGCACACGACAGAATTTTGCACTGCACTGTATAATATATAACTGAGAGGAAAAATGTATATTTTCTACACTCCGGCTAGTGTGCAGCACACGACAGAATTTTTCACTGCACTATATAATATATAACTGAGAGGAAAAACGTATATTTTCTACACTCCGGCTAGTGTGCAGCACACGACAGAATTTTGCACTGCACTGTATAATGTATAACTGAGAGGAAAAACGTATATTTTCTATATTCTGGCTAGTGTGCAGCACACAACAGAATTTTGCACTGCACTGTATAATGTATAACTGAGAGGAAAAACGTATATTTTACTACACTCCGGCTAGTGTGCAGCACACGACAGAATTTTGCACTGCACTGTATAATATATAACTGAGAGGAAAAACGTATATTTTCTACACTTCGGCTAGTGTGCAGCACACGACAGAATTTTGCACTGCACTGTATAATATATAACTGAGAGGAAAAACGTATATTTTCTACACTCCGGCTAGTGTGCAGCACACGACACAATTTCGCACTGCACTGTAGTATATATGACTGAGAGGAAAAACGTAGTCTTTAGACGGCGGCTATTGCACCGCAAACCACTCAATTTTTCACTGCACTGTAGTATATATGACTGAGAGGAAAAACGTAGTCTTTAGACGGCGGCTATTGCACCGCAAACCACTCAATTTTTCACTGCACTGTAGGATATATATAAAAAAAAACGTATTCCGTAGACTGACGCTACTGTACAGCACACTACATAATTGTTCACTGGACTGTAGTGTATAGAAATGACAGAAAAACGTATTCCCTAGACTGACGCTACTGTACAGTACACTACATAATTGTTCACTGGACTGTAGTGTATAGAAATTACAGAAAAACGTATTCCCTAGACTGCACTACAGATCTCAGCAAGCCAAGGTACAGCAGCAGCAAAAATGAGTACTTTGGGCAATTTATTTTGGGTCTATGTGGACCACGTGCTGTCCCTTCTGCCACCAGTCACTGTGTACAGTGTGCAGCCAAGATGGCGGTAGCTGCACTACAAGTCCCAACCAGCAGCCTGGAGGAGACCAAAAAAAAAAAGGTGCTTGTAGCCCTTAGAAGGGCTGTTGGGTTCTTTGTGGGTGATTCCTGCCTAATCAACATCTAAATTCAGGCCCTAACACTCTCCCTGACAGACAGCAACTCTATCCCTAATCTCATGAAGACGGCGTATGACGCGAGCAGCGCGGGACCTGATTCTTATATTCCCAGGTCATCTGATCTGGCCAGCCCTGCTATTGACTTGTAGGGGCCCCACGTGATGCTAGGAGGTACCAAAGACTCTCCTGCAGGTTGATTGGCTGAAAAAAAGGCGCCTAACATGCAAGAAGAGAAAGTTGCCATTTCCTCGAGGATCGCGATATGCTCATCCGAGTAGCGAGCATATGCGAATACCCTAATGCTCGAACGAGCATCAAGCTCAGACGAGCATGTTCGCTTATCTCTAATAAAAAGCTAAAAAAAAGGCTATTTTTAAATCACCCCCCCCCCCCCAAAAAAAAAAAATATATATATTATAGTTATTATACCGCCTAAAAACACCCATACTATTAAAATTTAACAATATTTATCCCATACAGCGAATGGTGTGACGGGAAAAAAAATTCAAAGTGACCAATTTGACATTTTTCGTCACTTCACCTCCAGAAAAAAAATTGAATAGAAAGCAATGAAAAAGTCATATACACTTCAAAATGGTATCACTGAAATGTACAGAATGAGACCTGATACAGCTCCATACACACCACTAACTAAAAGGTAAATGCGTCAAAATATGACGGTGAAAAGATTAAAAAAAATTTCAAGGTTTTTTTTCCCCAGTATTGATAAATAACAGGAATTAGTGAGCCACTTGATGGCAGTATCACCATAAAAGACAGTTCAACAGAGAGTCTATATGGGGCAATTTTACATAAAGCCCCAAATATTTTCTCTACAGTGGGGGCCAAGTTGTACATAGACTGCTGCTGGGTGAATTAGGGGCCACTGCAGTAGAGGATAGTAGGGGCTGTTACCTGCTGGTATCGTGTCACGGTCATTCCTGCAACAGGTTGCAGAAAGTTGGTAGGCTTGCACATGTGACATAGTCTGACATGTTTTCCTTTCCTTTTTTCTCTTTTAGAGACTGAATGCATGGACATGCGTTGATAAAGTGTACTTTCTGTCCACAGAAAAAACACACTCCCTTTTTATTCCCAGAATGCTTAAAGGTGGAAGCAGGAGTAGCTCCCCCTAAGTGCATAGGTTCGCCCACAGACATCAACCCAGGGATATCCTCACCCAAAGTGTCATAGGAAGACAATACACTATGTGATAGTACGTCCTGAGAGTGGGGGCCCCTAAGATCTCTCTCTCAGGCGTCTATCCATGCATACAGCAAGAGACATAGCGGCTTCCAAAGACACCAGAGTTTCAGGAAAGGCCAAAGCGTCCTTCAGCCTTTCTGATAATCCTTGACAAAACTGACTTCGGAGGGCCGGATTGTTCCATTCGGTACCCATAGCCCACCTCTGAAACTCAGAGCAATAGATTTCAACAGAGCGCTCACCCTGACGAAGGTCACGTAACTTGGTCTTGGCCAGGGAGATGCGATCCGGGTCATCATAGGTAAGCCCCAATGCCTTGAAAAATTCCTCTACCGACTGGAGAGACTGCAATCCGATTGGCAGAGAAAAGGCCCATGACTGTGCATCCCCCTTGAGCAACAAGATTACCACACCAACTCTCTGTTCCTCATTACCAGAAGAATGTGGACGCAGCCTAAAGTACAATTTGCACGCCTCCCTGAATAGAATAAAGTTATCACGTCCCCCAGAGAATCTGTCCGGGAGAGCGACTTTAGGCTCCAGACAGGCCTGGCAACACCACCCCCAAAACCAACAGCCTGTGGTTTTCTGAATCTGGGTGCAGAGATCAGTTACCTCCAAGTAGAGACCCTGTAGCTGTTCAGTTAGTGGAGTAATTGGGTCCATGTCTGAACTAAAATAATCATAAAATGATGGTTTAACCCTTACGCTACCAGCGCCGTACTACGGCGCTGGAGCGATGTGGGAGCATAACGCCCGCTCGCACGTGAGGCGGGCATCATGGCCGAAAAGTCTCTGCTGTTCCAGACTTGCCGCTACTTACCGCAACCGGCAATAATGCCGATCACGGTAAATAAAGGCATTAGATGCCGTGATCAAGTAAGGTGTCTGCACTCGATCTGAAAGCTGTAAACATCGCTGATGAGGTTTACAGCTTTCAATCTGCAATTCTTATTTTGGCCACCAGATGACAGGCCATGATAAAAATGAGCAAAGGGGACTTAAATTGAGTTTTAAAAATCCCTTGCTCAAAATGAAAAATTTAAAAACATTATATATATAATCATATATGATCCTTAAAATAATCACAAAAAAATTTAAAAAAATGTTAAAAAATATATAAAAAATAAAATATAAAAGTTTAAATAACCCCCATTTACGTATAATTAAAAAATAAATACCTAAATAACAATAAATATAGTCATCATGGGTATCACCGCGACCGAAAAACGCCTGTACTTTTAAAATATCCAAAAAAAAATTCAATACGGCGAATTGCGTGACGGAAAAAGGGTCAAAATGGCCGATTTGCCATTTTTTCACTACTTCTCTTACCCAAACAAATGTAATAAAATGTGATCAAAAGGTCACGCACACTCCAAAATGGTATCAATAAAAGCTATGGATTGTCCCGCAAAAAATTAGCCCCTAAACAGCTCAGTGGATGTAACGAAAAAAAGTTATGGGGGTCGGAATATGACGAAGTTAAAAAAAAATAATATTTTTTTCAAAGTTTTAATGTCACGATCTGGTGTGGAGGGGAAAACCACACCAAGCGTAGGAGGGAAGGGGATGAGGTCAGGAAACAAGTAAAGGGAAAAGGTCACCTCCTGCAGGAAACCCTGACACCAATCCTGACTCACTTACAGTATAAACAGGCCTCAAAGGTAGGCGAGTTTATACACAGGAACCTAAACCAAACTGACCCTATAGGACCCTGCAACTACTGACAGGGCTGAGTCTACCCGTTCCTCCAAAAGAAAGGACGAACAGGAGTCTCCAAAAGGCCAAATAACACAACAGGGAAAAGCAGGGTAAACACAAAAGGGAAAGTGGACACTTATCTTTAAAAAGAAATGGAAGCAACCGGATCTCAGGAGAGAACTACACCAATCCACCAGAATGTCCACAGAAACTATAAACCGCAAGTAACTGTGGTAGAAGCAGGAATAAATAGGGGAAGGACAATTACCACACCCGCAACAGTTGAGGGGAAGGGTTGTGGTAAACAGCAACAACAAAAAGGAAAACATGTCAGATTATGTCACATGTGCAAGCCTAGGCGATTTTCTGCAACCTGTTGCAGGAATGACCGTGACAGATCGTCAATGAGGGATTGTAGAATATTGAGTCCCCAGTACCTACAGCATTAGGGCCCTTTCACACGACCGTGGAGCACGGTCCGGGATGGTCCGTGAAAACCCGGACCGTGCTCCTTCTGAGGGCAGGAGGGCACAGGATCCAGGTGAGGTAGGCCACACAAATCTAGGTTATAGCTTCAGGCCTCAGGAAGGCTGTGGATTGAAAACCCTGTCAGAGGCACAGTTATCAGATTGGGGGGAATTTTAAAGGCCATGTACATCTTTGGGAGCAATTTTTTTTGAGGGGGGGGAATTTTTAATTGGATGTTACTCATTTTTGGCTAAAAAAATTTTTTTTCAATTGGCCTTTATTAAAAATATTGAGCTGTTCTGTCACAAAAGGTTAACTGTTTTTCCAGCTTTGTGACTGGTACTTTAACTTTGTGCCGGTCATCTAATAAACCTTCTCTAAACTACTGAGAGGTCATAAACACTTATTTAAGCCACATTCATATCAGTAAGATAAAAACTGACCTATAATGAGTGTTTATAAGGTCAGAGAGCAGAGATAAGGAGCATGTCTGCTCCTGGTATGACGGAAAAGATAGAAAATAAGGGTGCTACTAGAGTATCTTAGCTCTGTACAGAAAACGGACTCCATACTTTTTTAATAAAGACCAATTAAAAAAAGTATTTTTAGCTCAAAATAAGTACAATGCAATAATAATTTTAAAAAATTGTCCCCAAAGGTGTACATACCCGTCAAGTAGCGAGGTTGTGCTTGCACACACAAATGGATGCAGATTATGATAATGGTAGCTGGAGCTCTGCCACCATGCATCTGCTCTGTCAGCTAGCTAGCCACACTAGCTAGTTGGGTCACTCTAGGTTAGCGACATTGGGAGGTAGAGTAGAGACTTGATGTCTACAAAGATATCCTCAAGATTGACTGAACATTTCTCATAGACATTGCACACGATTCAGGGTTTTTTTAAAAAACTTTTTGGCACAATGAGCTTTGGTTTTTTGGATCCAACACGTTTAATATTTTTCCTTGCAACTTTTATGTTCGCTTGCTGGAGTACCACATTATAGTTGTGCGTGAGCACTGCTGATTTTGTTGATGAGTAGGTTGGTAGAAGGACCTACCATTACTGTGGGGATAAAGACAGGGCTGAGAGCTTCATTCATTGACAGTGTCTGAAAGCTGTAAGCTGTTGTGTAAGCCTGATTTACTATGTTACTGAATATAGGTGAGGAAACCCTTCTGTTTAGTTAGTGACTAGATTGGAAAGGACTTGAAGGAGTCCACGATCCAGAAGAGACAAGTTTTCACTTCCTGTGAACTGCAAGTGCGCTCACCAGTGTCGATGATGTGCAGGTGTATGGCACAT
The DNA here is from genome assembly GCA_900303285.1 of Rhinella marina. Lineage (NCBI taxonomy): Eukaryota > Metazoa > Chordata > Amphibia > Anura > Bufonidae > Rhinella > Rhinella marina. Next base: position 17,233 of record ONZH01030296.1, read on the forward strand.
GACCACTGACGCTAATCCCTGTCTTCAGCATTAGACCACTGATTGGCTACAGTGGTAACATGCCACATACCAGCAAGTGCCGGCTGCCGTTTGTAAACAAGCAGAGGCAGAAGGGAACGGACCAGAGCTGCAGAGAATGGCACTGGAGAAATTAGCAAGTATAAAATGCATCCATAATGCATATGTGCCAATTTTTTTTTTTTTTAATCAGATCATTTTTATTAGATTTTGAGATTTTACAAAAAAGAAAACCAAGACTCCACATTAAACAATGTGACTTATACAGGGGCGTAGCTATAGGGGGTGCAGAGGTAGCAGTCGCTACCAGGCCCAGGAGCATTAGGGGGCCCAAAGAACCTTGTGCTGCATAAGAAGAACACAAAGCACTGAGGGAAGGGGGGCCCAAACTTAACTCTTGCACCAGGGCCCATGAGCCTTTAGCTACGCCCCTGGACATATGCATAAATCATCTGGAAGTGTGTGTACATTGACATGTCAAATCTAGAAATAAAGTCAACATTGCAGAAATGTACATTGTCACTCATTAATATAGCACATATTACAACACCCCTCCCTCCCCAATACACTCCCCCTTCTCCGCGTGGTCACACGACAGCTCCATTAACCGGCTGAGAGCTACTCACATCTTACTCTCCTAGGCCTCTAAGGACCATATTAGTCCATATGTTTGTCAATCTCCGCGATTGTCTAGCCGGACCAGACATCCATCCTTGCCATTGTTGCCTAAATTTTTTAATCGTACCTCTTTTGGTGTGCACTCCACTTTCCATCAATACCATAGGATTCGCCATTTGGACCCATTCTATTACAGTGGGAGGATCTGGTTATATCGGTTTCGCCCTTTTGCCATAGCGGAGATCTCTCCTTTGTGCTCCACAGCTGCAGGGATGTCTCAGGGCCTTCCGATTAAGGTGAAGCCGATCTTACAGGATCAATTGCGGGGAAATAGCAGGGATATTGCGGCGGGAGCTCCTCATCACACGTCAGCTCACATCTCTCGCTAGGCCACGCCCCATGTGCCAAATTGTTGATCCCCCCCAACTAAAGACTAAGACATGCAGTGGGGAAAAAAAGTATTTAGTCAGCCACCAATTGTGCAAGTTCTCCCACTTAAAAAGATGAGAGAGGCCTGTAATTGACAGGTAGGTCAATCATAGGTAGACCTCAGCTATGAGAGACAAAATGAGCAAACAAATCCAGAAAATCACATTGTCTGATTTTTAAAGAATTTATTTGCAAATTATGGTGGAAAATAAGTATTTGGTCAATAACAAAAGTTCATCTCAATACTTTGTTATATATCCTTTGTTGGCAATGACAGAGGTCAAACGTTTTCTGTAAGTCTTCACAAGGTTGGCACACACTGTTGCTGGTATGTTGGCCCATTCCTCCATGCAGATCTCCTCTAGAGCAGTGATGTTTTGGGGCTGTCGCTGGGCAACACGGACTTTCAACTCCCTCCAAAGGTTTTCTACGGGGTTGAGATCTGGAGACTGGCTAGGCCACTCCAGGGCCTTGAAATGCTTCTTACAAAGTCACTCCTCCGTTGCCCTGGTGGTGTGCTTGGGATCATTGTCATGCTGAAAGACCCAGCCACGTTTCATCTTCAATGCCCTTGCTGATGGAAGGAGGTTTGCACTCAAAAGCTCACGATACATGGCTCCATTCATTCTTTCATGTACACGGATCAGTCGTCCTGGTCCCTTTGCAGAGAAACAGGCCCAAAGCATGATGTTGCCACCCCCATGCCTCACAGTAGGTATGGTGTTCTTTGGATGCAACTCAGCATGCATTCTCCTCCAAACACGACCAGTTGTGTTTCTACCAAACAGTTCTACTTTGGTTTCATCTGACCATATGACATTCTCCCAATACTCTTCTGGAACATCCAAATGCTCTCTAGCAAACTTCAGACGGGCCCAGATATGTACTGGCTTAAGCAGGGCGACACGTCTGGCACTGCAGGATCTGAGTCCCTGGCAGCATAGTGTTACTGACGGCCTTTGTTACGTTGGTCCCAGCTTTCTGCAGGTCATTCACTAGGTCCCCCCGTGTGGTTCTGGGATTTTTGCTCACAGTTCTTGTGATCATTTTGACCCCACGGGGTGAGATCTTGCATGGAACCCCTGATCGAGGGAGATTATCAGTGTATGTCTTCCATTTTCTAATTATTTCTCCCACAGTTGATTTCTTCACACCAAGCTGCTTGCCTATTGCAGATGCAGTCTTCCCAGCCTGTTGCAGGTCTACAATTTTGTTTCTGGTGTCCTTCGACAGCTATTTGGTCTTTACCATAGTGGAGTTTGGAGTGTGACTGTTTGAGGTTGTGGACAGTGTCTTTTATACTGATAACAAGTTCAAACAGGTGCCATTACTACAGGTAATGAGTGGAGGACAGAGGAGCCTCTTAAAGAAGAAGTTACAGGTCTGTGAGAGCCAGCAATCTTGCTTGTTTGTAGGTGACCAAATACTTATTTTCCACCATAGTTTGCAAATAAATTCTTTAAAAATCAGACAATGTTAATGTCTGGATTTGTTTTCTCATTTTGTCTCTCACAGTTGAGGTGTCTCAGACATTCCTATGACAGATAACAGGAGGTCTGTCAGACTTGCAACACGTGGTGTAATCTGACATGTTTTCCCTTTTTGTTGTTGGTTTTTACCACACCCTTTTCCCTCGAGTGTTCCTGGTGTGGTAATTGTCCCTTCCCTATTTATTGCTTCTTCTCCCACTATTCCTTGCGGTTTATAGCTTCAGTGTTGTGGTGGTGAGCAACAGTTTCGTTTCAGCTGAGTTCCTGGAGCCTCCATTTCTTCATTGAAAGATAAGTTTCCTTTTCCGTCCTGTTGTTTTGTTATTAGGCCTTAGGGAGACTTCTGTTTGTCCTTCCTTTTGGAGGAACAGGTAGACTCATTCCTGTCATTAGTTTCCAGGGTCCTATAGGGTCAGTTTGGTGTTTAGGTTCCTGTGTATGAACTTGCCTACCTTTGAGGCCTGTTCATACTGGTAGATAGGCAGGATTTGAGCCAGGGTTTCCTGTAGGTGTCCATCTTCCTTCCTTAGTTTCTAGGCCTATTCTCCTTTCCCTCCTACGCTTGGTTTGGTTCCCCCCCCCCACACACACCTGCGTGTGACATGAGGCCTACCTATGATGTCAATTACAGGCCTCTCTCATCTTTTTAAGTGGGAGAACTTGCACAATTAGTGGCTGACTAAATACTTTTTTTACCCCTGTAGCTAGATGGACATTACATTCACCACTACAAAACATACAGGGTAATACAGCACCGCATACCTCTTACCTTCAGTGACGTCTCCTCTGATGTAGACATTCTCTCTCCTTATCTTCTCTATTCGGCCCAGACAGCCATTACAAGTTCTTCTACATCTTTTCTTTGCAGAGTTTTCCACACAGACTTCTTAAATTCCTCACTTTTCTATCCTAGTCCTCCTTCTGGTGCCCCAACAGTGTTATCTTGATGCTACCCTCAATATTGTGCCAATTGTGTTCCCTAATCCCCTCATATACTATACTGTAGAAATAATAGTGCCATATAGATAGTCCCTTACAGTAACAGTGCTCTCCAAAGTCCCACTAATACTAATAATTCTCTAAGAATGCCTTCATTAGTAATGCTCCCTGAAAGTTCCCCTGTTAGCAGTAGTGCCCTCCATACTGTTCCAACTAATGTCCATAGATCTGCCTGGCATATCTGCTGATCAAGCTTGGGCTGAGCAGGACATGGAACTGGAAGACACTGGGGCGATGTGATGGCGGGGGAAGACACCATGCAAGGCTTACTGGCAGGCTATCTGCTGCTCCGCACCTCACACAGCCTGCACCAGCTCCGCCGCTATTCAAGGCTTACAAGTTCCACTTGAGTCTCTATCTTCTCGACTGTGTGGAGTGGGAAATCAGCAGGCAAAGACTGAAAGATAGCCGCACTTTCTATTTAATTTGTATGGAAAAATAAATCATTATTTGGACTTTTAAACTGCTGAATCCAGTGAAATCTGTCATTGTCGACCCCATCTACACATGGACCCATGACAACCCTTACTATTCATAGATAGATAGCTTAAATATTCATCAAAACCATATTACTTTGCCTTTTTAGGTACCTGACACTGAAAATTATATGAAGAAGCCTACCAAATGTAGGAAGCTCCTGTAAGTTGCAAAGCCTTAGTTGTTAGAAGTAATCAAAGCTGCCTAAGGAAGATCAATAAAAACACCACCAAAACTTGAAATTATTTCCTATCTTAAGACCCTGCTTGCCCTCAGGCATCTGCAGAGACCAGGTGTAGAAGCAAATTTGTCAGTAACTTTCTACTCAATATTTATGTATCTTTTCGTATGATTTCCTATTCCTCAAAATGTCCCTCTCTCTTAACGGGGTGTTCCGGTTAAAAAAAATTAACCTTTATCCACAGGTCAGGCTACTTTCACACTAGCGTTTTTAAATTCCGGTATTGAGTTCCGTTATAGGGGCTCAATACCGGAAAAAACGCTTCAGTTTTGTCCCCATTCATTGTCAATGGGGACAAAACTGAACTGAAGACAACGGAATGCTCCTGAAAGCATTCCGTTCCGTCTTCAGACCGGAGAACAAACCACAGCATGCTGCGATTTGCTCTCCGGTCCAGGCATCCGCACCAAGACGGATCCGGAATGACCCCCAATGCAAGTCAATGGGGACGGATCCGTTTGGTGTGGACACACCAGTAATCCGGATCTGTCCTCCATTGATTTCCAATGGGGGGTCATTCCGGATCCGTCTTACATACATAGATACATACATACAGACATACATACAAACATACAGACATACATACATACTCACATACTCCAGGGACGCCGGCAGCATGTCTTCACGCGCCTCCTGTGCACAGCTATGACGTTTCCCCACTGCGCCCAGCAGAGGGCGCTGTGGGGAATCGTCATCACTGCGCGCAGGAGGCGCGTGAAGACGTTCTGCCGGCGTCCCTGGAGTATGTGAGTATGTATGTATGTATGTATGTATGTCTGTCTGTATGTTTGTATGTATGTCTGTATGTCTGTGTCTTGTTTCAATGTGTGTCATGTGTGGGGCCGGAGCGCTGCTCCGGCTCCACACATGTATAGCGTTAGCACGGATCCGTTGGCACCCTTTAGGTGCCAGATCCGTGCTAACGCTAGTGTGAAAGAGGCCTTAGAGTATAACTATTATCTGTGAGGGTCCTGAAGCCCTGAAGATCCACCAGCGACAAGAGGCACTCTTCCTCCAAGAACTTGTTGAGTTCCAGCAGTTCTTCTGGTAGTCATTCCCAGATACAATTAATCTTTTATATGGAACTGTTTTAATTCATTAATATACCTTATTATTACTTAGTGCTTGTGCTTTAAATACTGACAATCTATTTGTGTACATACTTCTGTTCTTGTTGATACATTTTTGCAATTATTTTTTCCATATAAGGTTTTATACAGGAATACAGGATGAGCATATAGTGATATGCCGTAAATATTGAGATCGGAATATTTTTTTTTAATATTTTATTTATTCTTAGTCTTAGATGCATAAATATCCCAAACTTCTACCCAAGATCTATGAAGGAAGAATATAAATAATAAAAATCCAAACAATCCAGAGGTTAAATGTTACAAAGCATACCCAGTCCCCATACCTGAATATTTTATGTAAAAAATACCACTTTTCTGTTTGGTCTAAAGCTATGGACACCTTCAGGGGCATTTTATCTAATCTTATCTCTGATTTACTGACCTCAAACATTCATTAGCTAAACTCTTATCAAGCTGATAAGAAATGAGTGTTTGAGGTCAGGAGATCAGAGATAAAGCTTCACATGTGTCATCAACTGACAGGACTGAGAAGTGCTACTTTGCAAACAGACTGATATTCCAGGATGTCCTCCATGAAAGCACCACATGGAGGTTGTTCTTCTAGTCTTCTATAGGAGCACAGAGAGGTCAAAATGCCCCTTCCACCACCCTCCAGTGTTTTTCTTGTACGTATGTAGGATAGATACTGAGAGGATCTCTGAAGATGCATGGATTCTGTAGGCTAGGGCTGGATCAGGAGATAGGCCTTTCCTTCCAGACCTGAGCTACAGCCATAAGTAAATCCCCTTGACTGGGGAAGATCCCTAAGCCCTTTTCCCCAGAACTCTAAAAGTTAGGGCAAGTTAGGGCAGATGCATGATTCACATTTGCTGCCAGAATCACGTTGCAGGTCTGGGGAACTAGTTTGCCTGATCCCCATGGGGGCTCTGGCGTCCTCCTCCCGCTCTTCTGGATACCCGATGAAATCTTTGGCTGCTGATCCTTGTTGCAAGGAACGAACCTCGGTGGAGCATTTGGCTCTGACATCACTTTTGGTTTCACACACCTGCCCATTGGCAGTAGCATTTACCTTTTCCTACCTTTCCTGACTGATCGGAACATTGTCCCCCTTCCCATCATTTCCTCACTGACAGCACCATTGTCCGTCTTTCTTCCCTTTCTCCACTTCATTCCCCATTTCCACCACCAGAAGCGCAGATGTTGCTGGAGGTGCAATGCAGAGTGTCAGGTGAGCTATCCAGGCTTCTCTCTTCAGGTGATTTATTTTCTTGAGTCCCCCGAAACTACTGGGTTCAGCCCTGGAGCAAAGGACCTGTGGTGACATCATGTTTTCTTGACCACAGGTCCTTCGCTCCTTTTGGCCATGGAAACTTCACTGATGCAGTACTGGCAGTATCAGTGCAATTTTTGCTTTTATATGGTGGTTGCCCTCCTGACTGTCCAGGCAACCATGAATCTGTCCTGTGCTGGAGATTACCAGTCCAGGGCTGGTTACTGGTTGATGAGATAGTACTAGATCCAAAACACTTTCAGAACCTCTTTAATCGATTAAAAGTTAACTTTTATTAGATACCTTAAAAGGACTATATATGTCCCCCATCAAAACACACAAGATTTAAAAGCACTCTAGTGCCAATCTGGTACATAGGGGCAATTTTGATTGTGTATTTTATTGTCCTATTGGGTCAGGAAATTATAGTCATGTGGAGTTTATGGGCTATACAATAAAGTGCCCTAAATGTTTAACATTCTAAGTTAGCTGCATGTATCTAAGTAACTACTCCACATCCGTATCAGGTCAAAATAAGATTCAGGGCTATTATTGCCCTCTGTCCTAAAGACCAGTATACGCAAATTAGCCTGAAATGGCGATCCTTGGCATGGCCGCCTAATAACAGGACCGTGGTACAGACGGTATGAAATTCGTTTGCCCCTTCCTGCTCCGGGGATCGGGCGTCTAATACATCCCGCCGGAGTGCATAACCACTAGAGCAAATTAAAAGTAGCACAGAGACTCCCCCGACATGTTTCGCCACACATGTGGCTTCATCAGGAGTAATGGAGTCGCTAACCCGATTGTGATCCAAAGTCTACCTTTTATTCTATATCAGTCACCGCCCCTCCGGCGGCAACAAATGGCAGACTCTTGTCTCACCTGTGTCCAGGTACGTACTTCCTCCCTCTCGTCCACTGTAAAAAGGGAGGCGTATGTTTCACTCGTAACAGTACCTGCCCCCTAGTCCTAGAGCGGCTGCGCCAGGACTTGGAAGAAAAACCTGGCTCAGATGTAAAGTGAGCATGCGTGAAGACTTAGTATTTCCAGCAGTGGAATAATCCGTCTGCGCCTGCGTGCAGACTTAGAGAATTTCCACACTGATCTTCTTCTAGTTCAAACGCCTTCATTCGGACATTAATGGGGGTTGTAAATTAGATAGGGGAGAGACTATTAAGTTATAGATGAATTATTTTCTAATATATATATATATATATATCTCCATTTTCCAATTCCAGACATTTATATATTTTTTGATTATAGTGCATTAAATGAAATGTTTCATGCAAATAATAATTATCCAAAATATTAGGAGTCAATATAATAGACATTAGTCCCAAATTAAATTATTATTTCTCTTTATTATTGGGCACTATATGGGAAGAGGAGGGTGAAGGGGGATCTTCTCGTTTATTCAATAAATGCTGAAAATGAGAAACCCTCATTTAGCCCAATGGGACTCATTGTGCTCAACCTATGGATCCACTGTGCTTCACATTTGAGTAATTTTTTATCTAAATCACCTCCTCTAGGTCCCAAATATAGTTTCTCAATACCCCAAAATTTAAGATATTTGGGGTTTCCCTCATGAAAATACCTAATGTGTCTGGCTATGGCCGTGTCTTTGTTGGTCTCTATAGTGCTTATATGGCCTGAGATTCTTCTTCTGAGTTCCTGAGTGGTTTTACCCACATAAAGTTTGGGACATGGACATGATGCTATATAAACAACCCCCTGGGTCTTATAGGTGATTCTCTGTCGTATCCAAAATTCCCTTCCATCCACTGGATTAGTAAAAGAGGTTATCCTGGGAATATATTTACAGAAGGAGCAATCCCCACATGGCGAGGAACCTCCCCTTGTCTTCCTGTGTACCGGTACAACTGTTTGGTGTAGGCTATGCACCAAAACATCTTTTAGATTGGAGCCTCTTCGGTAGGTGATATTCGGAGCTGGATTTAGGACATCACTTAGATCTTTATCTGACCGTAATACATGCCAATGTTTTTGCAAGATGTTTCTAATTTCCTGATTATAGCCATCAAAGGTGCCTATAACTCTAATCATTTTCCCTTCCCCTGGACCTTCCCCTCACGACTTTAAAACCCAAATCAAAAATGACACCTCCTTTTTCACAATATAAGGAGATTGATACCTTTGTTAAACTGGTTACGGGGGACATTCAATCCCTTAAATTACAAAAAGATCGAATTAACTCCAACATAACAAGAGATGAGATTACTGCTCTGGAGAATTTGAGAAAAAACAATAAGATTGTCATTAAACCTAGTGACAAAGGTTGTAATATTGTGATACAAAATGTCAAAGAGTATGAGGAGATGGTCTTGAGACTAGTGTCAGATAGTAACATCTATACGATCTTGACGAGTAACCCTACTGAGAAATATCTGGGTGAGTTAAAAATAATTTTGGATAAGGCCAAATCAGATAACCTGATTACAAAAGATGAATACAAATATCTTTTCAATAAAAATCCGACTATACCAACCTTCTATGCACTCCCGAAGGTGCACAAACAGAAGATCCCCATACCAGGGAGACCTATTGTTTCTGGTAATGACTGTCTCACACAGGGCATTAGCCATTATGTAGATCGAATTTTGCGGCCTTTTGTTACGAGTTTACCCTCTTATATACAGGACACAAAAGATCTTCTCCAAAAAATTAATGGGATGTCATTTTCTGGTAAAATCCTGCTGGCTAGTTTGGATGTAGAGTCCCTTTACAGCAATATACAACACAATCTGGGACTAAAGGCAGTGGAAGCCTTTCTTAGCACAAAAAGTATGATTTTTCAAAAATATAACACTATGGTGATAGACTTTCTTACTTTCATTTTAGAGCACAATTATTTTATTTTTCAGGATATATTTTATAAACAGACCACTGGCACCGCGATGGGGACAGCGTGTGCCCCTACAAACGCAAACCTTTTTCTTGGGTGGTGGGAGGATCACATTGTTTTTTCTGAAGAGATGTCGTCATATACCTGCCACATTCAATTCTGGGGCAGGTATATTGACGACATCCTTATTATTTGGGATGATACACTAACACTCTTTCAGGAGTTTGTGGAGTGTTTAAATCACAACACTATAGGAATGAAATACACTTATGAAACACATGATAAAGAGATATGCTTTCTGGACCTAACAATAACATTGCAAAGGGATGGTACCCTGGATACGAAAGTATTTAGGAAACCTACATCCACCAATGGGTACCTACACTGGACTAGCTGGCATCCCCTCCCTCTTAAAAGAGGCATACCGGTCGGCCAGTATCTCCGGGCAAGGAGGAACTGTAATACAGAGGAAAGCTTCCATAATGAATGTGGGGAACTATTTAGAAGATTTAAGGAGAGGGGCTACCCGACAAATTCCCTAAAGAGGGCATTCAATAAAGCTAAAAATACTAACAGGGAAGAACTCCTAAGGACAAAGAAGAAAGAGGAAGGGAAAATGATTAGAGTTATAGGCACCTTTGATGGCTATAATCAGGAAATTAGAAACATCTTGCAAAAACATTGGCATGTATTACGGTCAGATAAAGATCTAAGTGATGTCCAGCTCCGAATATCACCTACCGAAGAGGCTCCAATCTAAAAGATGTTTTGGTGCATAGCCTACACCAAACAGTTGTACCGGTACACAGGAAGACAAGGGGAGGTTCCTCGCCATGTGGGGATTGCTCCTTCTGTAAATATATTCCCAGGATAACCTCTTTTACTAATCCAGTGGATGGAAGGGAATTTTGGATACGACAGAGAATCACCTGTAAGACCCAGGGGGTTGTTTATATAGCATCACGTCCATGTCCCAAACTTTATGTGGGTAAAACCACTCAGGAACTCAGAAGAAGAATCTCAGGCCATATAAGCACTATAGAGACCAACAAAGACACGGCCATAGCCAGACACATTAGGTATTTTCATGAGGGAAACCCCAAATATCTTAAATTTTGGGGTATTGAGAAACTATATTTGGGACCTAGAGGAGGTGATTTAGATAAAAAATTACTCAAATGTGAAGCACAGTGGATCCATAGGTTGAGCACAATGAGTCCCATTGGGCTAAATGAGGGTTTCTCATTTTCAGCATTTATTGAATAAACGAGAAGATCCCCCTTCACCCTCCTCTTCCCATATAGTGCCCAATAATAAAGAGAAATAATAATTTAATTTGGGACTAATGTCTATTATATTGACTCCTAATATTTTGGATAATTATTATTTGCATGAAACATTTCATTTAATGCACTATAATCAAAAAATATATAAATGTCTGGAATTGGAAAATGGAGATATATATATATATATATATTAGAAAATAATTCATCTATAACTTAATAGTCTCTCCCCTATCTAATTTACAACCCCCATTAATGTCCGAATGAAGGCGTTTGAACTAGAAGAAGATCAGTGTGGAAATTCTCTAAGTCTGCACGCAGGCGCAGACGGATTATTCCACTGCTGGAAATACTAAGTCTTCACGCATGCTCACTTTACATCTGAGCCAGGTTTTTCTTCCAAGTCCTGGCGCAGCCGCTCTAGGACTAGGGGGCAGGTACTGTACGAGTGAAACATACGCCTCCCTTTTTACAGTGGACGAGAGGGAGGAAGTACGTACCTGGACACAGGTGAGACAAGAGTCTGCCATTTGTTGCCGCCGGAGGGGCGGTGACTGATATAGAATAAAAGGTAGACTTTGGATCACAATCGGGTTAGCGACTCCATTACTCCTGATGAAGCCACATGTGTGGCGAAACATGTCGGGGGAGTCTCTGTGCTACTTTTAATTTGCTCTAGTGGTTATGCACTCCGGCGGGATGTATTAGACGCCCGATCCCCGGAGCAGGAAGGGGCAAACGAATTTCATACCGTCTGTACCACGGTCCTGTTATTAGGCGGCCATGCCAAGGATCGCCATTTCAGGCTAATTTGCGTATACTGGTCTTTAGGACAGAGGGCAATAATAGCCCTGAATCTTATTTTGACCTGATACGGATGTGGAGTAGTTACTTAGATACATGCAGCTAACTTAGAATGTTAAACATTTAGGGCACTTTATTGTATAGCCCATAAACTCCACATGACTATAATTTCCTGACCCAATAGGACAATAAAATACACAATCAAAATTGCCCCTATGTACCAGATTGGCACTAGAGTGCTTTTAAATCTTGTGTGTTTTGATGGGGGACATATATAGTCCTTTTAAGGTATCTAATAAAAGTTAACTTTTAATCGATTAAAGAGGTTCTGAAAGGGATCATTATAGCCTTTGGCTATTTGTGTGTTACTATTTAAGGATCCCGAACCAAGGGGTTGCATTTATTGATTTTCAGATCCAAAACACTATTCCTCCTTCAGTGTGTTTGCCTGCCTGTTGCCCAAAGCAAAAATGACCCATACAGTCAGGAAACAATATAACATGGGGAGACAAAAAAAAAGATGGCAGTCTTGATGACTGATGCAAAATATGTAACCTTTCAGATTCAGGGCATTTGCGGTCCACAATGCACGGGCAATGACAGTGGGGCCGTCGCATTCGGATTGCGGACCCATTCACTTGAATGGGGTCCGCGATCCGCATCACACCGTCCGTACTGCAAAAAAGTACTACTACTACTACTTTTTTGCGGTGCGGAGGCATGGCCAGAAACACCATGGAAGCACTCCGTAGTGCTTCTGTGGTGTTCTGATCTGTGCCTCCGTTCCGCATCTCCGGGATTGCGGACCCATTCAAGTGAACGGGTCCACGATCCGCGGTGCACACGGCCGGTGTCCGTGTATTGCGGACCTGCAGTATGCGAGCTGGGCAACGGCCGTGTGCATGAGCCCTAAGTCTTCCTACTGTTGCTGCTGGAGAGCTATCGGTACCCTTCTATATGTTATGTGTGAATATGGCTATTATCAGACCTTAAAGGCTATGTACACCTTTTGCATTTTACTCATCTTAAATGGGTCTATATTAAAAATATTCGGCAGCTTTGATATAAAGGGTTAACCTCTGCCTAGCTGTGAGAATCGTACTTTCCCTTTGTGTCAGTCTTCTGATAACTCTTAGGGGCCATTCACATGGTTGCAATACCCCGGATGCCGCCCCGGATGCAAATTGCGGAACACACGGCCAGCCGCCCCGTTCAAAATGCCTATTCTTGTCCGCTATTGCAGACAAGTTCCCATGTTCTATATTTTCTTGTGGAGCCGCGGCTCGGCAAGATCCCGTACCGGCCATTGAAGTGAACGGGCCCGCACCTATTCCACAAAATTGCGGAATAGGTGCAGACCCCTTCACACGGTCGTGTGAATGGGCCCTTATCTCTAAATTATTAATGGCTCAAAAACACTTATTTAGACCACATTCCTCTTAGGCCCCTTTCACACGAGCGAGTTTTCCGCGCGGGTGCAATGCGTGACGTGAACACATAGCACCCGCACTGAATCCTGGCCCATTCATTTCAATGGGTCTGTGTACATGAGCGTTTTTTTTCACGCATCAGTTCTGCGTTGCGTGAAAAACGCAGCATGTTCTATATTCTGCGTTTTTCACGCAGCCCTGGCTCCATAGAAGTGAATGGGGCTTCAGTGAAAAACGCATTGTATCCTGAAGCATGTGCGAATGCATTGCGTTTTTCACTAATGGTTGCTAAGAGATGTTGTTTGCAAACCTTCAGTTTTTTATCACGAGCGTGAAAAACGCATTAAAACACATTGCACCCGCGCAGAAAAAACTGAGCAAAATGATGTGAGTTTTCCTGAACGCATCCGGACCTAATCCGTCACGCTCGTGTGAAAGGGGCCTTAGTAAGATTTTAGCTACAATGAGTGAGATAAGGAGCCATTAGCTGAGCTGCCTGACGAAACACTGTAAATACAGAGCATGCTACTAGAGAATCTCAAGACTGTACGGAGAAAGGGGCTCAAAATTTGTACAATGCAATAACAAAAAATTGTCCCCAAAGGTGTCCATAGCCTATAAAAGTGTGACAATGTGCTTGAGGATCCCTTCAATCATTTTATTGTGGCTTTCAAATGTTCTGATAAATCATATGTTCTTACCATTTATAGGTTTGACAGTTGTGTTCTTTCAGGTTCCTCAAATACTGACTATTGGGTATGCCCCGTTTCAATGGCTTAAGGTCCCAACTTTTCCAATACAGGAAACTCTTGGTGGAAGTTGGTTTTCTGAAGACATCTGTTAGGACACGGCCATCACAATCCAATGAGATTTTCAAATCTGAGAAACTTTAATTTTCCCTCTTGTCAATTTCATATATAAGTTTATACCAATCTGGTTGTTATTTAAGACTAGTAAAATCATCAATTCCCATCTGAAAAAAATCAAAACATCATTTATGCAGCATCCCCAAAACAAAATGCGTGAAGCATAGAAATCCATATCCTCACAAAATACTGATTGTACCTCCCACTGCCCTAGCATTTGCAAAAGTACAACATGCCCATCAAAGTTCCTTTAATTTGTGGAAAAAAGTGGCACCAAATAAAAAATCATTTTGTGTCATCACAAATTACATAAAAAATGAAAATAAAATTGTTGTGTTTCTGAAATTGTGCCCCTTTAGCATTTACAAATACTTTACAGTGGCTGGATACAAGTACTCCAGGAGCGCCACTCCCCTAGGCATTTATTAGCTCTCTGCATCCTCCCATTGTGAAACTAATTGTGACTGCAGTACATGCTGAGCCCCACCCCCTTGTCTTTTTGATTGGCATCACAGTCTGTAAGATGCTAGAGAACAGGTGTGTGGGTCATGTGATATTTCACCACTCCAATTCTGCCAAGTGTGACGCTCCTGCTCTTGGGCTTATGATCCTTTTACAGACCAATGTTACAGGCAAGTATTGGGAATGAACAGAAGATTCCCGATAATTGCCTGTTTGTCGGGAAAACAAGAGCTACATTTAACCCTTTGGCGTCGAGGCCTATTTTCATTTTTGCATTTTGAATTTTTCCTTCCCACGTTCCAATAACCATAACTTTTTAATTTTTCTGTTCACATAGCTATATGAGGGATTTTTTTTTGCCGGACATGATGCATTTTTTTTGGCTACTTTCACATCTGCGTTTTTAATTCAGATGTGGCAGAGGATCTCAAAACCTGAAATTTATTCACCCCAAATGCAACTTTTCCACCCAACACAATGAGGCTTTTCTCAGAGGGATTTATATAACTATCTACCACTACTATATCTACCACATGTATATCACTTCTTGAGAAAAGTCCTAGTAAGAGGACTGAAACGTCGCTCTGGTGAATAAAGACAGCCAACTTTGAAACACATCCGTGGGAGTGCCGTGGAATTATTTTTACCTTAACCCCCTTCCCAACCGCCTACGGTTAATCTACGTCGCTGCTTGCTGGGCTTTGTGCAACAGCGACGTAGCTTAATGCTTCTGTTTTGTGGGGCGATCGGGACCCCCAGACTGCTCAGATCTAACTAAAATATTTATAAATATATATTTATTATCCCCCCCCCTCCAGATCATTATTTGTGGCCATAATTTCAGGATGGCCGAGCGGGAAGGGGGAAGGGGCTGGCAGGCGTTAGCGCGATTTGATCCCTCCCTGCCTGCCCCGATGTTCAGGATGGCCGAGAGGTTTGCAAGCAGAGTGTCAGCATACAGCTGATACTCTGCTTGAAACTGCTGACATCGGTGCAGATAGGAATCACTATCTGCCTTAAAAGCAGAGAAATTCAAATTTCAAAAATTACTAATTTTTTCAAATTTTCTGTAAATTTAGGATTTTTTTTTTATAAATAAAGGTGATTTATATTGACCTAAACAATCTCAGAATGGCTTGGATAAGTAAAAGTGTTTCAAAACGATTACCACATAAAGTGACACACGACAGATTTCCAAAATTTGGCCTGGTCCTTAAGGTGAAAAATGGCTATGGCATGAAGGGGAAGTTGGATCACCTCCACAGCCGCTGGCACACCGTATTACTTTTCTACTGTGGTGCCGCTTTCACAGTATTTTTTACTATCTACCACTAAATATAATTTCTTCACTCCTCCTTTGGGGGGCAAAGAAAAAAATAAAAAGCACTGAAAACTGAGCAGACGCGATCAGTAAAAAGTAGGTACTGATCTGTCCCACAGTAAAAAAAAAAAAAAAATTGTTGTTACTAGCTAAAAATTAATATATACCGTGTTCGGAGGAGGGCAACTAAAGTAATAACTGGAATGGGTGGACTACAGTACCCAGAATTATCAAAATTAGGGTTATTTACTTTAGAAAAAAGACGACTGAGGGGAGATCTAATAACTATGTATAAATATATCAGGGGCCAGTACAGAGATCTCTCCCATCATCTATTTATCCCCAGAACTGTGACTGTGACGAGGGGACATCCTCTGCGTCTGGAGGAAAGAAGGTTTGTACATAAACATAGAAGAGGATTCTTTACGGTAAGAGCAGTGAGACTATGGAACTCTCTGCCTGAGGAGGTGGTGATGGTAAGTTCACTAAAGGAGTTCAAGAGAGGCCTGGATGTATTTCTGGAGGGTAATAATATTACAGGTTATAGTTACTAGAGAGGGGTCGTTGATCCAGGGAGTTATTCTTTTTTTTCCCCTAAAGTGGGGAAAATTGGCTTCTACCTCACAGGGTTTTTTTTTGCCTTCCTCTGGATCAACTTGTAGGAAAACAGGCCGAACTGGATGGACAGATGTCTTTTTTTTCGGCCTTATAAACTATGTTACTATATATATACACACACATTACAAATTTTTTTACACACAAAAAAGTGACAAAAAATGAACAAGGAATAAGAAAAAAAAAACCTGCACAAAAAACTGACTGTGACTAGTTTTTACCATGCTGGAGCTGCTATTGGGGCTGCATAGAGGGGAGGTAAAATCTCCCTGGGCCCCCAGTTAAGATGGCTGCATGCCGGGTGGTGCAGTACATGTATGGCTGGTGTCCACAACGCAATGCTGGCTGTACACGTACAGTGCATGTCCAGATAGGATTTTTTTAAAAAATGGGTTTTTTTGTCGCTATTTCTAAGAGTCATTTCTGTGGTATGTACATCTTTTTGATCACTGTTATTTATTTTTTTGGGTGGATAAGATGACAATAAAATGGCGAATCATGTTTTTCTTTTTTTTATGTTCTGTTACGGCGTTAACCATACAGGATTTTTTTTTTATTTTTTTAGATTTTAATAGTTCAGAAATTTTGGACACAGCAATACCTAGGGAGGTGATTTAAACTTTAGAACTATTAGACCTCGTAGTTGCCTAGTACATGGGATCTTTTGATTCCCTCTCCTATTCACCCTAATAGATCTCAATTAGGGTGAATAGGATTTTTACACTCTCCATGCTGAGCTGTGCATCGTGCATAGCTCAGTATGGAGAAAGCCATGGCAGGCCTGGAGCATTTCACTGTGGGGGCTCTGATTGGAAGGCAGAGAGTCTCTCTGCCTTCACTCACAGGTTCTACGATGAGGGGTTAAATGAAGGGGGTGGCGTGATTGACACTTCCTGTTATGCCCCTTTCACACGAGGAGGAGACTCGCATGTCTCCCGCAACGCATCTACAGGGCTGGACTCGGCACATTATATGCGATTCCTGTCAGTGCCGAGTCCAGCCCTGTAGATGCGTTGCGGGAGACATGCGAGTCTCCCGCTCGTGTGAAAGGGGCATTAGTGTGGGCAGGTGCCAGCTGTATGATACAGCCGGCACCAGCCACATATGGAGCAGGCCCACACCAAATTTCCCATCAGGCATTACAAAGCAACTGTATGTCATAATGCGCAAAGGGGCTAAATCAATCATGTTCTCCGAATGGGGCTGAATAAAAACTAGAACGATCCCTTGTCCCCACACAGTTTCATTGTTTTTTTGCGGATCCGTATTTTGCGGACTGCAAAACACATACGGTCGTGTGAATGTAGCCTAATGGAGAGGATTTGGGAGCATTCTTCTCCACTGTGCACCAGAGAGAGAACGAGATCCTGCACAAGGTGACTCTAGCATTTCTGCCTGCTTTCAAGCTGACTGTGAGAAGACACATGGCGGTATGAGAACCGACTCGTGTTTTGGCTGAAGATAAGCACTTTATGGGGTTGGAGTTTAACCCCGGGCCTGTTTTCACCTTCCTGCCCAGGCCATTTTTTGCAAATCTGACATGTGTCACTTTATGTGGTAATAACTTTGGAAGGCTTTTACTTATCCAGGCCATTCTGAGATTGTTTACTCGTCACATATTGTGCTTCACGACAGTAGTAAATTTGTGGCAAAATATTTCATTTTTATTTTTTAAAAAATACCAAATTTACCAAAAATTTGGAAAAATTTCCAAATTTCAATTTCTCTACTTTCAAAATACATAGTAATACCTCCAAAAATAGTTATTATTTTACATTCCCCATATGTCTTCTTTATGTTGGCATCATTTTATAAATGTCATTTTACTTTTTTGGGACGTTAGAGGGCTTAGAAGTTTAGAAGCCATTTTTCAAATTTTCAACAAAATTTCCAAAACCATTTTTTAAGCACCAATTCAGATATAAAGTGATTTTGAGTGGCTTACATAATGAAACCCCCCATAAATGACCCCATTTTAGAAACTACACCCCGCAAATTACAAAAAACTGCTGTTACAAACTTTGTTAACCCTTGAGGTGTTCCACAAGAATTAATGGAAAATGGAGGTGAAATTTCAAAATTTCACTTTTTTGGTAGATTATTCATGTCAATAATTTTTTTCTTACAAAACAGTAAGGGTTCACAGCAAACTAAACCTCAATATACATTAGTCTGATTTTGCAGTTTACAGAAATACCCCATATGTGGTGGTAAACGTCTCTATGGGTTTGTGGCAGTGGTCAGAAGGAAAGGAGCGCCATATGGATTTTGGAGGCAGATTTTGCTAGAATGGTTTTTAGGCACCATTTTGTAATTGAGAGACCCTGACGTACCCCTACAGTGGAAACCCTCAAAAAGTGACCCCATTTTGGAAACTACACCCTTCAAAGAATATATTAAGGGGGGTACTGGCCACTTTGACCCCCTAAGCGTTTTATGGAATTTGGAAACACTTGGCTGTGAAAATGAAAAGTTTCATTTCTTCCAATAAAATGTTGTTTTAGCCCCAAATTTTTCATTTTCACAAGGGGTAACAGGAGAAAAGCACCCCATAATTTGTTCCCCATTTTCTCCTGAATACGGCAACACCCCATATGTGGTGGTAAACTGCTGTGGGGGTACATGGCAGGACTCAGAACAGAAGGAGCGCCATATGGATTTTGCAGAACAGATTTTGATGGATTGGTTTGCGGGAGCCATTGATTTTTATTTTTTTGAGTTATTGTTTTATGTGGGGGCCCATTTTTTGTGGGATGAGGTGACGTTTTCATTGGTACCATTTTGGGGTACATAAGACTTTTTGATCGCCTGCTATTACACTTTTTGTGAGGCAAGGTGAAAAAAATGGCTGTTATGGCATAGTTTTTTTTTTAATTTTTTTACAGCATTCACCTGGGGGGCCATCTCATGTAATATTTTTATAGAGCAAGTTGTTACGGAAGCGGCGATACCCAATATGTCAAACATTTTTATTTTTGGAAAGTTTTACACATTAGATGCATTTTTGAACAGAATAAAATCTTTTTTTGTGTTGCTATTTTCTGAGAGCCATATTTTTTTTATTTTTTGGGCGATTGTCTCAGGTAGGGTCTAGATTTCTGCGGGACAAGATGACGGTTTGATTGGTACCATTTTGGGGTAAATACGCCTTTTTGATCGCCTGCTATTACACTTTTTGTGAGGCAAGGTGAAAAAAATGGCTGTTTTGGCAGTTTTTTTTTTTTATTTTTTTACAGCATTCACCTGGAGGGGTGGATCATGTGATATTTTTATAGAGCCGGTCGATACGGACGCGGCGATTCCTAATATGTCTATTTTTATTTTTTTCACTATTTTTTAAAATTTTTTATATTTTGTGAAAAGGACACTTTTTTTTGGAACTTGAAACTTTTTTTGTAAAACTTTATTTTTTCGCTTTTTTTTCACTTTCTTTTTTTACACTTTTTTAACTTTTGGGGTCTGATCACCTTTACAATGCATTACAATACTTCTGTATTGTAATGCATTGGCTGGAAGTGTATTACACACAGTAATACACTTCCAGCTTACTGCCTGTGAGATCCAGGGGGCTGGATCTCACAGGCTTCCATAGATAGCAGCCGGATGCCTAAGGAAGGCATCCGGCTGCTAGCTAAGCCATCGGGTCCCCGTCACAGCAGCGCGGGGACCCGATGGACACCCCCTCAGACCGCCCGCATCACATGTGCCGCGGTCAGTGCTGACCGCGACACATGAAGGGTTAATACGCCCACATCAGTGTTTTCATAGAAGTGAATGGGGCTTCAGTGAAAAACGCATTTAATTTGGATGCAGTCCAATGCAATGTGTTTTTCACTGATGCCAGTAGATGTTGTTTGTAAACCTTCATTTTTTTTTCACACATGTGAAAAACGCATCAAAACGAATTGTACCGGCGCGGAACTGAACTGAACGTAATTGCAGATAAAACTGACTGAAATTGCTTGCAAAATGGTGCAAGTTTCACTGAACGTACCCTGAACACATCCTGACACAATCCGTATCGTTTGTGTGAAAGAGGCCTTATCCAATCCTGCTAGTTGCCTACCATTTGTAAAGCTAACACCCACAAGATATATATATATATATATATATATATATATATATATATATATATATATACACATATATTTAGATATAATCACAAAGCACAGTAGCACAAAAAAATGAGGCAGCACTCCATATATGGTGAAAGGGTGGTGGACCCACTTTATTCACCCCCAAATGCAACGTTTCCACCCAACACATGAGGCTTTTCTCAGAGAGATTTACTGTATATAACTATCTACCACTAAATATATTTCCTTCACTCCCCCACCCCCCCAAAGAAAAAAATAATAAGCACTAAAAACTGAGCGGACGCAATCAGTAAAAAGTAGGTACTGATCTGTCCCACAGTAAAAAAAAAACTAGCTAAAAATTAATATATACCATGTATGTGTGTGTGTCTGTGTATATATACAATATTTTTTTTTTACACACAAAAATACGTGACAAAAAAAAGGAATAAGAAAAAAAAAACCTGCGCAAAAAAAAACTGACTGTTTTTACCATGCTGGAGCTGCATGGGGTTGGTAAAATCTCCCTGGGCCCCCAGTTAAGATGGCTGCATGCCGGGTGGTGCAGTACATGTATGGCTGGTGTCCACAACGCAATGCTGGCTGTACACGTACAGTGCGTGTCCAGATAGGATTAAAAAATTATATTTTTGTCGCTATTTTTGTGATATTTTTTTTTCTGACAGCGGTCTTGTGTGAGGGCTCGTTTTTTGTGGAATGAGTTGACATTTCCATTGACGTCATTTTACAGTACATATGACATTTTGACCACTGGATACATTTTTTGGGACGGCTGGGGGCAAATACAATGGCTGTCATAGAATCATTTTTATTTTTCTGCAGCTTTCATCTGAGAGGGATCATATGATATTTTCATGGAACAGGTCATAGCAATACCCGAATGGCTTTGTTTTTTTCAATAGCAAAAGGCTTGAGAGGAAAAGGCTTGTATTTTACTTTACACTAGTCAAAAATACTTTTCGCGCTTCTTTTAGTCCCACTAGGAAACTTCAACTTCTATTGGTTCCAGTTTCCATTTCTTTTGAATAATTTACCATTGCAGACTGTGATCTTAGTATCTGAACACCTCTGCCTACCTCACATACAGCCCTGCCATTCACATTCTAACCTGAGGTAAAATCCACCTCATGAACACCTCACAGAACTAAACCTTATTTCCAGCAACTAGCTCCGTCAGTAAAACGACTGTAATGTGCTCTATCCTACATAACTCTTATATTTTAGCTGTGTAATGTCGCCCACATGCACAGTTTTCTACTCAGTCCTTGCGCCCACACAGCTTTCACAACTACCCATCTCCACAAGTAACGCAAAATGGCGCCGACGCTGAAAAAAGCGCTACTTATACCCCCAGGGCACAGAGGAGACGTCAGAGCGTAGAATTCTAGCGACATCTAGTGGTGGAAGGACTGAACTGACGCTGTAACTGACTGAAACGTTTTCCTACTGGGCTAAAGGACCTTCCGTGACGTCATGTGACCAGACTCTTGTGTGGGAGGAGCAATGCTGGAGCTGCTGGAGGTTTCTGCAAAGTGGCTGTGCGTGGGTGTACGTGTTTACCTGGGTGCTGTGCGGGGGCAGAGCTGCTGAACCATGTGCTGGGGGATGGGGTGACAGATGCTGACTTGTGTGCTGGGGGACGTCCCAACAGTCGGGGATCAAGCAGGACAGTCTGGGATTGCAGTGGCAGTGTACCCCCTGCTGGCTTTCTATCCCTTTGGTTTGGAGGGGGGGCGGGGCCGGCCAACAGTCAGCCTTGGCTCCGCCCAGTCCAGAGTAGAGCAAACAATGTCCTGCTGGTGATGCTGCTGCAAGGAAGAAGGTAAGTATATGGTGTTTATTTTTTTTTTTAACTTTCTGTGAGTGGCACAATATGAGCATATTACTAGGGGCACACCATAAACTGGGGAGCACAATGTGGGCATATTATTGGGGCACAACATAAACTGGGGAGAAGAATGAGGGCATATTACAGGGGGGGCACAATGTGGGCATATTACTGGGGGCGCAGCATTACTGGGGAGCACAATGTGGGCATATTACTGGGGTGCACAATGTGGGCATATTACAGGGAGGCACAGCTGGGCATATTACTGGGGACAGAGCTGGGCATATTGCTGGGGGCATATAACTGGGTATAATACTGGGGGGCACAGCTGGGAATATTACTGGGAGCACACAACGGCATATTACTGGGGGTACATAACTGGGCATATTACTGGGGACAGAGCTGGGCATATTACTGGGGGCACATAGCTGGGGAATAATTACTATGTGGGGCAGTAAGGGGACTGGGTGGGATTAGGTGTATAGTTATGTTTTGGGTGGAGTTAGAGGCGTGGCCTAGTGCCGAAAAAATTTGCAGCTGCACAGTTTGCGCTCCGCACAATTTATCCCTCTTTCTCCATTTCCAAAGTTGGGAGGTATGAGTGCTGACCGGTGTGCTGGGGGATTGGGTGATAGATGCTGACCTGTGTGCTGGAGGTCACATGATTTTATCATGATCCCTATGGACCCCATTTTCCACAGTAGTCTGCATGAGGAGCAGTCCAGGCACTGTGGGGCGGCAGTGTGTATGGGGGGTCTGTGTGGAGCATTGTGTGTGGGTATATGGGACCCATGGGGTACTTGCACTGCCATCTGTGCGAGTGGGGTGGCACGAGGAGCAGTACTGGGACTTTTTAGTGGAGTCCGTCAGTCAGATGGCATGCAAAGCAGTCGGAGGCTATCCTCTGTAGTATGGTTATGGGGTGTCTGTGTGGGTGGGGTCCAGAGGGTGTTGTTGGTCAGGTTGATACAAGACACCGCTATGTCACCTATCCTATGAAGAGTCGGGCACCTGTGTGTCCATCACATGGACCAGGACACATTATTATTTGTCCTGTGACATAAAACAATGACGGTGTCTGTTCAAAGCCAGCAAGCAGAGATCTTGAAAACTGTACAGAACTGATTCAGAAAACTGTATAACGGTTCATTATACAATAAATAACCTGCATTTACATAATACCACTGATGAGACCAGTTTATTGGGGGGTTATAGTTTACAAAGAAAGGAGAAGACAGAATTGGTAATAAACCACTTCTGCTGGGGTTCTCTGACATCTAGAGTGCAGGAGACTTAATCCCACCATGTATATGTTTGTAGAAGGGGCAAGGAGAAAACCGCAGCAAAATATTCCCCCGAATGTAGAAAAAGAAGACTTTATATGATGAATGGACAACGCGTTTCGGGATCAGACAGATCCCTTCATCAGGTGAGACACACCATGGGACAAATGATATACACACAGTTTAAAAAGGCTTAGTGAGGTTACTGAAACAGTATAATAAGGTGTAATGATTATAAATGGATTAGTAGGAATTGTAAGTGGTTCTGATTTTTATTTCAGGTAATCTGCTGCCACCTTGTGGCCAGTTTTGTCTAGTACAGTCTATTTCTTATTGCCCTTGAATTGGATAGCCCGTATATATGTGAGTAATCATATAATAGTCAACTTTTCAGTTTTTCCCTTCTTGTATATATATATATATATATATATATATATATATATACATACAGACCAAAAGTTTGGACACACCTTCTCATTCAAAGAGTTTTCTATATTTTCATGACTATGAAAATTGTAGATTCACACTGAAGGCATCAAAACTATGAATTAACACATGTGGAATTATATTCTTAACAAAAAAGTGTGAAACAACTGAAAATATGTCTTATATTAGGTTCTTCAAAGTAGCCACCTTTTGCTTTGATTACTGCTTTGCACACTCTTGGCATTCTCTTGATGAGCTTCAAGAGGTAGTCATCTATAATGGTATTCCAACAGTCTTGAAGGAGTTCCCAGAGATGCTTAGCACTTGTTGGCCCTTTTGCCTTCGCTCTGCGGTCCAGCTCACCCCAAACCATCTCGATTGGGTTCAGGTCTAGTGACTGTGGAGGCCAGGTCATCTGGCGTAGCACCCCATCACTCTCCTTCTTGGTCAAATAGCCCTTACACAGCCTAGAGGTGTGTTTGGGGTCATTGTCCTGTTGATAAATAAATGATGGTCCAACTAAACGCAAACCGGATGGAATAGCATGCCGCTGCAAGATGCTGTGGTAGCCATGCTGGTTCAGTATGCCTTCAATTTTGAATAAATCCCCAACAGTGTCACCAGCAGTGTCACCCCCACACCATCACACCTCCTCCTCCATGCTTCACAGGGGAACCAGGCATGTAGAGTCCATCCGTTCACCTTTTCTGCGTCGCACAAAGACACGGTGGTTGGAACCAAAGATCTCAAATTTGGACTCATCAGACCAAAGCACAGATTTCCACTGTTCTAATGTCCATTCCTTGTGTTCTTTAGCCCAAACAAGTCTCTTCTGCTTGTTGCCTATCCTTAGCAGTGGTTTCCTAGCAGCTATTTTACCATGAAGGCCTGAGATAGAGAAGAGGCCTGAGAAGAACCCAGAGATATGAGCCTAAGCTTGGATAGGGGTGCTAGCCACCATACAGCCAGAGATATATGTCTTAGAAATCGAGTCGAGAGTGAAAGCTGTTATCTGCAGATCTCTCAAAAATCTCAGGCTGTATCTCTACCTGCTATACAGCCTGAGATATTCCAGGTTGAAGCACCCCACACACACAGTTGGCCAGCATGAAGGAAGACGGGGGTGGCTGGTGGGAATGGAGCTGACGTGGGTGAGGTGCTCACAGGCTGCAGGGAGAGAAGGAGGTATAGATCATCCTTTCTCTATGTAACTATATAGCTCCAGGGGTGGCGTGACATTTTTATTTCAATTTTTCTACTCCGTTATAGAAGCAGAACTATAGAAATACTGTAATGGAATCGATGTGACGGAAATTAATGCCACCTGACAGACCCACATGACTAATGGGATTTGGTTTCTATTAGAAAACCCAACATTTTACTGCACAAGAAAGAGCGGCTGTTCTGTCCCATAATGATGGAGTCTGCAACAGGGGCTCCTGACTGTTTTTTTATATAGATGTGAATGAAGCCTAATCAGTACAGCCATCAATCAGAGCATTCTTGCTTTCTAGTTCTCACAAATGAGGGAGAAGATGACTACTTGCTCATGTCATCACCCCTTTGTGCCTACTCAGGACATTTTATAGAAGCCATAACCCAGACAGTTAACAGCATGTGTATCAACATGAGAGGCAGAAAATAGTTTTATTTTTAAAATATGCCACAGAAGTTGTATTTTTATTGCAGATTCATCTCTTTACTGGCTTCTGTCATCCTAGCAGGAGTTAAGCGATGTTCTCATAAAGCACTGAGGAGATGTAGCAGGTGGGGGTCACTCCGAGCACGTTAGGGGCTGTTTTCTGGTAGAAGTGGTGGAAACCTTTGCTATAAGAGAGAAGAGACAGGAATAGGACTTCATGTTGTAAGGTAACGACCCGTGTCCTCTCTGTTAGCGGCTGCACATCAGTCTGTGTAGTCTGGCCCGCCCCCAGTCATTTGTTATTTGGCAGTTAGGGGGCGTTCCAGACTACATGGGCAGAGTGCCCTGTTCTTGTAGGGTCTGCAGATTTTTCCCATTGTATTAACACTAGGGGAATCCTCTGGAAAATTCCCAGCACCCCCCAGATGTGGATTAAGTCCTCATGTACACAACCGTATTACAGCTCCCTACAACCTCCTAGTTACATCGTGTGGCACCTAAAGGAGTCTATGGGGCCTCCTACATCTCCATACGCTTCAGATTTCATACTTTATTGTATCTTAGATCACGTATGAGACAAAGGCGACATAGCAATAGACCCCCATTCACCTGCCTGAGGCCTGACCATAGCAGACTGCACTTTTCCATACATTGGGCCACCCCCAACATTTTACCATTGTGAGCTGGTGTAGATTTTAGTTCTGTCACACGGACCTGCCGGGCAATGTCACAATCATTAGGAGGCATGAAGATCTCCGTAATTGTGGGTGATCTGATGCCAGCGGGACAGAGATTAAGACCAGTGTATAAAACACTGCTTCTAATACATGTTCCCCCAAATGGCGTCCCAATTATTTCCAGACCAGAGCCTTTAACATCCTAGAACACAGCTCACATCGACTTACCTCCATGTCTTTCTGATAATGTTGTATCTTCAGTTCCTCGTAGGACATAACCTGGAGGCCCAGTGTGAAGTCTCCAGCAGGCCTGGTACAAACCCCTACAAATACATGACATGATGGTGACGACAAGAAAAACCTCTATGTAATAATGCCCCCCTACATTACTATTATCCCCCTTCAGGCCTCCTGAGGAGGCAGATACATTTGAACCTGGCACTAGGGATCTGGACGAGTCCCCTACCCCTCCTGGTCTGGTGGCACCCCCTTTGACTGCTCAGGAGACCTACCACTCAGAACAATACATAGATAATGAGATGGGTTATTACCAGTTTTCGGTCACTGGGTGGATGTAATTCTTATTATAATGTATCTTCAGTTCCTCATAGGACATAACCTGGAGGTCCCAGTGTGATGTCTCCAGCAGGCCTGGTACAAACCCTACAAATACAGGACATGATGATGACGGATGGAAAAGCCTGACGTCTGCGATGATGGTAGGACATTATAGAGACACCGATTACCTTGTACAGGAGGGAATTTCTTCTTGTCTAAAGATTGCAGCCAGTGTCTTTGTATTGTCTGCTTGAAGATTCATCGTCAGCATCATAGTGAAGAGCAAGAAGAGTCTGTAACCCATATTGGGTTAGTACATTAACGGGTTAAGGCACCTGCATGAAAGAAATGATCCTCACAAGAGACAAACCAAGAGCAACAATTACCTGATAAAGAGTCTAAATATGGCGGTGCAATGGTTGACACTTGTACCTTGCTGCCCACTGGCCATAGGATAAAACTGTACCAGGACTATACCTGCCCCCATGTGATCTGTTCTCCTGGGGTGTATTCACACACAGCAGATTTGCTGCAGAGATTTCTTCACCTGAATGGAGCTTGCAGAAATCCAGGTGATTGCCGCCAAAACAACTGATTTTCAGTTGCAGAAATTTCTCCAACAAATCTGCAGCATGTGAACAAACCCTTAGGATGCTGCACTTTCCATGCCTGGCTGAATTGACTTTCTACAGCTTTTTCCTGGTGAAGTCATGAAGGACAGGTCACCAGACCTCCCGACACAGAAGATATTAATTTCCATTAAAGTGTAGAATTATTGGTGCGGCCCGGTCCTGATAGGATGGCGGTATTATATAGACGGTGTCCTGCACTATTCTAGGCTGTGCACTTATCTGGGTACTATATGGTGGTATAATATGACCTGTCCATCACTGTGTTACACGGGTGCTGTACAGGATATGGATTGGATTGGATCAGCTATTTTCCAATATAAAATGGTTAGGGGGTCCCAACACTGTTTTACCAGTGGCACCCACAGACCACACCCATATGTAGACATTTCTTACATACATCAGATTTACCTACAGCACAATGTTGGGGAATCACCAGAAATAAGTATTTTCCTCCCAGCAGAATAGGTGTAGATAGGGGTTCAGCAAAGGGGTGGCCAGAAGCACATCCATCTCCTGAATGGGCCCCCACCCAGGTACCACCACACCATGACCACTACTAATAGTGACTGAATCCTGTTACCATACAGTTACTAAACACTGTACACAGACCAGTATTACTGCCATACAGTGAGCGTACAGCGGTAGATATTAGTGTTACACAGCGCTCTGCAGGACATAGAAGTGATTACACTGCAGTTATATCCAGTCACTTACAGGTGATGTCTCTGATTGGAATCGTTCACTTTTCTTATCTTCTCCATCTGGGACCACCATGATGACTTCTTCCTTCCATGACTTGTGTCTGCGGAGATTGCAACAGAGACATCTTTGGCCCCTCACTTTAGCCTCCATCCTGCCTTTCCCAAACCTACACCAACTCCCCATCCTGCTGATACCACTAGTTCTGTGCCTTTTGCTTCCCCATCTGCCCCTGTTACTGCACCTTCTGCATAGCACGGTGCCCCCAAATATTGTACTTTATATGAATACCTCTTGTGCCCCCTGAATAAATAGTAACGCCCCTTCTGCAAAGTATATTATAAAGTGACAGAACTTATCATTAAACTATTAGATGGGACTACAAATGTCAGGATGCCTACCATAGATTTACAGGCAGTGGTGATGTGCTAGATGTCCTTCCCCTCCATAATGGATGATATAAGCACTGTGGTTTTACCTGCAGAGTGGATCTTGGTCAGGTCCAGTGGGTGTAGTAGTAGCGTGGAGGAGATGAAACCACCGCTCAGGTCAAACTCCAGGTTCTTTTACTGGACGTTTCCAAAGAGCTGCCTCATTGTTACCAGAGAACGTGCAGAAGGTAACGGCTGGTCCAGACGGAGCGGACATGTGGCTGTCCTAACACTTGCACTGTACATATGTTACATCAAGGAACGGACTGTGATCCAAATGCAGCTCTGGCCCGGAAATACCACAGTGCAACCCAACATGCCTCAACAGCAGAGCCAAACATTTAGCACATTGCTGCACAAAGTACCTCTACACGACAGCAGCAGCATTGTATCCTTCAACACCCGTTCCCCACTGCCAACAGCATTTCCCCCTTGCCACCACTACCCCGCAAACAGCATCATTTTCCCCTTGTCGCCCTTTCCCACTAACAGCAGCATTTCCTCCTTCCCCACTGACAGCATCATTTCCCCCTTGCTGCCCCTTCCCCACGGACAGCATCATTTCCACCTTGCTGCCCCTTCCCCACGGACAGCATAATTTCCCCCTTGCCTCCCCTTCCCCACAGACAGCATCATTTCCCCCTTGCCGCCCGTTCCCCACGGACAGCATCATTTCCACCTTGCTGCCCCTTCCCCACGGACAGCATCATTTCTCCCTTGCCGCCTTTTCCCCAAGGACAGCATCATTTCCTCCTTGCCGCCCCTTCCCCATGGACAGCATCATTTCCCCCCTTGCCACCCCTTCCCCACGGACAGCATCATTTCCCCCCTTGCCGTCCCTTCACCACTGACAGCATCATTTCCCTCTGGCCGCCCCTTCCGCACTGACAGCATCATTTCCCCCTGGCCGCCCCTTCCCCACTGACAGCATCATTTCCCCCTTGCCGCCCCTTCCCACTAACAGCAGCATTTTCTTTTTCCCCACGGACAGCATCATTTCCCCCTTGCCGCCCCTTCCCCACGGACAGCATCATTTCCACCTTGCCGCCCCTTCCCATGGACAGCATCATTTCCTCCTTGCCGCCCCTTCCCCACTGACAGCATCATTTCCCCCTTGCCACCCCTTCCCCACGGACAGCATCATTTCCCCCTTGCCACCCCTTCCCCACGGACAGCATCATTTCCCCCTTGCCACCCCTTCCCCACGGACAGCATCATTTCCCCCTGGCCGCCCCTTCCCCACGGACAGCATCATTTCCTCCTTGCCGCCCCTTCCCCACTGACAGCATCATTTCCCCCTTGCCGCCCCTTCCCCACAGACAGCATCATTTCCCCCTTGCCGCCCGTTCCCCACGGACAGCATCATTTCCACCTTGCCGCCCCTTCCCCATGGACAGCATCATTTCCTCCTTGCCGCCCCTTCCCCATGGACAGCATCATTTCCCCCCTTGCCACCCCTTCCCCACGGACAGCATCATTTCCCCCCTTGCCACCCCTTCCCCACGGACAGCATCATTTCCCCCTTGCCGTCCCTTCACCACTGACAGCATCATTTCCCTCTGTCCGCCCCTTCCGCACTGACAGCATCATTTCCCCCTGGCCGCCCCTTCCCCACTGACAGCATCATTTCCCCCTTGCCGCCCCTTCCCACTAACAGCAGCATTTTCTTTTTCCCCACGGACAGCATCATTTCCCCCTTGCCGCCCCTTCCCCACGGACAGCATCATTTCCACCTTGCCGCCCCTTCCCCATGGACAGCATCATTTCCCCCTTGCCACCCCTTCCCCATGGACAGCATCATTTCCCCCTTGCCACCCCTTCCCCACGGACAGCATCATTTCCCCCTTGCCACCCCTTCCCCACGGACAGCATCATTTCCCCCTGGCCGCCCCTTCCCCACGGACAGCATCATTTCCTCCTTGCCGCCCCTTCCCCACTGACAGCATCATTTCCCCCTTGCCGCCCCTTCCCCACTGACAGCATCATTTCCTCCTTGCCGCCCCTTCCCCACGGACAGCATCATTTCCCCTTGATTCAACTTCCCCAAGAACAGCATCTTTTCCCCCTTGCCGCCCCTTCCCCATGGACAGCATCATTTCCCCCTTGCCGCCCCTTCCCCACGGACAGCATCATTTCCCCCTTACCGCCCCTTCCCCACTGACAGCATCACTTCCCCCTTGCCGCCCCTTCCCCACTGACAGCATCATTTCCCCCTTGCCGCCCCTTCCCCACTGACAGCATCATTTCCCCCTTGCCGCCCCTTCCCCACTGACAGCATCATTTCCCCCTTGCCGCCCCTTCCCCACTGACAGCATCATTTCCCCCTTGCCGCCCCTTCCCCACTGACAGCATCATTTCCCCCTTGCCGCCCCTTCCCCACTGACAGCATCATTTCCCCCTTGCCACCCCTTCCCCACTGACAGCATCATTTCCCCCTTGCCACCCCTTCCCCACTGACAGTATCATTTCCCCCTTCCCACATTTCCTACTGGCAGTAACAATTCCCCATTCCCAGGCTCCTCTAGTCAGGTCATTTCTATTCTCCCAACTCCCTCAGAACTATTGGGTGAAGGACCTGTGGTCATGTCACTATGTTGTCACCACAGGTCCTTCACTCATTCTGGTCATGGAAACTGCACTGATAGTACAGTCCTGGCAGTATCAGTGCAGTTTCAGCTTTCCCATGTCGGTCAGCCCCCTTACTGAACAAGTCTTGTGGGGGGATTACCAGTCCATCCTGGTTACTGGCTGAAGAGCTAGTACTAAATCCAGTCCTCCATTCCTCCTTCATTGTGTCTGCCTGCCTGTTGTCTAAAGTAAAAATATAATTTCAAAGACCCATATGGTCAGGAAACCATATATTATGGGCAGACTAGAAAAAACATGGCAGTCCTGTAACCTTTCACTCTCAGGGTATGTGTGGTGTGGGAGAGAGGAGCCCACAATAGTTTTTCCCATGAAAGTGAAGTCATGCAAGATTTCCATTGATTATATCTGGGAAACTAAACCGGATCTGCACAGAAGGTGAGGCTGGAGAGAGGGACTGTCCGTGTAGTTATTTATAATAAGATACCAAATCGGCAGGCAAAAGAATAGTCGAGCAAGCAAAGGTCAGGGCAGGCGGCAAACAATCGAAGTCTAAAAACAGGCCGGGGTCAGGGCAGGCAGCAAAGGATCATAGTCAAAATACAGGCCGAGGTCAGGGCAGGCAGCAAACAAACGTAGTCGAAAAACAGTCCGGGGTCAGGGCAGGCAGCAGTCAAAAAACATAGTCCGTTGGTCAAGCCGAGGTCAAAACCGAAAAAAGTCAATCCGAATGACAGCAGTGTGCTAAGATGTTACTCGCACGCTGCAGGGAGGTCCACCACTACATTACTACGCAGCAGGAGGATATATAACCTCGATAAAAGGTACTGGGACTCGGATGGAGATGTTTCCCTCATCCCTCACAAAGTTTCTGGTTGGCATGGCGTTCATGATCTCTCGAGCCTCATAACTGATAGGGGCGCCTAGGTTGGTGTTATGGCGCGGTCTCGCAGTGACCTGAACGCGCGGTGGTAGGGCGTAAGGCGCACTGCGGACTGTAGATGTTACTGTCCCTGATAACAGTCTCAGAAACCTCCAGATAGATGGTAACCTGGGCATGTGGGGATGGGTCCGCTCCTCACCTGGTGTTCTGGTGGGCTTCGGTACCTGAGGTTTTTTGTCTCTCTCTGCTGCTATGATGGTCTCGACAGGTGGTGTTGCCGGCGGTAGTGGTGCTCCTCCCTGCAGGCGAAGGTATCGGCCAGTTTCCTGTCTAGGTGTTTCAGACGGTGATGTTATAAACGGCACGATACCTTCCAATCCTGCTGTCAGATGGCGCGTTGTGAAGCCAGATGTTGTTGGCTTCTGGCCGTACGGGGGCCTCCGGGGACGATAGATATGTCTCCGGGGCTGGAGTTTTCCTCCAGCCCCCGTAGCAGCCATGTGGCTGCCTCTTCCGCCACGCACCAATGAAGGTGTATGTGGGGAAGGGGCGGGGGGGGGATGAAAGGGGGAAAAAAAAGGATAAAAGGTAAGAAATACAAGAAATCGCTCACTAAAAGTGGTCAGCCTCCTCTCTCCGCAATCCTCGCCTCGCACTCGCCGCTCTCACCCAGTGTTCCAGGGCTCAAGGGCAACACTTCTGTGATGTCATAAAGCCGCGCTTGGCAACGGGTTGCTAACCCAGGGAAACAATGGTGTCGCCCATGGCAACCAAACCCATCCTAGCTGTGTAGGGCAGGAAATAGACATTTAGGGGCAGATTTTTAGCAGTGTTGAACCCAATGTGTTTTTCTTCCAACTTCTCTGGTCCTTGAGGAGCCAGCAGTTTTAAAAGTTTAGAGCTGCCAAATTTTTCGGGTCTGTCCCTAATATTCAGAGATAATTCCAGCAAAATCAGGCTGTCCCAGGCTAAAAATTACATAAGTCCTGCCCAGAAGTGGGTGTTCTTAGGCGGGTGTAGGGTGTTTCTGGGGGACTGTAAATGTCCTGAATTTGCTAACAAAAATGTTGCTAAGCAAAAAAGTCTAAATCTATACGTCATTAAGTCTTTTCTGACAATAGAGCATGCTGGGAGTTGTAGTGCATTGCATCATCTGATGCTGTTGGGTTGTCATGACATCCAGGGGCCTAACAACATTCCCAAATTCTGCTTTTGAAGTAAACCTATTAAATTAAAAATTATTTCTCTCAGAATTTGGCGATACAAAATAAATGATTTTTTAAGTGTATTTTATGTGTGCAAAAGTAGTAAGGATAAAGAAATAGTACTTTGGTATCAACATAATTGTACTGACCTGTAGAGTAAAGTTGTCATTTACACTGCAGCATAATACTATGTGGATAAGTAACTGGTTATTAATGGTACATACTCAGGTTGGGTCACTGTAACTAGTGGGGTACCACAGGGGTCTGTATTGGGTCCTATTCTCTTCAATATATTTATTAATGATATTGTAGAAGGTTTGCACAGTAAAATATTTTGCAGATGACACTAAACTGTGTAAAGTAATTAACACAGAGGAGGACAGTGCACTGCTACAGCAGGATCTGGATAGACTGGAGGCTTGGTCAGAAAAGTGGCAGATGAGGTTTAACACCTGAGAAATGTAAGGTTATGCATATGGGAAGGGATAATGCAAGTCACCAGTACATACTAAATGGTAAAGCATTGGGTAACTCTGACATGGAAAAGGACCTAGGAATTTTAGTGAATAGCAAACTAAGCTGTAGAAGCCAGTGCCAGACAGCTGCTGCCAAGGCCAATAAGATAATGGGTTGCATCAAAAGGGGCATAGATGCCCGTGATGAGAACATTGTCCTGCCACTTTACAAATCACTAGTCAGACCACACATGGAGGACTGTGTACAGTTCTGGGCTCCTGTGAACAAGGCAGACATACCAGAGCTGGAGAGGGTTCAGAGGAGGGCAACTAAAGTAATAACTGGAATGGGTGGACTACAGTACCCAGAAAGATTATCAAAATTAAACACTGATGCCGGTGAATTAACCCTTCATGTGCCGCGGTCAGTGCTGACCGCGGCACATGCGATGCGGGCGGTGGGAAGGGGTGTCCATCGGGCTCCCGCGCTGCTGTGACAGGGACCCGATGGCTTAGATGGCAGCCGGATGCCTTCCTTAGGCATCTGGCTGCCATCTACGGAAGCCTGTGAGATCCAGCCTCCTGGAACTCACAGGCAGAAGGCTGTAAGTGTATTATTACATTGAGTAATACACTTACAGCCAATGCATTACAATACAGACCAATCAAACCGTCATCTTGTCCCGCAAAAAATGAGACCCTACCTAAGACAATTGCCCGGAAAAAAAATATATATATATGGCTCTCAGAAAATGGCAACACAAAAAAATATTTAAAAAATGCTTCTAATGTGTAAAACTTTCCAAAAATAAAAATAGACACATTGGGTATCGCCGTGTCCGTAACAACCTTCTCTATAAAAATATTACATGAGATGGCTCCCCAGGTGAAGGCTGTAAAAAACATTTTTTAAAAGCTAGGCCAAAACAGCCATTTTTTTCCTCTTGCCTCACAAAAAGTGTAATACCACGCGATCAAAAAAGCATATGTACCCAAAATCGTACCAATCAAAACTTCATCTCATCCCGCAGAAATTGATACCCTACCTAAGACAATCGCCCAAAAATAAAAAGAAATGGCTCTCTGAAAATGGCAGCACAAAAACAAGATTTAATTCTGTTCAAAAATGCATCTAATGTGTAAAACTTTCCCCCAAAAAAATGAGCCCCCACATAAGACAATAACTAAAAAAAATAAAAATCAATGGCTCCCGAAAACTAATCCATCAAATTGTCTCCTCAAATCATTTGCCTGCGTCCTATAGGTATTTTCATCTGAACAAATCCGCTTCAGCCACGAAAATTGGCCAGTGGGAATCCCATCTATCGTTGCTTTGGGATGGGAGGAATCTGCATGCAATAACGCATTGACCACTGTCTTCTTCCTAAACACATCTGTCTCCAATTTTCCTGTTTTTCCCACCTTCACCTTTACATCCAAAAAATCCACCTGTTTTCCTGCTGTAGATGTCAATTTGATGTTTAATTTATTATCATTTAACCCTTTCATAAACTCCTTTAACTCCTCCACTGATCCTTCCCACAGGAATAGCAGGTCATCGATATACCTCATCCAATTATGTACTTTTTCTATTCCTGGAATTTCATCATTTTGAAAAGCTCTCTCTCCCAGGCCCCTAAAAAGAGGTTTGCGAACGATGGGGCACAAGTAGCCCCCATGGCTACGCCTTGGGTTTGCAAATAAAATCTGTCCTTAAAAACAAAGAAATTATGTCTAAGGACAAATTCCAACAGTTCCACAATCCAGTTATTAAAAGCGGTGGAATTATTAGAACTCTTTAAAAAACTTCTTACCGCTGCCAGTCCATCTTCATGCCTAATACTGGTGTAAAGGGATTCTATATCCGCGGTCACTATCAGCATATCCATTCCCATGTTGATATTGGCCAATCTATTCAGTGCTGATGTCGTGTCCTGTATAAACGATGGCAATTCCGTCACTAATTGTCTTAAATGATGGTCAATAAAGTGACAAACATTTTCACACAGGCTCCCATTACCTGCCACGATGGGCCTGGTTTTTGTGAATTTTGGGGATCAAATAAAACGTGGAAATCCTTGGATAAGGCACCATCAAAGATTCCTTCATCTGTTTTGTAATCACATTGTACTCCACCGCCTGATCTAAAATAGAATCCAATTCCCTTTGAAAAATAGACATAGGATTAGATTGTAACATTTTATAACGTACCTTATCCCTCAACAGTTTAAACGCTTGTTTTTCATACATCTCCTTTGGCCAGATTACTATATTTCCGCCTTTATCGGCTTGTTTGATTAGGATCCCTTTCATTTCTTTGATTTCTCCTAGAGCTTTTCTTTCATTCTGACTTAAATTATCCTTCCTTCTATCTCTTTTTAGTTTTTGTAAATCCTCACTAACCAACTTGACAAAAATCTCCAAGGATGGACATAAATTTAATTGGGGAAAAATCTGTGATTTTTTTCTTTAATTCTTGTGGAATAACACTTACCTTAGAATCATTTTCCTCCTCATTAGCCAATTTCTCCAATATTTTTAATGCTTCTATTTCTTCCTTAGTAGTAAAAACCTCATCATCATGTTGTTTAAAATGTAATTTCTTTAACAGCCACTTCCTGGCAAATAGGTTTAGATCTTTGTTTACTGTAAAGAGATCCATATTTGAGCCAGGGGAAAAATTTAGCCCCTTTGACAACACATTTATCTGATCATCCGTAAAGTGAATTGAGGATAAATTAATTACCTGCAATTGATCCTCCTTCCCTTTTTTTGTTACAGTTATCGACCCTCTCCTCCAATTTACGTTTTCCTCCTTGATAATTTTTCCCAGTCCAATTTCCTTTTGTCTTATTGGATCTTAGCGATCGCTCATCTCTTCTCCTTGATTCTCCATCATATATTGAAGTAAGGGAAGACATAGATGACATTCTAGAAAGGGATCCTTCACTTTCCGTCTTTCTTTGCCAACAATAAACCTTATTGTTGTTATAATCGGCTAAATCCCTCTGAAATTTTTTATTTTTTGTGTGGTAATTTCTTTTTCCCATATTTCGAAAGTTCGTGTAATTTCTGCCTTAAATTTTTCCAGATTTTCACCTGTCTCATCCTTATCTATTTGCTCCTGTAATCTAGCAATTTCTACTTCTAAACTGGCCAATTTTCTACTGTTAGCATCAATAATAATATCTATAAGATCAAGGGAACATTTGCTTATAACTTCTTCCCATCTAACTTTTAATTATTCTTCTTCCAATCCAAAACTGGGGAATTTTTGGAATCTCAGGCCCCGTGGGACTATTTTTTTATTTTTGTAATTCTCCAGTGACGCTCTATTCCACCATATTTTAGTTTTTTTATGGTACACATTTTTAAACATCCGTATTAATTCATTGGTTCTCTGTGTGGTATCATTTAAAATCAAACCGGGTTGTCTACTAAAAAGGTCAACAGCCCATGTACGCCAGGTTAATTCCCTGGCCTCCGCAGCTGGTAGCCTCACATGATTAGAATTATCCATTTCTATTGGTCAGTGTTAGTTTAAATAGCATGAAATATGGCCTCTCCTTGTCTTCTCCTGAGGAACCACTATACGGTATGTTGTAACACTATTTACCCTTTTTAGGATTATTGGCTAAGCTGTGGTTACTACTTGGGCATGCAGCAAATTATTGTAATGATTATGGGTGGACTGCCATACTATGAAGGAATTATGTGATGGATGTTGATTATATAGATAGGGTGACAGTTTCCATTTAGCTGGGTTTTCTCGTATATTGTTTTTGATATGTATTTTTTAACTTTACGTTAAAAAATACATATCAAAAACAATTGGAAGTTTATGAACTATTTAGTACTCCATGTTTTTTCTGTGATAGTATTGATATAAGGGAGTAGTTCAGTCAGGTGGATGTTATAAATTATTTGTGAACGGAAACTAGTGAATTTGTTAGAATCAGAGCAATGTATATTGAGGTTTAGTTTGCTGTTAAGCCTTGCTGTGTTGCAAGAAAAAAATTATTAACATGAATAATCTACCAAAAAAGTGAAATTTTGAAATTTCACCCCCATTTTCCTTTAATTCTTGTGGAACACCTCAAGGGTTAACAAAGTTTGCAACATCAGTTTTTTATAATTTGAGGGTTGTAGTTTCTAAAATGAGGTCATTTATGGGTGGTTTCCATTACGTAAGCCCCTCAAAATCACTTTATATCTGAATTGGTGTTTAAAAAAATGGTTTTGGAAATTTTGTTGAAAATTTGAAAAATGGCTTAAAAGCTTCTAAGCCTTCTAACGTCCTAAAAAAGTAAAATGACATTTATAAAATTATGCCAACATAAAGACATGGGGAATGTAAAATAATAACTATTTTTGGAGGTATTACTATGTATTTTGAAAGTAGAGAAATTGAAATTTGGAAATTTGTTAATTTTTCTAAATTTTTGGTAAATTTGGTAATTTTTAATAAATAAAAATGAAATATTTTGCCAAAAATTTACTACTGTCGTGAAGCACAATATGTGACGAGAAAACAATCTCAGAATGGCCTGGATAAGTAAGAGCGTTCCAAAGTTACTACCACATAAAGTGACACATGTCAGATTTGCAAAAAATGGCCTGGGCAGGAAGGTGAAAACAGGTCCAGGGTTGAAGGGGTTAAACTTACCAGCCTATAGTTTCCAGACTTTGCTTTTGGACCCTTTTTGAATATTGGCACCACATTTGCTATGTGCCAATCCTGTGGAACACTCTCTGTCAGTATAGAGTCCTTAAATATCAGAAATAAGGGTCTGGCTATGACATTACTTAATTCTCTTAGGATACGGGGGTGTATGCCATCTGTTCCTGGCGATTTATCTATTTTAATCTTTTTAAGTTGCCACTGTACTTCTTCCTGGGTCAGACAGGGCACTTTTAATGGGGAATTTACTTTTAGATTCTGCATTTCATCTGACAGTTTATTTTCCTTAGTGAAGAAAAAAATATTTAATAGCTTTCCTTTCTCCTCATCACTCTCTGCAACTCCCCCTTCATTTCCCTGTAAAGGGCTTTAGATTTATACTTTTTACCATTTATATAATTAAAGAACATTTTAGGGTTAGTTTTGCTCTCTTTGGCAATTAATCTCTTAGTCTCTAGTTTGGCTGCTTTTATTTGTCTTTTACATATTCTATTTTTTTCCTTTTAGTTTTTCAATGCTTCCTCGCCACCCTCCTGTTTTAGTGATTTAAATGCTTTCTTTTTGTCATTTATTGCTTTCTTTATTATTCTATTTATCCACATTGGTTTATTCTTGTTCCTTAACCTTTTATTCCCATACATTATGTACCTCTCACAATTAGATTTTAGGATCCTTTTGAAAATAACCCATTTTGTAGCTGTATTTTTATTTTTGAGGACTTTGTCCCAGTTAGTTAGGCCAATGACGATCCTTTCTAAACAGACTGTAACCCTGTACGTTAACCGCCCAGTCATAGCTATCATCCAGCCATGTCTCAATTATTCCCACTATGTCGTAGTCCTCCTCACACATTACTAAATTCACTTTGTGCCGGTCATCTAATAAACCTTATCTTTAAACTACTGAGAGTTCATAAGCACATATCTAAGCGACATTCTCGGGGCAGACATACAACCTGTACAGCCGTTTCGGCTGCACAGGTGCCCAGTGCGGGAGGGTATAATCATCTGTATCGCCATCCTCAGGACAGAGATACAGATGGATGCTGCAGCGGGGCAGGAGAGAGGCGTCTCCCTTCTCCAGTCCTCTCATAGGCTGCAGGCCTAGTGCCTGTAGCCTATCAGAGGCTGCTATGACGTAATTGCGCCACCTGAGCCGTTCAGCGCAGGACACAGGCCGGAAGAGGCCTGCATCGCATCGCTGAAAGCGGCAAGGAGGTAAGTATATGTGTTTATTTTTTTTTTATTTACGCTTTGCTAGGGGCCCTATCTGGCACTCAAGGGGGCATCTACTGGGTGCCCTACCTTAAGTACTGGCACACATGGGGGGCATGGAGGAGGAGGAACACTATGGGGGCCCTATTTTAAATACACACATGGAGGGCACTATGTAGGGGGAGGAGTACTATTGGGGCCCTATCTTATTTACTGGCACACAAGGGGGGCACTATGGAGGGGGAGGAGCACTGTGGGGGGGTCCCTATCTTATATACTAGCACACATGGAGGGGGAGGAGCACTATGGGGGCCCTTTCTTGTATACTGGCACACATGGATCACTATGGAGGGGGGAGCAATGTGGGGGCTTTATTTTCTATACTGACACACATAGGGGGCACTATGGGGACCCTATCTTATATACTGGCACATGTGGGAAGCACTATGGAGGTGGATGAGCACTATGGGAGCCCTATCTTATATACTAGCACACATGAGGGGCACTATGGAGAAGGGGGGAGAGGAGCACTATTGGGACCATTATATTGGGGCATTATACTGGCACACATTATTGGGGCATTTTATACTGGCACATTGTCAGGCACCATGGGGACAAGGGGAGGCACACTATTGGGGCATGATATAGGATTATTTTATACTGGAGTAAATTATAGGGCACTATGGGGATCTTTGCTCAACTGGAGGCACTAAGAAGGTTTTTTGGGCACACAGTATGGGGCATTGGCACACATTATAAGGGTACTATGGGGACATTGGCTCTACTGGGGGCACTAAGAAAAGGGCATTTTTATTTTTACAGTTACACATTATAAAGAGAATTATTACTTACGGGGGCATTATGTGGGCTTTATTACAGTTGAGGGACTATGAGGAACATGAATACTAGTATGAGCACTATGGGAGCATTATTAATTCTGGGACACAGTGGTGGCATTATTACTGTAGGGGCAGTATTACTACTACGTGCTGTCTGGTAGATTATTATTTCTATTGGTGGGACTTGTGGGAGCACTATTACTGTGGGGGGCACCCTGGCATGGTATCAGCTTATTAGAATTATTTTTGGGGAACATTATGTTTACACTATTTTTGTCAAGGACACTGTTTCCTGGGCACCGTTATTTTTTAGGACACTGTGTGCCAATAATTATTGAAGGGGAACTATCTGCGTGTAACTTGTATAGGGAGCACAGCGGGCACAGTATTGGAGGTGGCAGGATGGGGTATTCAGAAGGTGGGAGGATGATGTAAAACTAGGAAACTAAGATGTCTGTCTGTCAAACTCTGCAGAGAGAAGAGGTGGCTGAAAGAAATCATCATGGCGGTCTGGTCTGAAGGGAGAAGATGAGGAAAGAGAATGTCTACATCAAAGGAGACATCACTGGATGTAAGAGGTATGTGTCACTGTATTAGGCTACTTTCACATCTGCGTTGGTAATTCCAGCAGGCTCTTCAAGCAGACAACAGCCTGCCGGAATGCTCTAGCACTGCTGGATGCAGACAGAATGCCTGCCGACCCCATTGACTATAATGGGGTCTGGCAGAGATCCGGCCACAATCTGGGAAAAATGCAGAGAATCAGTGGGACACAAACCGATGCATGCTGCGGTTTGTGTTTGGCCGATTCCTTGCATTCTCTGCCGGATCAGGTGGCCGGAGCGTAGTGCCACAGGTGTGAAAGTTGCCTTACCCTGTATGTTTTGTATTGCCTTAAATAATGTTAGGATGGGTTAGGTTAGGTTGAGAATTTGGCTTGGGTGGGGGAAAGGGACCCAGGCACATTCTTTGCACAGGGGCCCTCTGTTGTCTGTGTCCGCCCCTGCACATTATAATCAGTAAGATAAGAGCTTAGCTAAAATGAGTGAAGTCATAGAGCAGAGATAAGGAGTCCGTCAACTACTGGTCTGGCGCAAAAAAATCCAAAGGGTGCTACTAGAGCATGTCAGCTCTGTACAGAAAAAAGGACGCCATATTTTTAATAAAGACCAATTAAAAGAATTATTTTTAGTTCAAAATTAGTACAGTACAATAATAAAACAAATTGCCCCCAAATATGTACATAGCCTTTAAACTCTTGCCCCATGATGTGTCTTAGTTGATGACGGGATCCGTTCAATCCCAAAATGCATTTTCCATTCACCAAATAAAGTTTTCTTTTATGACTTTCATCTGCAGGATTCCTTTGTAGCGCAATCGTCGATCCCATTTTCTCCTTGCTTTTTCTGCTGACTGTTTCGGACTTACCTGGTACTGTGTCATAGGTTGCTGTGCCAGCTGTATAGCATGTACGTGCATATGGTCATTGTGGTCATTTCTCTTCTTTTCTAATAAAGATTTACATATTTGTCACTCTGTATTAACCCCTTGGTGAGCACATTTATATAGTTGTTCTTGTGTTTTAATAAGAAATAATGTTTTTTTTGTTCCTCCATATTCTCAGCCCCCATAACTTTTTATAGTTGTGTCTACGTAGCTGTGTGAGGGCACATTTTTTTAACATAGCGATCTTTAATTTTTATTGATACCATTTTGAAGTGTGTATGACCTTTTGATCACTTTTTATTCAATTCTTTGGGGGAGGTAAAGTGAAAAAAACTGAGAATTCGCTGTTTTGATATTTTTTTTGTCACACCGTTCACCTCAGGGGATAAATATGTTTATATTTTAGTAGTACGTGTTTGGGATGCGGCAGTGTAAATGATCTTTATTTTTTTCAACATTTATTCTTATTTTTAATGTGAGGAAAGGGGATAATTAGAATTTTTATATTTTTTAAAACTTTGTTTTGTTTTGTTTTTTCACTTTTTAAAATTCTCCTAGGGAACTTAAACATGTGATTGCTTTTGCTATAGACTGCACTGAATTACCATTCTAATCTGTGAGAGATTCAATACATTCCTGTAGAGCCCTGTCCATTGTAGTGCTCCATAGGAACATCGCTATGGTCGGCATCTTAGCCTTTAGAAGGCTAGAGGCTACCACACCAAATGAATGGCTCCCTTGATTTCAGCACGGGGGAGCCATTCGGGCCCCAAAAGAGCAGAGTTCCCGGGGAAAACCGCCTCAGATTCTGTTGTCATAATTGAATGCGGCCTCTGAGGGATTAAATGACAGTGATCGTCATTATCGCCGATCACAGACGTTAGCTCAGGGTGTCTGCTGTGTAAAACTGCTGACACCTGTCGGCAGTGATGCCTGCTCCACTCTGGGCACCATCTTTAAAGAGATTACTTTTGGTGTACGTATATGGTGCAGGTTGTTCGGGTATATGTATGGAGCTTAACTGCTATCCAGTTAAAAGGATAAAAACAGAAGTATAAGTTTTTTGTTATTTTCTTGTAACTATAAAAATACCTGCCCCTCACACTGCTAATAAAATAATCATTCATTAATCAAAATTGAGGTAAAATGTTCAATAAATCATAATTTTGATGTAGGTGATAATTGCCCAGCCCTAGAACTAACTAACGGCTATATCTCAGGCTGTATATCCACAAGAGATATGAGCCTAAACTAGGATAGTGGTGCTAGCCACCATACAGCCAGAGATATATGTCTTAGAAATCGAGTCGCGAGTGAAAGCTGTTATCTGCAGATCTCTCAAAATCTCAGGATGTAGTTCTACCTGCTATACAGCCTGAAATATTCCAGGTTGAAGCAGCCCCGAACACACAGTTGGCCAGCATGAAGGAAGACGAGGGGGGGGGCTGGTGGGAATGGAGCTGATGTGGGTGAGGTGCTCACAGGCTGCAGGGAGAGAAGGAGGTATAGATCATCCTTTCTCTATGTAACTATATGGCTCCAGGGGTGGCATGACATTTTTATTTCCATTTTTCTCCTCCATTATAGAAGCAGAACTATAGAAATACTGTAATGGAATCAATGTGACGGAAATTAATGCCACCTGACAAACCCAAATGACTAATGGGATTTGGTTTCCATTAGAAAACCCAACATTTTACTGCACAAGAAAGAGTGGCTGTTCTGTCCCATAATGATGGAGTCTGCAACTGTCACGCTCGGGTGTGGAAGGAATAGCCACACCGAGCGTACGAGGGAAGGGAACAGACAAAACCAGGGAAACGGTCACCTCCTGCAGGGAACCCTGAAACTAGGCCCTGACTGACTACCAGTACGAACAAGCCTGGGTTGTAGGAAAGTTCATACACAGGAACCTAATAATAAATGCACCCTAGAAAACCCTGCAGCTAGTGACACAAGAAAGAGTAAACCCGTTCCTCCAAGAGGAAGGACGAACAGGAGACTCCAAAAGGAAAGCCACAAAAGGGAAAAAGTCACTTATCTTTAAGCAGATATCGCAGCAACCGGATCTCAGCCGAGATCCACACCACACACTACTAAGTAGGCAGAAAATATAAACCGCAAGGGATACTGGGAGAGGAAGAGGTAAATAGGAGAAAGCTAATTACCACAGCGGCAACAGCTGAGGGGAAGGGGTGTGGTGAACAGCAACCAAACCAAGGGAAAAGCATGTCAAATTATGTCACTTTAGAAAGTCGCGCAGAACGTCTGATACCAGACGCAAGCCCACTTGTGACATTACCCCCCCTTTTACGGGTGACTTTTGGGCACCCAGGACCAACTTTATCAGGATGACACCTGTGAAAGGCTTTCACCAAACGACTGGCATTCACGTCAGATGCCAGTACCCATGACCTCTCCTCAGGACCATAACCCTTCCAATGAACAAGATATTGAAGAGTCCCACTGAGAACTCGAGAATCAATGATCTTGACAATCTGGAATTCCAAATTACCATCCACCAAGACAGGCGCGGGTGGCAAGGGAGATGGCTCCAGAGGTTCAACATATCTCTTCAACAAAGATCTGTGAAACACATTATGGATTTTCAGGGCCTGAGGAAGTTCAAGACGAAATGCTGCAGGATTAATAATGGCCGTGATCTTATATGGGCCAATAAATCTTGGACCCAACTTCCAAGAATGATCTTTCAACTTAATGTTCCTAGTAGACAGCCACACAGAATCACCCACACTTAGGTCCGGACCATTCATACGTCTCCTGTCAGCCACACGTTTGTACTTGTTACCCATACTTATCAAGTTATTTTGAATTTTTCG
This sequence comes from Rhinella marina, assembly GCA_900303285.1. Taxonomy (NCBI): domain Eukaryota; kingdom Metazoa; phylum Chordata; class Amphibia; order Anura; family Bufonidae; genus Rhinella; species Rhinella marina. The sequence continues at coordinate 61,941 of ONZH01030296.1, forward strand.
CCATATAGAAGACAATGATGACGAAAAACGTTCTTCCTCAGGAATACCAGAAGTATCAGAACCAGAAAATGTGCCAAACTGCGGGTGAAAGCCATATGCACCAAAAAATGGTGACTTACCAGTGGAGTCCTGTCTGCGATTATTTATGGCAAACTCAGCCAGAGACAAAAACGAGGACCACTTCTCCTGGTTCTCAGAGACAAAACATCTCAAGTAAGTCTCCAGACTCTGATTGGTACACTCAGTCTGTCCATTCGTCTGGGGATGAAAGGCAGAGGAAAAAGACAGTTGTACCCCGAGCCGAGTACAGAACGCCCTGCAGAATCTGGACACAAACTGAGTCCCACGATCAGAGACCACATCAGTGGGAATGCCATGAAGTTTCACAATGTTGTCAACAAACACTTGTGCAAGAGTTTTAGCACTGGGGAGTCTGGGTGATGCAATAAAGTGCGCCATTTTACTAAAACGATCTACAACCACCAGAATAACTGTCTTACCAGACGACTCAGGCAGATCAGTGATGAAGTCCATGGATAGGTGAGTCCATGGTCTGGACGGGATGGGTAATGGAAGTAGAGGTCCAGAAGGTTGAGTATGTGTCACCTTAGCGCGTGCACAGACACTACAGGCTGACACATAATCCTCAACACACTTGCGCAGCCCTGGCCACCAGAATCTACAAGAGATGAGGTCGACAGTGGATTTACTCCCAGGGTGTCCCGCAAGCACCGAAGAATGATGCTCCTCAACCACCTTATGACGCAAATCAGAAGGAACAAACAACTTCCCAGGAGGGCAAGACTCTGGCGCATCTCCCTGGGCCTCAAACACTTTAGCCTCAAGATCAGGGTAAAGAGCAGATATCACCACTCCTTCAGACAGTATAGGGCTCGGATCTTCAAAATCACCACCTCCGGGAAAACTACGTGACAAGGCATTCGCCTTCACATTCTTAACCCCAGGACGATATGTGACAATGAAATTGAATCTGGTGAAGAACAAAGACCATCTGGCCTGCCTCGGATTAAGTCGTTTAGCCGACTCCAGGTAAGCCAGATTTTTGTGATCAGTGAATACCATGATTGGGTGAATCGCCCCTTCCAACCAATGACGCCATTCCTCAAAAGCCAACTTAATGGCCAGTAACTCTCTGTTACCCACATCCTAATTTCTCTCTGCCACAGAGAGTTTTTTCGAAAAAAAAAGCACATGGGCGCCATTTACCAGGTGACGGGCCCTGTGATAAAACAGCTCCTACCCCCACATCGGATGCGTCAACCTCCACAATGAAAGGTTGTGACACATCTGGCTGCACCAATATAGGGGCAGAAGAGAAGCACTCCTTCACAACGGAGAAGGCTTGCAACGCTGCATCAGACCACACTGAGGCATCCGTCCCTTTCTTAGTCATGTCAGTTAAGGGTTTAACTATTGTCGAATAGTTCTTAATAAATTTTTGGTAATAGTTGGTGAACCCCAAAAATCGCAAAAGAGCCTTCAGATTTTCAGGTCGGTCCCAGTTCAGAACAGCACCGACTTTCTCTGGATCCATACGAAAACCTGAAGATGAAAGCAAGTATCCTAAGAATTGCACCTCATGTACAGCAAAAACACATTTCTCTAATTTTGCATACAACTTGTTATCTCTTAAGATTTGCAACACCTGCCTCACGTGATCCTGATGTGTCACAATATCTGGAGAATAGATTAGTATGTTATCCAAATACACGACTACAAACCTCCCCACAAGATGATGAAAAATGTCATTAACAAAATGCTGGAAGACAGCAGGAGCATTGGTCAACCCAAAAGGCATGACCAGGTTCTCAAAGTGGCCCTCAGGAGTGTTAAAGGCCGTCTTCCATTCATCCCTTTCTTTGATCCTGACCAGATTATATGCCCCCCTTAAATCCAACTTGGAGAACACCTTGGCATCCACAATCTGGTTAAACAAGTCAGGAATCAAAGGAAGGGGGTACGGATCACGGACAGTAATCCTATTGAGTTCACGGAAATCCAGACATGGCCTAAGGGTTCCGTCCTTTTGGCTAAAGGACATATTAGGCCTTCCAAATCTCCTGCCACAGGAGATTTGGAAGGCCTAATATGTCCTTTAGCCAAACTCTCAGTAATATATTCCTTCATGGCCGTTATCTCAGGTCCAGAAAGGTTATACAGCCTAGATTTGGGCAATTTTGCTCCAGGGATAAGATTGATAGGACAATCGTATTCCCGGTGAGGGGGTAAATCCTGACATCCACCTTCAGAAAATACATCAGAGAAATACGATATAAAAGAAGGAAGAGTCTTAGTGGTTAAAGCAGAAAAAGATGTATTAAGGCAATTGTCAACACAATAATCGCCCCAATCCACAATTTGTCTAGTATGCCAGTCAATGGACGGATTATGTTTGCTTAACCACGGTAAACCCAGAACCACAAGAGCAGGAAGACCTTCCAACACAAAACATGAAATAAGCTCCTGATAAAATTCACCCACTCTTAATTTGATATCATGCACCATCTGAGACAAACACTTCTGAGATAGAGGTGCAGAATCAATGGCAAATACAGAAATCCTCTTATCCAAAGAACTTGGCGACAATCCATGCATACAGACAAACTGAGCATCAATCAAGTTCACCCCTGCCCCGCTGTCAATAAACACCTCAATTTTCACAACCTTTGACTCTAGCGCCACCTTGGCAGTTAGGAGAAAACTGGTACTACAGGATGAAGACAAATGCACATTTTCAGTCTCCCTACCCACCCCACCAAGAGTGAGATGAGAATTCAACGCCCCCTTTTCTTTTCTCTCTTTTAGAGATTGAAAACATGGACATACATTGATAAAGTGTCCTTTCTGACCACAGAAAAAACACACACCCTTTTTATTACCAAGATGTTTATGGGTGGAAACAGGAGTGGCTCCCCCTAATTGCATAGGTTCATCCCCTGACATCAACCTAGGGGAATATTCACCCAAAGTGTCATAGGAAGACAGTACATTATGTGATAGTACGTCCTGAGAGCGGGGGCCCCTAGATCGCCTATCCATGCGCACAGCAAGAGACATAGCGGCCTCCAAAGACACTGGGGTTTCCTGAAAGGCCAAAGCGTCCTTCAGCCTTTCAGACAAACTTTGACAGAATTGGCTACGCAAAGCCGAATCGTTGCATTCAGTATTGGTCGCCCACCTCCGAAACTCAGAGCAATAAATCTCAACTGGCCGCTCACCCTGACAAAGGTCACGTATCTGGGTCTCAGCCAGGGAGATACGATCCGGGTCATCATAGATAATCCCTAAAGCCTTAAAAAATTCATCTACTGACCGGAGAGACTGCGATCCGGTCGGCAGAGAAAATGCCCATGACTGTGCATCCCCTTTAAGCAGCGAGATGACCACACCAACCTTCTGCTCCTCATTACCAGAAGAATGTGGACTCAGTCTGAAATACAATTTGCATGCCTCCCAAAATAGAACAAAATTATCACGTCCCCCAGAAAATCTATCCTGGAGGGGGACCTTAGGCTCCAAACAGGCCTGACACTCAGCACCCCCAGAACCACCAGCGTGTGGTCTCTGAATCTGGCTGCGGATGTCAGCCACCTCCAAACTGAGTCCCTGCAGCCGTTCAGCCAGTGCAGCAATAGCATCCATGTCAGCACAAAAATGACAAATTTTTGTTTAGGTGGTTTATAATGTCACGCTCGGGTGTGGAGGGAATAGCCACACCGAGCGTACGAGGGAAGGGAACAGACAAAACCAGGGAAACGGTCACCTCCTGCAGGGAACCCTGAAACTAGGCCCTGACTGACTACCAGTATGAACAAGCCTGGGTTGTAGGAAAGTTCATACACAGGAACCTAATAATAAATGCACCCTAGAAAACCCTGCAGCTAGTGACACAAGAAAGAGTAAACCCGTTCCTCCAAGAGTAAGGACGAACAGGAGACTCCAAAAGGAAAACCACAAAAGGGAAAAAGTCACTTATCTTTAAGCAGATATCGCAGCAACCGGATCTCAGCCAAGATCCACACCACACACTAGTAAGTAGGCAGAAAGTATAAACCGCAAGGGATACTGGGAGAGGAAGAGGTAAATAGGAGAAAGCTAATTACCACAGCGGCAACAGCTGAGGGGAAGGGGTGTGGTGAACAGCAACCAAACCAAGGGAAAAGCATGTCAAATTATGTCACTTTAGAAAGCCGCGCAGATTGTCTGATACCAGACGCAAGCCCAATCGTGACAGCAACAGGGGCTCCTGACTGTTTTTTTTATATAGATGTAAATGAAGCCTAATCAGTACAGCCATCAATCAGAGCATTCTTGCTTTCTGGTTCTCACAAATGAGGGAGAAGATGACTACTTGCTCATTTCATCACCTACTTTGTGCCGTTTTATAGAAGCCATAACCCAGACAGTTAACAGCATGAGGATCAACATGAGAGGCAAAAAATATTTTTATTTTTAAAATATGCCACAGAAGTGTTATTTTAATTGCAGATTCATCTCTTTACTGGCTTCTGTCATCCTAGCAGGAGTTAAGCGATGTTCTCATAAAGCACTGAGGAGATGTAGCAGGTGGGGGTCACTCCGAGCACGTTAGGGGCTGTTTTCTGGTAGAAGTGGTGGAAACCTTTGCTATAAGAGAGAAGAGACAGGAATAGGACTTCATGTTGTAAGGTAACGCCCAGTCCTCTCTGTTAGCGGCTGCACATCAGTCTGTGTAGTCTGGCCCGCCCCCAGTCATTTGTTATGGGGCAGTTAGGGGCGTTCCAGACTACATGGGCAGAGTGCCCTGTTCTTGTAGAGACTGCAGATTTCTCCCATTGTATTAACACTAGGGAAATACTCTGGAAAAGTCCTAGCACCCCCCAGATGTGGATTATGTCCTCATGTAGACAACTGTATTACAGCTCCCTACAACCTCCCAGTTACATCATGTGGCACATAAAGGAGTCTATGGGGCCTCCTACATCTCCATATGCTTCAGATTTCATACTTTATTGTATTTAAGATTAGGTATGAGACAAAGGCGACATAGCCATAGACCTCATAGACCCATTCACCTACCTGAGGCCTCACCACAGCAGACTGCACTTTTCCATACAGTGGGCCACCCCCAATATTTTACCATTGTGAGCTGGTGTAGATTTCAGTTCTGTCACACGGACCTGCCGGGCAATGTCACAATCATTAGGAGGCATGAAGATCTCAGTAATTGTGGGGCAATATGATGCCAGCGGGACACAAATTAAGACCAGTGTATAAAACACCACTTCTAATACATGTTCCCCCAAATGGCGTCCGAATTAGTTCTAGACCAGAGCCTTTAACATCCTAGAATACAGCTCACTTCGACTTACCTCGATGTCTTTCTGATAACGTTGTATTTTCAGTTCCTCGTAGGACGTAACCTGGAGGCCCAGTGTGACGTCTCCAGCAGGCCTGGTACAAACCCCTACAAATACAGGACATGATGGTGACAGATGGAAAAGCCTGACGTCTGCGATGATGGTAGGACATTAGAGAGACACCGATTACCTTGTACAGGAGGGAATTCCTTCCTGCCTATAAATTGCAGCCAGAGCAGGGAACGTGTCTTTGTATTGTCTTCTTGAAGATTAATCGTCAGCATCGTACTGAAGAGCAGGATGAGTCTGTAACCCATATTGGGTTAGTACAGGAAAGGGTTAAGGCACCTGCATGAAAGAAATGATCCTCACAAGGTGCAAACCAAGAGCAACAATTACCTGATAAAGAGTCTATATATAGCGGTGCAATGGTTAACACTTGTACCTTGCTGCCAACTGGCCATAGGATAAAACTGGACCAGGGCTATACCTACCCCCATGTGATCTGTTCTCCTGGGGTGTATTCACACACAGCAGATTTTGCTGCAGAGATTTCTTCATCTGAATGGAGCTTGCAGAAATCCAGGTGATTGCCGCCAAAACAACTGATTTTCAGTCGCAGAAATTTCTCCATTAAATCTGCAGCATGTGAACAAACAAGTGCAGAATTATTGGTGCGGCCCGGTCCTGATAGGATGGCGGTATTATATAGACAGTGTCCTGCACTATTACTTCTAGGCTGTGCACTTATCTGAGCACTGTATGGTGGTATAATATGACCTGTCCATCACTGTGTTACACGGGTGCTGTAAGGGACATTTATTGATATGATTTTTCAGTTATCTTCCAATATAAAATGGTTAGGGGGTCCCAACACTGTTTTACCAGAGCCATCCACAGACCGCACCAAGATGTACACATTTCTTACATACATACATACATCAGATTTACCTACAGCACAGTGTTGGGGAATCACCAGAAATAAGAATTTTCCTCCCAGCAGAGTAGGTGTAGATAGGGGTTCAGCAAAGGGGTGGCCAGAAGCACATCCATCTCCTGAATGGGCCCCCAACCCGGGTACCACCACACCATGACCACTACTAATAGTGACTGAATCCTGTTACCATACAGTTACTAAGCACTGTACACAGACCAGTATTACCGCCATACAGTGAGCGTACAGTGGTAGATATTAGTGTTACACAGCGCTCTGCAGGACATAGAAGTGATTACACTGCAGTTATATCCAGTCACTTACAGGTGACGTTTCTGACTGGAATCATTCACTTTTCTTATCTTCTCCATCTGGGACCACCATGATGACTTCTTCCTTCCATGACTTGTGTCTGCGGAGATTGCAACAGAGACATCTTTGGCTCCTCACTTTAGCCTCCATCCTGCCTTTTCCAAACCTACACCAACTCCCTATCCTGCTGATACCACTAGTTCTGTGCCTTTTGCTTCCCCATCTGCCCCGTTACTGCACCTTCTGCATAGCACGGTGCCCCCAAATATTGTACTTTATGTTAAAGGGTTTCTGTCACCAAAATTTACCATATTAAACAGAATGACATTTCCAATGCAAAAATGTCATTTCATGCTTCTCTGCTGCCCTATTTTGTAGAAAAAGTAACTGTTATTATATGTAAATTAGCCTCCTAGGAGCAGGGGGGGGGGTGGTGGTAACCCTGCTCCTAGAGGCACCGTTTTGCCCACCTTCTTTTTCTTGATTGACAGGGCCAGGCAGCTCGCTCCATCCGCTGCCAGGCCTGTCCGATCCTAATCCTGCACCGTTCCGATCCTAATCCGGCTCCCGGCTTCCTCACTGCGCCCATGCCGACTTCTCTTCCGGGTGTACTGTGACATAGTCGGCGCAGGCGCAGTGAGGAAGCCGGGAGCCTGCTACACTCACTGCGTCTGCGCCGAAATGTCATTTTGTTTAATATGGTAAATTGTGGTGACAGAAACCCTTTAATGCCTCTTGTGCCCCCTGAATAAATAGTAATGCCCCTTCTGCAAAGTATATTTTAAAGTGACAGAATTTATCATTAAACTATTAGATGGGACTACAAATCCCTGGATGCCTACCATAGGTTTACAGGCAGTGGTGATGTGCTCGATGTCCTTCCCCTCCATAATGGATGATATAAGCACTGTGGTTTTACCTGCAGTGCGGATCTTGATCAGGTCCAGTGGGTGTAGTAGTAGCGTGGAGGAGATGACACCACCAGGTACTTTTACTGGACGTTTCCAAAGATCTGTCTCACTGTTGTTACCAGGGAGCGAGCAGAAGGTTACGGCCGGTCCAGACGGAGCTGACATGTGGATGTCCTAACACTTGCACTTTACATATGTTACATCAAGGAACGAACTGGGATTCCAATGCAGCTCTGGCCCAGAAATACCACAGTGCAACCCAACATGCCTCAACAGTAGTGCCAAACAGCACATTGCTGCACAAAGTACTGCTTCAAGTGCCACACGGCAGCAGCATTGTATACTTTAACACCCCTCCCCCACTGACAGCATCATTTCCCCCTTTTCGCCCTTTCCCACTGACAGCAGCATTTCCCGCTTCCCCACGGACAGCATAATTTCCCTCTTGACGCCCCTTCCCCACAGACAGCATCATTTCCCTCTTTGCCGCCCCTTCCCCACGGACAGCATCATTTCCCTCTTGCCGGCCCTTCCCCACGCACTGCATCATTTTCCCCTTGTCGCCCCTTCCCCGCAGACAGCATCAATTCCCCCTTGCGGCCCTTCTCCAAAGACAGCATCGTTTCCCCTTGCCGCCCCGTCCCCACAGACAGCATCATTTCCCCTTGCCGCCCCTTCCCCACGGACAGCATCATTTCCCCCTTGCCGCCCCTTCCCTACAGACAGCATTATTTCCCCCTTGCTGCCCCTTCCCCACGGACAGCATCATTTCCCCCTTGCCGCCCCTTCCCCACGGCCAGCATCATTTCCCCCTTGCCACCCCTTCCCCACGGCCAGCATCATTTCCCCCTTGCCACCCCTTCCCCACGGCCAGCATCATTTCCCCCTTGCCGCCCCTTCCCCACGGACAGCATCATTTCCCCCTTGCCGCCCCGTTCCCACAGACAGCATCATTTCCCCTTGCCGCCCCTTCCCCACAGACAGCATCATTTCCCCTTGCCGCCCCTTCCCCACAGACAGCATCATTTCCCCCTTGCCGCCCCTTCCCCACGGACAGCATCATTTCCCCCTTGCGGCCCTTCTCCAAAGACAGCATCGTTTCCCCTTGCCGCCCCGTCCCCACAGACAGCATCATTTCCCCTTGCCGCCCCTTCCCCACAGACAGCATCATTTCCCCTTGCCGCCCCTTCCCCACAGACAGCATCATTTCCCCCTTGCCGCCCCTTCCCTATGGACAGCATTATTTCCCCCTTGCTGCCCCTTCCCCACGGACAGCATAATTTCCCCCTTGCCACCCCTTCCCCACGGCCAGCATCATTTCCCCCTTGCCACCCCTTCCCCACGGCCAGCATCATTTCCCCCTTGCCGTCCCTTCCCCATGGACAGCATCATTTCCCCCTTGCCGCCCCTTCCCCACGGACAGCATCATTTCCCCCTTGCCGCCCCTTCCCCACGGACAGCATCATTTCCCCCTTGCCGCCCCTTCCCCACGGACAGCATCATTTCCCCCTTGCCGCCCCTTCCCCACGGACAACATCATTTCCCCCTTGCCGCCCCTTCCCCACGGACAGCATAATTTCCCCCTTGGCGCGCCTTCCCCACGGACAGCATCATTTCCCCCTTGCCGCCCTTTCCCCACGGACAGCATCATTTCCCCCTTGTCGCCCTTTCCCCACGGACAGCATCCTTTCCCCCTTCCCTACTGATAGCATCATTTCCCACCTCTTCCCCACTGACAGCATCATGTCCCTCTTCCCTCATTTCCTACTGGCAGTAACAATTCCCCATTCCCAGGCTCCTCTAGTCAGGTCATTTCTATTCTCCCAACTCCCTCAGAACTATTAGGTGAAGGACCTGTGGTCATGTCACCATGATGTCACCACAGGTCCTTCACTCATTCTGGTCATGGAAACTGCACTGATAGTACAGTCCTGGAAGTGTCAGTGCAGTTTCAGCTTTCCCATGTCTGTCAGCCCCCTGACTGAACAATCTGTCCTGTGGGGGGATTACCAGTTCATCCTGGTTACTGGCTGAGGAGCTAGTACTAAATCCAGTCCTCTAGTCCTCCTTCATTGTGTCTGCCTGCCTGTTGCCTAAAGTAAAAATAACATTTCAATTACCCATATGGTCAGGAAACCATATAATATGGGCAGACAAGAAAAAACATGGCAATCTTGTAACCTTTCACTCTCAGGGCATGTGCAGTGTGGGAGAGAGGAGCCCACAATAGTTTTCCCCATGAAAGTGAAGGCATGCAAGATTTCCATTGATTATATGTGGGAAACTAAACAGGATCTGTCCAGAGGTGAGGCTGGAGAGAGGGACTGTCCGTGTAGTTATTTATAATAAGGTACCAAATCGGCAGGCAAAAGAGTAGTCGAGCAAGCAAAGGTCAGGGCAGGCGGCAAACAATCATAGTCTAAAATCAGGCCGAGGTCAGGGCAGGCAGCAAAGGATCATAGTCAAAATACAGGCCGAGGTCAGGGCAGGCAGCAAACAAACGTAGTCGAAAAACAGTCCGGGGTCAGGGCAGGCAGCAGTCAAAAAACATAGTCCGTTAGTCAAGCCGAGGTCAAAACCGAAAAAAGTAAATCCGAATGACAGCAGTGTGCTAAGATGTTACTCGCACGCTGCAGGGAGGTCCACCACTACATTACTACGCAGCAGGAGGATATATTACCTCGATAAAAGGTACTGGGACTCGGACGGAGATGTTGTTTCCCTCATCCCTCACAAAGTTTCTGGTTGGCATGGCGTTCATGATCTCCCGAGCCTCATAACTGATAGGGGCGCCTAGGTTGGTGTTATGGCGCAGTCTCGCAGTGACCTGAACGCGCGGTGGTAGGGCGTAAGGCGCACTGCGGACTGTAGATGTTACTGTCCCTGATAACAGTCTCAGAAACCTCCAGATAGATGGTAACCTGGGCATGTGGGGATGGGTCCGCTCCTCACCTGGTGTTCTGGTGGGCTTCAGTACCTGAGGTTCTTTGTCTCTCTCTGCTGCTGTGATGGTCTCGGCAGGTGGTGTTGCCGGCGGTAGTGGTGCTCCTCCCTGCAGTCGAAGGTATCGGCCAGTTTCCTGTCTAGGTGTTTCAGACGGTGATGTTATAAACGGCACGATACCTTCCAATCCTGCTGTCAGATGGCGGGTTGTGAAGCCAGATGTTGTTGGCTTCCGGTCGTACGGGGGCCTCCGGGGACGATAGATATGTCTCCGGGGCTGGAGTTTTCCTCCAGCCCCCGTAGCAGCCATGTGGCTGCCTCTTCCGCCACACACCAATGAAGGTGTATGTGGGGAAGGGGCAGGGGGGGATGAAGGGGGGAAAAAAAAAAGGATAAAGGTAAGAAATACAAGAAATCGCTCAGTCAAAGTAGTCAGCCTCCTCTCTCCGCAATCCTCGCCTCGCACTCGCCGCTCTCACCCAGTGTTCCAGGGCTCAAGGGCAACGCTTCTGTGATGTCATAAAGCCGCTCTTGGCAACGGGTTGCTAACTCAGGGAAACAATGGTGTCGCCCATGGCAACCAAGCCCTTACTAGCTGTGTAGGGCAGGAAACAGACATAAGGGGGTACATTTTTAGCAGTGTTGAACCCAATGTGTTTTTCTTCCAACTTCTCTGGTCCATGAGATGCCAGTGGATATGTTATGGTTTTAAAAGTTTAGAGTTCTCAAATTTTCCGGCTCTGTCCCTAATATTCAGAGACAATTCCAGCAAATTCAGGCTGTCCCAGGATAAAAATTATATAAGCCCTGTCCAGAAGTGGGTGTTCTCAGGCGGGTTTAGGGTGTTCATGGGAGATTGTAAATGGCCTGAATTTACTGACAAAAATGTTGCTAAGCAGAAAAGTCTAAATCTATACATCATCAAGTCTCTTCTGACAGTAGAGCATGCTGGGAGTTGTAGTGCATTGCATCACCTGATGCTGATGAGTTGTCATGACATCCAGGGGCCTAACAAAATCCCCAAATTCTGCTTTTGAAGTAAATCTATTTAATTAAAAATTATTTCTCAGAACAAAGTAAGTGATTTTTTAAGTGTATTTTTTGTGCGCAAAAGCAGTAAATGTAAAAAGAATACCGGTAAATCTTTGGTATCAACATACTTGTACTGACCTGTAGAGTAAAGTTGTCATTTACACTGCAGCATAGAAAAATTGTAAGAACAAACCAAGTTTGTACCGCAACAAAATAACCCCCTCACAAAAAAAAATCATTTTTACGGAGATGGTGTTGGTGTGATCAGAAATCATCCCCGTGTGGTATGGCATGCGCCAGAGATGCAGAGTTAGTCTAAAAATGTAGACAAACTGAATTCCCATTTCATGAGGTCCCGGGTGGGTGTTGTGGAGGGGGACAACCGTTCCTTGATGAGACCAGACGGAGTCTATTTATCGGACTTATTCCCGCCTTCAGGATGGGGTTGAACAGGCCATGTTTTTGTTTTTTTTTTGTAATTAAAATGTTTTATTAAGTTTTTTAGGAAATTTTTCAAACATGTATATGAACATGCAAAGCTAATGAATATAGATGAGCGAACGTGCTCGTAACGAGCACTGTACCGCTCGGCTCCCCTGCGCTCGCATGGGCGCAGGCAGCCGCTTCCGTCGGGTGAGGAGGATGGAAGCGGCTGCCTGCGCCCATGCAAGCGCAGGGGAGCCGAGCGTTACGAGCACGTTCGCTCATCTCTACTAATGAATAAAGCTTTTTGTAACAAAACAGACATATGTGTCTTCTTTGGAAAGTAAACTTGCAAACTGAAGTCATATAAAGAACTTGGCATTAGGTATAGTAGAGACAAGATTAAATACGACAGTGACTGCATATAAAACCCAATGAAGTACAAATATTCTAGTCGGCTGAACGGGCCATGTTTTTGTTGGGTGGTGGTCAGTGCACCACCATGACGGCATCTGAATGGGATGGAGATATGCTGAAACAGATGGCGGTTGGAATACCGCTCCGTAATAAACAGAAGGTGTCTTTTTTTTTTTGTAGTGGTTGATAAGGGGTTGGTTGGCTAAGGGGGCCATGGGTATGATTAAGGGGTTCCCCTTCCCCTCTACCAGCAGTAGGAAGATGAGTGAGAAGAGTCCAATCTCTGAGTTCTGGGAGACCTTACATCACAGGAGAGCAGGGACTGGTCACTAATAAACATCCCTCTTCCTTCCTCTCGATGACACAAGGGAACGGCCTTCCTCCAGAAACACTCACATCCAATTCAGCACACACTATCTATGCAGCTCTCACCTTGGTCAGATTTGAACCAAGAATCTCCCTGATCTAAGGCTACTTTCACACTAGCGGCAGCACGGATCCGGCACCTAAAGGGTGCCCACGGATCCGTACTGCCACTGATACATGTGTGGAGCCGGAGCAGCTCTCCGGCCCCACACATGTTGACACAGACACAGAGAACATACATACATACACACTCCAGCCAGGGACGCCGGCAGCACGTCTTCACGCGCCTCCTGCGCGCAGTGATGACGATTCCCCACAGCGCCCTCTGCTGGGCGCAGGAGGCGCGTGAAGACATGCTGCCGGCGTCCCTGGCTGGAGTATGTGAGTATGTGTATGTAGCTCTGTAGCCAGATCCGGAATGACCCCCCATTGCAAGTCAATGGAGAACAGATCCGGATTACTGGTGTGTCACACCAAACGGATCCGTCCCCATTGACTTGCATTGGGGGTCATTCCGGATCCGTCTTGGTGCGGATGCCTGGACCGGAGATTAAACCGCAGTATGCTGCGGTTTGTTCTCCGGTCTGAAGACGGAACGGAATGCTTTCAGGAGCATTCCGTTGTCTTCAGTTCAGTTTTGTCCCCATTGACAATGAATGGGGACAAAACTGAAGCGTTCTTTTCCGGTATTGAGCCCCTATGACGGAACTCAGTACCGGAATTTAAAAACGCTAGTGTGAAAGTAGCCTTAGACACCAGCACCAACCAGTGGAGCCACCACACTGCCCAACACAAGAAGCCACTAGGAGGTGAGCAATGACATGAACCAGCAATGGGAGGTGGCCTGATTTTTTTTAAAATGATATTTCAAAAATGCTTTTGTGTGTTGGCTCAGTAGATAGAACTGGAGACTTGCAGCATGAGGATCCAATTTATTTTTGCTCATCTATATAACAGCAACATATTACACATCCATAGTGAAGTGTTAAAGGAAACCCACGATCTCCAGGCAGGTGTTATCTTTAACTAGATTTGAACTAAGGAGCCCAGTACTAGCAATACATCGGTGCTAACCACTGAGCCACTACACTGCGCAACACATGGATGCGCTTTTGAAAACACAATAAAGTTATTGAAATTTCATTGTAAAAAAAAAAATAGTTGGATGTATAACCCAAGTACCTTGCTATAAGGCTTTTTATCCTTGATGTGTAACCCTTTACAGAACATTTAACTCATCAGCTGTCTACGAACTTTATTGTGGTTTCTGAATGTTCCTAAGCCTAGGACCCCCTAGTAAAATACATTACACGATTTTAAATTTTGGCTACATCTGTCGCTCTAGAAATGGTGGATAAGGGGACCATGTCTGTGCGGTGTATAAGAGCATATGCAAAACTTTATTGTGCAGAATGAGTGTTTTGCCTTCAGGAGTGATCCGTCTGAATCTCTATAGTCCTATTCACTGCTAGACTTTGGCCGAGCATCCTTCTCAAGATGAGGGCTCTGACTTCCTTCTCAAACTAGACTCCCAGGTTTGATGGTTAAGGCAGAGGGGTCAGAGATAGACACGTGCCTGTCCCCATTGAGCATAGCTTCTGACTTATCACAGATGACTTTGACCCCTTAAAGGGGTTATTCCAGTTGGTTAAAGTTATCCCCTATTGACAGGATAGTAGAAAACTATCAGATCATGGGGGTCCTACCACTGGGACCCACCGATCACAAGAATGGGGGCTCATACCTCTGCAGCTCTCCAGAAATTACAGTAGCGTGCGGTCACACATGTACACGTCCACGCCATTTATTTCTATGCGATTTCCAGACATAGCCAAGTGCCGTACTCAGCTATCTCCAGATATTTGTGGATAGAGGATAACTTTAACCAACCACAACACCCCTTTACGTTCATCTGAACTCCTTACATGTCTGGATGACTGCAGCCTCTGAATGTTGGCCAGTGTAGTAGACGGTCATAGGGTCCATGAAGGGTGAGCACTTGAGCACAAACTGCCTGGTCCTGGTGCAGGGATCTCTCTTTTCTGACTTATATTGTATAGTATATACAAAAAGGAAAAATGAAAGAGGATGGAACCTAGAAAGGTCAGTCATTCACCAACACCGCACTGTAAATGTCAAGGTACATAAGGTTTACATACAAACAGAACATTCTGCCCAAACCCGGCTTCTGCAAATCCTTGACCATGAATTTATGAAAGTCTAAGGCCCCTTTCACACGAGCGGGAGACTCGCATGTCTCCCGCAACGGATCTACAGGGCTGGACTCCACACTGACAGGGATCGCATAGCATTATATGCGATCCCTGTCCGTGCCGAGTCCAGCCCTGTAGATGCGTTGCGGGAGACATGCGAGTCTCCCGCTCGTGTGAAAGGGGCCTTAGTCAAAGGTTTTTCCTGATGAAGACTGACCAGGGCCACATGTACATGGTGGTCTTTGATATAGTGCACCGCTGAAACTATGATGTGAAGCCAGCCTGATCCATCAGAAGAACAGAAAAAAAAAATGGATTGGCATCCATTTGAGACAGTTCTGTCAGAGATCCATTATTTTATACTGCAAAAAAAGTCCTGCATGCATCCTCTACAGTGGGGCAGTTGATGTGCCGCGAGACCACTGCCTGGACACATGGTTGTAGGACCTAGAATAGAGCAGAACACATTCATGTAACAAAATATCAGCTGCTTGAGTTACAAGGAAAGCCAGTACCATCTGACATCTAAACCTACCTCTTATGTTCCTCAGATTACAGGAAACAGGGGGGCTGCTTTAGCTGCTCATATCTCCAGACTGGCAACAGCTAGAGACATGGGTCTTGTTTGAAAGCTGAAAGTCCAAGCTTTCATGCAAGACCAGAGTCACAGCATTAGCACCTCAGAGATGACAGTTACAAATCAAGTCAGGAATAAACACAGTAAAATCTACATTTGCTTTTAGCTGCATTTATTTGCATAGATAGAGATATCTTGGGATGTAGTGAAGATAGTGCTGTAATTTGGAATACCAGCTTTCAAAACAGGACAATGCCCATATCTCTAGCTGCTACCGATCCATAGATATGAGTAGCTAAAGCAAGCCTCCCCCAGTCCCCTTCTGCCAAAGCACTCGGGCAGAACTGTTAGGGCCCTTGCAGACGAGCGTGAGACTCGGACGTCTCCTGCATCGTGTGCCCTGTACTGAACGGGGTTACATAGCATTATACTGATTTATGATGCTATGTAACCCTTACAGTTCTGGAATGTGTTGGATAACACTAACAGCATTATGTTTGTGTTATCCAACACATTCCAGAACTGTAAGGGTTACATAGCATCATAAATCAGTATAATGCTATGTAACCCTGTTCAGTGCCGGGAGTTCAGTACACTGCACACGATGCGGGAGACGTCCGAGTCTCATGCTCGTCTGCAAGGGCCCTTAGGAGGTTAAAGAAAAAGGTAGTATGATATAGCCTAGTTTCCACTCTAGTCATTGGGTTTCTCCTCCTCCTTGACGTCTGTTGAGTTTGACAGTGGACCCATATCAACCTCTTCCAATGAGTCGTAAAGTAAAGGGTCTTGCAGGACTTTACAGTGACACTTCTGCTGCAGAACATCATAATACACAACTCAGCTGCTACAGAACCTCCTAACACACACCTCAGCTGATGCAGAACCTCATAATACACGCCACAGCTGCTCAAGCACCTCATAATACGCACTACAGCTGCTATGGAACCTCCTAATACACACCTCAGCTGCTGCAGAACCTCATAATCTGATGCTAGTGAACATATAAGGCTTTGATCACATTTGTGTTGGGGCCTCATTCACAGATCAGGTCATACATGCTTGACACAATTTTATAGCCTGGTAGATGGAAACCTGTCATATCTCATCATAGTCGGCGGGATCCGTCAGGTGTTCTCGTCCATGAAGTGCCAGATCCGGAACCACGGTGATTTTCGTTGTTGTTCTCCCATGACAGAGCAAAACAGCGAACGTCACCAGCAGATATGAACAAAGCCTAATACACGCCTCAGAAGCTGCAGATCATAATAGTGACAAGAGAACTACAAGTCTCATCATCATCAGATTGTTATTATTGGAAATTAGGGGGCAACACAGGGAGAGGTAAAAGAGAACTACAACTCCCAGCATGTCCAGGCTATTATTTGATACAAGTGGATATTACACAGAGATTCTAAGGCCGAGTTCACATCACAGTTTAGTTTTCCAGACTTCTGATCCATCATCCATGCCTG
This sequence comes from Rhinella marina, assembly GCA_900303285.1. NCBI lineage: Eukaryota > Metazoa > Chordata > Amphibia > Anura > Bufonidae > Rhinella > Rhinella marina. The sequence goes on from ONZH01030296.1 coordinate 78,901, forward strand.
GGACTGCAGCAGAAAGCAGGGGAACAGCAGCACATGGCAACCCCTGTTACAGAGACCCCCGCTGTTACATCCTCAAAGTTGGCTTTGTCAATTTTGAAAATTGCTTCTAAAATTCTAAGCCTTCTAATGTCCTAAAAAGAACCCCATAGAGTCGACATAGTAAATGTTAATAAATGATTTTTGAGGTTTAGAAAATAGCCACTTTTCCAATTTTTTTTGTAAATTTTGGATTTGTTTAACAAATAAAAGTAAAAAAAAAAAGATATCAATTCAAATTCACCACTAAGTGGAAGTGTCACGAGAAAACAGTTTAGAATCTGCTGGATACGTACAAGGATCCCAAAGTTATTAACAAACCTGTCACTTTTGCTAAATTTTGCCTGGTCAGGAAGGTGTTAATCACAATAAGGGTACAAAATTCAATGGGAAATCCACATGACTCAGTCCCATGTAAACTACCCTAATACACACCCCAGCTGCTCAACCACATCTGCAAATAAGGGGGAGCTTGATGTTCATCACCGCCTGTGCTATCTGAGAAGAATTGCAGACGGGGAGGAAAGGAGACAGGTAGGTCCTGGCATAGAGTGAGCTGTAATCCACTGTCAGCTCAGCACCACGCTCCAGGACTTGCTCTGAATACACGGATATTAGATATATATATACACGGACACAGGATTGTAAGAACATTCATTTAATGTAACTTATGTACAGCTTGTAGAGTTTTGGACAGCCATAAACATCATATTTCAGCTGAAGAGGAAAAAAAATAAAGGGAAGGTGAGGAGAAAAAAAAAAAAAAAAAAGGTTCTTCTGTAACAAAAACGTGGTGCCATGTTTTTCAGACTTCTTTCCATAGAAGAAAGTGCAGGGCACTGATAAAACCGAGTAATCTTGTGTGGAAACCCATAGGGTGCTTACACAGTCTGTTATGGTTTTTTCCTTGCACACTTGATCTCTGAAATACCGTGTAATACTGGAGCATGAAGAGATCAGGAGACAACTCAGTCACAATTCCACAATTCATAGGGCAAAAGAAGAGACATGGTCTCAAGGTATATACAGTTATTTACATCTTTATGATGGTGAGGTTTTCTCTTCATTCTTCTGCTCCGGTCTGGTGAAAACAAACAGAATATGGAGAAAATAAAACAAATCTGATGGAACATGCAAGGTCAAGAGCAGCGTCCCAAACTATCTCAGATTAGTCCTCTTCTTTTCTTGTAGTCCTCCAAATTCAAAGATCTTCTTGGTGCTCCATCCTTGGCAGGGGGAGCTTTTGAGGAGATAGCAAGTGACTTGGATTCTACAGGAAGAGCAGAAAATGCCTCTGTTAGATATTGAAGAACCATTTCTTTCCTCTTTGAGGTCACCCCCTGCAGAAAGTGGAGCTACAGATGCCTTGGAATATAAATGCTTATAAACAACACTAAATCTTAAGAGTTCTACTTAAATATTGTACAGTGCAGCTAATAGATTAGTTTGTGTCTTACTTGAGGGCTACATTGGAGGCATTTATATTGTGTGACACTGCTATTTATATATTGCCACCACCCAACACTGCCCTGATAGGAATTTCATCTGGTGGCCTACCTATTTTGTAACCATATTGTATCCCACTTGCAGTTGGGCACTGTCCAAAGGCTCGGGCATGTCATCACTGCAGCTAGTGATAGGCCAAACTTCCTTCCCAGCCATTTCCTGCTGTATCGGGGACAGTAGCAGGAAGTGGAGCAGTGGTGGGGTATTGGCAAGGAGAGTATAAGCAGATTTATTGGGAAGCACTTTGACTGTACTGGGAAGACCCTTTAAAGGTTGATATATACTCAACAGCAATGTGCTCCAATTGAATGAGGGAACCAATTAATGAAATGGACTTACTCCTTAAAAGAAGAACACTTAACCAAATTACCTGAACTGGGGACTTGTAGATCAATTTTTACATCAAAGTCATGTACTTTAAACAGGTCCTCCGACAGGTCACTGGTTGTTTTAGTGTTGCCGTCCTTATCTTTGCTTTGATTCTGGAAGGTAAAAATGAATTAAATATGAAATTGGGTAACGTTTCTCCACCTAGTACAGATAGAATCCACTTTCTCCTGAGCACCAACATTTCTACACATTTAATGCAAAGCCAATTTCAACCATCAATCGAATGTGTTTGGCGTGTCATGACTCCCACCCAGGGGCGTAGCTATAGGGGGTGCAGAGGTAGCAGTGGCTACCGGGCCCAAAGACCCTTGTGCCTCATAAGACACTATTATAGAAAGGGCATGCAGGTCAAGTTACACCTATGGCTGAGGGAAAGGGTTAGAGGTAAAAAATTTGGCATGGAGGGGGGGGGGGGTGCCCTTTCAATTTTTGCCTCAGGCAGCATGCAGGCTATGTGCTTCCCTGCCTCTGGCCACAAAGCACTGAGGGAAGGGGGACCCAAGCTGAACCCTTGGCCCAGCTCCTGCTCCTACCTCTCCTCTCCCCCACAAGTCAGACGTCAGAATGCCCAATTCTGTTCTCAGGGGAGATAAGCCGCCACCACCACAGGTGTCTGCCGGTGACTTTCTCCACTCTTCCCAATCACAACTCATTCACATTCGTCTGAGCTGTGCAAAAGTTGTGATTGAAGGGGATGGGTTGAAAAATGACCTTTTGTCTGACAGCGCTTTAAAGTGTTGTTATTAGTAGCTTTGGTCAATTGATTTCAAATATAAGAAATAATGTTTGTTTCTTACTGTTGCTTTATCTTTTGCAGTCTCCGCGTTTCCAGTCGATCCATACTTCGCATTCAACTGAGCGATGATGGCCGCCTGTACCGCTGGGTCCCTGGACTGGAAATTCAAATTCAACAGGTTATTAACATCCTCTCCAATCTGTACAAAACTTCACAAGGATCCCTGCTAGCTCCTGACCTGTGAGCACAACCCTTCAGTGCCCCACAAGCCTCTCATTACAAGGTTCAAACATGACAGAACATATGGCGTTCATATCCTGAAATTTCTCTACATCTCGTAAGATCCGAGAAGTCAGCGACTTTGTTGGAATACTTACATTCGATACCATAGTAGGTTTGCATTGCCTCCTGGTGAAGGGATCCATCTGCTGCTGCTTCATGCTCTGACTCTCAGCCTGTAAAAGGATTGTACAGATCCATCAGCAACACTTACATTGAAGTGGTCCCTACGGGTCTTTCCATTTGTGAGAGGTTCTGCAGGATGATCATCAATGCAGCCTTAAAAACTTAACTGCAGCCCCAATTATTTCAACTTAATGGACATAATTTCAAGAACCTCCCCTAGTAGAGTATTTAAAAAACCAGCAGGACAAAGGTTCCACCATGGCCAAGACCATGCCAGGAATCTTTACGATGTGAACTCACCACTAAGGCTTTCTCAGATTCCACGATGTTCCACTCTCTGTTCCTCTGATTAATGTAGCTGAAAATAGCAGGAAGACACGATTAACAAGTTACAAAACTAAGAATATATATGAAATATACCCGGCTCAGTGTTCAGCTGACCACCCTGTCCACAAGCAAAGGCATGAGATACATTGCCAGACCAAGTCCTGCAGAGCCGAAGTCACTCTTCAGGTATCCACCATGACCAAAAGAGACAACCTGTTACTGGCTGCTATCAGCAACAGACTGATTTCCTGTCTGCTACTATAAATGGGGTCCCCACTGCATTTACTGCATTCAATGGAAAACCACTTCTCATACCTAATGGCAGAAATATTCTTTGTCCTCTGACGATCCAGAGCTTCAGCCCTTTCCTCCAATTCATTCAGCTGGTCTTGGATCTGTTTTGCTCGATCCTGGTCTCCGGATTCCTCGGCCATGGCCTAAAATGATAGTAGTAGTCACTTAGCGGAATATGTTTGTACGCTGAAGACATCAACTTAAGAAGAATGCTGGGAAGTCCTCCATAATGAATGAACTCACAAGATCTAAAAGTTTAACTTTCAAAAAACTAGATATTTCATAATGACATACCAAAGGTTTTGAATGTTGGGGTCTGAGTGCGGAGACCCGCACCCATGGCTAAAACAACGAGCGAGACGTACTTCGAGCACAGTCTCTCCTTGCTGTTGAAGGCAGACTGGAGAGGAGCTAATGGACCTTCTATTGAATCCATCTTCAACAGCAAGGAGAGATAGCCCTCTGCGTAAGCACTTATATCTCCTAGTTTTGGAGATCAGCAGAGGTCTCAGGACTCAGATTCCCACAATCAAAAGGTGGTGGTGGGGGGGGTTCAAGAGGTGAACACACACAAGATCCACACAAATTTCTGCATGGATTTTTTGTGTGTTTCTGCAGCATATCTGCGCAAAACTCCACAATTTATAATTGCAGATTTTGGTGAAGATCAGATTCGTTTTTGGCGTAGATATCACCCTTCCATTTGAAAAAAAAAGTGAAATCCGCAGATATACAAACCTACCACAAACACCTGACAAGCTGCAGATTCGGAAATCTGAAAGGCAGGTGAAGGGAACACAAGATTTGTTTAATCCCATACACTTTGCTAGTACTGTACTAAGCTGCGGTTTTTCCACACAGAAAAACCCATGCATATTGTGCAATGTGTGCAGGTGGCCTACATATATAGGAGGTGAGAAGGAGAGGACTGAGCTGCAGTCACCTGTCAGACCTCAGGCTCTCCTCTTTGTATTTGTGATAATGTGCTGTGCAGTGATTTATACCTTATCTTTCAAAAGCTGAGTCTTTTTCATGGCATAATTGGATGGAGCTTTCCTGAACCGTTCCTTTTCTTTTACAATCTACAGTAGAAGAGAGAAGAAAGAGAAAACGTTAGCCAGAAATAAAAAAAAAAAAACCCTTATGCAATCCAATCACTTCGGTATGGCCACAAACCGAAAAACAAGGAGTGAATTAAAAAAATAAATAAAATAAAAATAAATAAATAAATAATGGAGGGTAATAGTCGCATCTGTCCTTTATACCTTCTCTCTTTTTATATTCCACTCCAGAATTTGGCTTAAACTGCATCAGGAAACCTGGCCGTGTGACCGTTCCCTTATGGTACCCAGGAATGTAAGCCCCCCCCCCCAGAACTGATTAAATGATGGATTAGTTGGTTTTTCATTCACTACATATGACTTACCTCTTCAATGTCCTGGTCATTGAACTTGTAGTTCATGGCTTCTTTAATAGTTACCTCTTTTTTGTTAATCTCGTCCAATGTGGGGAGCTGCATGCTCGCTGAGAACATCTAAAACACACACAGGTTTAGAATTCCAGATTAATAACGAGGTAAAACCAATTAGAACTGATAGAAGATACTATCCCAATGTCCATAGAAACAGGACTATAAAGCAGGATTGTGTAAAGCGACCATTCCCAAATAAATACTCACGGCTTCCTTCCACTTCATGAACTCGCTTTCTGTGAACTCCTGGTTGGACACAAATTCTAAGCGAAATACTCTCTGGTCACTGCCATGTCTAAATGCAATGAAATTGGATGGAAGGAGAATTTATTTTCGTACTGATATTTGGCATGGAGATCATTACAAGTCACACATCTGGAGAAGGGTTACCTGAGCTGCAGACCTTTGTTTGTCCTTGTGCTACCCAGCTGGTAAACTTTCGCAGTTTCCACTACACCAGTAATTTCAGCTACCTGAAAAAAACAAGGACTTGCGCATTTAAGAACTATACAGAATGTATGGTCACTGCATGTATTTTAATTCCTCTGGGCTCTCTTGGGGAACCGGTCAGCATGAAGGACCCAGGACAAGCACCCTCATGAGGATTCTAGGTAACATTTTCCATAGTCCAGACACACTTACTCTGTACACAGGCTTGCTGTTATGATTGCCAATACCGATCCGTACAAAGCAACCGGACACAGTCTTGGCGAAAAAGGGCATGTGGCACCAACGTTCCAGCTTATGACGCGACAGACGAACTTTATTAAGTTCTTCCGGCAATGAAACGGGTAGAGACTTTGGTGGAATTTCTTCTGTTCTGTGGAAAATTAAAAAAAGGAAATGCTTAAAATGTAGAATTTCTACTCCTATCATCACGGTTATGGATGTTGCAGTGGCTAAAATACTCATTATAGCCCAGAGTCTTAGCTTTCAAATACTACCATGCGCACTAGGTTAAACGCAATATTAGGGCACAGCTCTCTACTGAAGCTGTGCAGCTACATGAAAAGTCTTGGGGAACATTCATAACATTAAAAAAAAAAAAAACAAAAAAAAAAAACAAAACACACATGGACTGTCAGGGGAACTAATCCTTCACAGTCCTTCCACAGTCGTCAGACATCCAGATTGAAGAGTTTTGGCCTAATCAGTTCCACTTTCATCAGATAACGTCTGATAAGCTGCTCAATTACTGTGATGTCCATTATTTATGGCTTGACTTGAAAACTTACTCCATCTCTTCATCAGACGAGGAAGACGATCTAGAAGAACGATCACTCTTCTCACTAGACTTCTCATCTTCCTCCTCCTCTTCATCATCAGAGTACACTTCACTTGTCTTTAGAGGTTGCTTACGAGCAATAAACTCAGCTACAAAAATATAGAAGGAAAAACATTTAGCCAAGGGCAAAAAAAAAACCTGCAAAATTACGATATTTTTAATTTAGCGTGTAGGTAATACTTAAAGAGGTTGTCGCGTACACAAGGGAAAAATTAATCAATTTACATAACTTCTACCAAAAAAACTGCACCAAAAATGATGGATTTAGACAAGGCAAAATAAAATTAGAGAAGTCATACCAGTCTTGTTCTTTCTCTTTTCACGCTCTGCTCGCAGCTCCTCCATAGCTTGGGACTTCTTGTCCAATTTCTCATCTCTCTTAGAGCGTCTCTCCTTGTTATGAGAAGTAACCTATATCACGAAAAGAAAAAATAAATAAATGTATAGATAGAAAAAAAATAATTAAAAGGAACCTTATAGGGGTTTTCAGGGAACACAATATTGATGACCTATCTTTAGGACAGGTCAACAATATCTGATCGGTGGGGGGCATGACTCCCAACACCTCCGTTCATCAGCTGCTTGAAGAGGCACTGGAATGCTGCCAAGCACTGCTGCTACAGCACCGTACATTGTATAGTGGATGTGCTTAGTATTGTGGCCCAGGCCCATTCATATGAACGGGACTGAGCTGCACTTGGGCTATGTGACTGATGAACGTGACATCAATGGCCATGGAGGAGGCCGCGGCCTCTCCAAACAGCTGGTCGATAAGGTGAAAGGAGTAACATCTCCACCATTTAGATACTGATGACCTATCTTAGGATAGATCATTAATGTTCCACTCCTGGAAAACCACTTGAATCTTCATTACAAGGGTTGTCCATCACCTCCATTGATCACGACTATGGGAGACTCCATTATTCTGGTTCCTCCTCGGAGCAGAGTGAAGTCTGGGCATGCAAGCTGCTTCTCCATAGCACTGTGCACCAAAGTCAATATAACATCCTTAGGCATGACCTGCCCAACCACCCATAGTCTGCGGAAGTAAATGGTTAGTGATGACCAGCCATTGTAACTGATAATAAAGCGTCTCCCGCTCATATGGTACCACCTGTTTTTCCAGATTTAAGTCTCTAGCTGGAAATGCAGCCAGAAGTACCTTTTGTATTTCCCCTTTGAGGAGCTAAAAAGGATGGTTCATGGCAGGTTTATTTTTTGTGAATAGATCATTTGTACCTGAGCCTGAGATTCCAGGATCTGGGTTTGTTTCTTCTTTTCTTGCTCCTCATCATGCTTTTTCTTTTTCTCTTTCTTTTCCTTGCGCTTTGCAGTTTTGAGCTTTTTCTTAATCTCAAACCTACAACATAGAAGTAAAGTTTTTGTAAGGGAAACTGCTTGCTGGTTTAGTCTCCCTAATGTATAGCTGGTGGTGGTGTCGAGAGTAGGACCCGCCACCAATCTGATACTGATGACCTGTCTTGAGGACATCAATATCTAGAACCCAGAAACTCCTTTAAAGTGTAAGTTTCATGCCTCTCAAGCTCCTCATCATGGTGGCCATGCAGAAAGGATTGAGCTATCTTTTAACAGGGAAAACACTTATGGCTACAGTAAGATTTGTTGGAACCAACCCTTGTCTTGTGGACCTCTGCTGAACACATGATGCATACATTAGGTAGAAGCTGACATTCCGAATAGCATAAAGCATACCGTCTTTTAAGCACTTCTCGCTTCTCAATCCGATTAAATAACTCTTGCTCTCGTTCCTTCTCTGTCATCTGCTCCAAGCGAGCCCTGTCTTCTTCATCACCCATAAGGTCATCTCCATATCCATCACAAAACTCCTCTTCCTCCGAAGAGGAGTCTGAATCAGAGCTTGAGGAAGAACTGTTGCTATCAGAGTCTGAAACTTCACCTGGGAATGTAATTTTGACATATATAAGCTACAATCCATACTCTGACACAAATCCCACAGAAGAACATCTTAGTTTTTTTTTTAATAGAAGGATGTTCCAGGAATTCACACCGATGGGCTATCCTTAGTTTCATGCCCTAACGTATGGACATCCTGCAGCTGCTTGTACAGTGGGACAGCCATATTCAAGTGTCCCTCTTTGATCTTCTAATCACACTAGGTTATAAGTGTATATTCCTAGACATTATCTATAAAGCACCACTTATCGATTTCCCAGTTTACACAGCGTACCAAGCTTACTACTCACCTTCTTCAGGTGCAGAACTCTCTCCTGAGCTGTCCTTTCCAGAGCTGCCAGAAGAGGCGCCTTTGCTAGCAGTCTTCTTCATGGAGACTTTCTTGTCCAGTCCTTTTCCAGGCTTTCCTTTTTTCTTGTTTTTAACTCCTCCAACCGTCCACTAAAGAGTACAAATGAGATCACAATTCTTCAAAAAATTAAATCACAAGAACATTTAAACAGTATCTGGACTTGCCAAAAACATTTGATTCATCATAGTGACATAACACAGGGTTTGATTAGTGGGGGTCCGAGTGCAGATACCCCACAGATCACAAAAACGAGGCACAGAGCAGCCTACTGGATCCTCTACTTCACCACCGGATCCCTATTAACTGCAATGAGGTCTGGCGGTGATATGACCACATGCAATGTTTTTTGTGCAGCTGACGGCCAGCATTTGCTCTGGATCTCCTACATAGAGATGCAAACGCAACCTTAGAAGCACTCAGCTGAGCACTGTCTTGCCTCACTGCTGAGGACGCACTCATAGGCTTTCTATTGAGCACATCTTCAACAACCAAGAGAGAGGGCTCACGTGAGCACTTCCAACACCTTGTTTTAGCAGTAGGTGGGTGTCTTTGTCCTTTCACTCCCCACCACAACCATCAATCAAAATCTTTCATATCTGTCATATCAAGAGTTTTTGGAAAGTACAGGTACACTTCATGTTCAATAGTGAGCTCCAAGAACGGTCGCTAGATTATACTTGTCTCTTGTAGCACGTTTCAAGTGAAGATATATGTAACTCGTGCACCCTGTGTATAGCTCTAGACATGCCCCCAATGACCGATAGGTGCAGGTCCCATCTCTGGGACCCACACCTACCTCTAGAACGGAGCACACAGAGAAGGAGAGAGGACCGCTAATGCGCGGCCGCCCTCCACTCATTCATTTCTACAAAATAGACTTCTATTGAGCAAGTCTCCTGAAAGCGCTCAATGTGAGCAATTCTCTCTCCTCATTCTACCGACTAGTGGTGTTAATAGCACTGAAACCCACCACCGATCAAGACTTTCTATAACTTCAGTGACCCTGTAGAGCCAACACCATCATATAAAAAAGGCACAGTTTTAAGCAAAGGTCAGGTGTCCAGGATGGGGACTCCAAGGAGTTTCTAGGAATTTGATATTGACCCTATCCTCAGGGTAGGTCACCAATATCAGACCAAAGGTGGGGGGTCTGATCCTCTGATCAGCTTTTGGAAGAGGCTGCAGCGTTGCCCGAGTGCTTAGGCCTCTTCCTAGGCCAGTGGTGCCATCACCGGTCACATGGACTAGTTCCATGTAGGTGAATGGGGCCGAGCGGTGACACCAAGAACAGTGCTGTGTTTGGGAATCTGTTAGGAGGCCACAGCGTTCACCAGAGCTCTAGTGAACACAGCAGCCTCTCTAATCAGCAGGGGTGCTGAGAATTGGACCCGGCCAACCTGATATGCCGTCCTGAGTATAGGTGATCAATATCAAATTCTTGGCTAACCCCTTTAAGAGAAAACAGAAGGAGTGAAAACCCAAGTCTACACTCAATGAGAGCAAAAAGGAGAAAAAAAAAAAAACTAAGCGAGGCTGAAATATCTAACGTCGAGGATGGTTCAGAATTCAATTTATTCAACCTTTAGGTTTCAGCACCAGGCAAGTGCCTTCCTCAGGCCAAGCATGACCGGCCCAAGGAGGAGCTGCAGCTGATTTATAACTCACACGCTGTTGTATATAGGAGCTGTCTACGTAGCGGTTCTGTGTCCTACTGGTGACAATCCCCGTCACCTCATCAAGGCCATAAAGGGAGCATTCTGCATAAATGCTGTACATAAGGGGACAGGAACATTGAAGATTCCCTAATACATAAGGTAAAAGCCTGAAGACGAAGAGGTGAGGACACATGGGATTACTGCGCCAAACCAGTACTTACCTCATCATCACTGTCTGAGGTCTCCGAGTCGGAGGTGGCCACGGGTTTGCTCGCGGGTTGTTCCTTCTCCTCAGAATCACTCCTCTTGCGCTTCGCAAGGGAAAGCAGCTCCTAAAGGACAGAAATAATGGAAATGGATGAGATGTATTTTTTATTGTATTGTAATATTGAGCATTTATCTGCAATTTACACATTAAGAGGGACCAAGGAGCGATGAGGAGGGCAAGGGTTAAGTGGATATTAGTAATACTCATAGGGCAAATTTATATTACAGGATAAATCACAATTCACCCCCTAGTGACCAGACCGTTTTCGGTCAAGCAATTTTTTTTTCAAAGAGCTATAACGTTTTTATTTTTCCTTTTTATAGGGCTGTATGAGGTTTTGCTTTTTGTGGGACAAGTTGTAGTTTTTAAAGGCACCATTTTGGGATGCACATAAAATTACAGATTCATTTTTATCAACTCTTTCTGATGGGGGGGAGGGAGGGAATTTAAAAAAAAAAAAAAAAAAAACAACCCACACACCAATACTGAGTTCTGATTTTCTGTTTTCACCATAAATAACCTGATAACTTTATTCTCTGGGTCAGTACAATTACAGTGACAGCAAATATTTTTTATGTTTTACTACGTCACAATAACACCCCCCTTTTTTTTAAATATTTTTTAAATTTAAATTTTTTGTTTTTGTATCACCGCATCCTAAAACTCATAACTTTCATTTTCTCAACTTTTTGTTTCTATAGAGCTGAGCAAGCGCTTGATTTTTGCACGACAACGTGTACTTTTCATTTGTATCATGTTGGGGTACATAACACTTTTTGGATGCTTTCCATTTTTTTTTTGTGGGGAATAAGAAAAACACAGCAAATCTGACATTTTCAGGCATTCACCATTAGGGACTAATTCTGTGTTAATTGCATTGTGTGGGTATTTATGAACATGACCATGCCAAATGTGGAAGGGATTTTATTTTTGCAACTTTATTCACTGAAAAGCAATTTAAGGGGAAAAAAAACACTATATTTTTCACTTTTTTTTAAATAAAACTTTAATTCACTAACTTTTTTACAATATTATTCCCATACTAATATACTAGTCTCACAAGAGGACTCTGGCAGGCAATCTTCTGATCGCTTCTATAATACACTGTACTACTTATGCAGTACTGTGTATTATACAGTCAGCAAGACACTGACAGGCACCTCTGGAATGCAATGCAGGCAGACCTGGGGGCCTTCTTTAGTGGCCCTTGTCTGCCATGCGAAAACTTCAGCACCTGCGAATTTAATTAACAGGAGTACCAGTGCCTGACAGAGGGAGCGCCACCCTTTGGCTTAAACCAAAGTTGCTATTGACAGCAGCAACTAAGGAATTAAACAACCTGGATCAGCGCCTCTGCCGATCTGGACCAATAGAGCAGAAGCTTTATGTGAGCCGAGATCCTACTCTCCGCTGCATGGCTCAGACTAGGCCACCACAAGACGCGGGGGCCTAGCCTAAAGCCCCTTCGTGACCACCGTAAAAAGGGTGTACTGGAAGTAATTAAGTCGTTAAACTTAAAGTGGTTATTAAAGACTATATAACACGTCCTTTAAAGGGATTTTCCAATCAATAATAATGATGATGGGATACTGAATAGATACGTCATCTTTGTCTGCTTGGTGGGGGTGTGAGATTGGTACCCCAAACAACAACGAGCACAAAACAACCCTTCCCACCGCCATTCATTGGAGGAGTAGTGACCAGCCCCCCGAACAGCAGAAGGGTCAGAAGCAACACTGTCCTGGGATTACGGGGGGTCCCAGCCATCAACCCCCAAGGATCAGAGACTGATGGCGAATGTCTATACCGACCGTGTTACTGGACCTGTACAGTAATGTACTAGAGGATTCCGGGGTGCTGGTTGACACTCCCTCAAATCTTCTTAAAGGGACGTACACAAGGCATTTTCAGGTACATACAAACAGTCGTTTTCAGGTCCATCGCAGTCTATAGGTTTTTTTTTTTTAACATGTCCTATTTTGTCCGTTTAAGGCTCCATTCACACGTCCGTATTTTTCTTTTCCAGATTTTCGGTCCGTGTTTTTGCGGATCCGTGTGTCCACAAAAACCTTCCGTTTTTACCAATTGTACATCCGCGTCCGTTCAGTTTTTCCGCAAAAAAAAAGTAAGGAGGAATATATGTTGGTAGGGTATTTCTATTTCCTGGAAACGGTTCGGCAATTGCGGATGATATGCGGTTGACATATTGATGCATTCCGCATATCATCCACATTTTTTGCGGACCCATTGACTATAACGGGACAGGATGGACCGGCAGCCCCCATACAATTCAAGGACTGTTTTTTTTCACTATGGTGTGAATGTTCCCTTAGACAGTGACTAATATAAATCATTGTTTACACTGATACTTCCCCACTTGGTGAGATGTCAGATGTGGGTGGGGTGACGGGCATCCATCACTTTCTATGAGGCAGAAGGACCAAATAGAGACCCTCCTATATGATGAAAGATCCCTGGTACAATAAACAGCTCCTCCCTGTAGATGAATAGATGTACAGCAGGCAGGTCTAGGGGAGATCTGTATATATACATAGGCAGTGACCCCTCAGCACACAGACAGCGCCTCCCAGTGGAAGAACAGATGTACAGCAAGCAGGTCTTAGGAAGATCTGTGTATATATACATAGGCAGCGGCTTCTTATAGAATTCCCACCAGCCATGAATGAGTGAGGCAGTTGCTATTCATGCCATTGCCCTCCATACCTTCCTATACACAGAACAGGCACTACCCCAGCCAAGAAGGACACCCGACGCCACACATAAAGGGTCCGGCTGTAGTGTGCCCGGGCCCGGGAAAAGGTCGGAGTAGAGAGATCCTATAGATTCCGCCGCTCACCTGATCCAGGTTGTCATCGCTGCCGCTATCATCGGAGTCCGAGTCGATCACTACCCGGTTCCTCCGATTCTTCCGCTTCTTCACCATGACTGCAGCTCTGAGTGCAGCACGGCCGAAGCGCCGGAACCTCCACCAGCGCTGACAAAATGTCTGCGCATGCGTACGAGTCCGCCGACAGGTCCCGCCCCTTGATATTGTGACGCCAGAGCGTGCAAACGGACCCCGATGTGGGCGCGGCTTGGTGTCACGTGGGCTTTTGGTGCTACAGTGTGGGCAAAGCACGCCACAGAGAGGCGCAGTCTAATGTGTTGATCTGTAGAGTAGACCTTATTAGCGGAGCAGGGTGCAGTGGTTATCCATCAGTATCAATTTCCCGACTGCGCTATTTTGACCCAGTAAGACAGGAGCAATCGAGCGGCGAGCTTCGTTTCTGACTGGGCGGGAATAGGCTGCCATCTGCTGGGCGGAGTACAGCATTACATTATTGAGCTGAAGTTTACGCCTTCGCCCCTCTACTGCCGGTCGCGCATGGATGACGTCATCGGTGCGTCCTGTGCCCTGCTCAGCCGTGTTGATAGGACGGTAAGGACATGTGGGGAATTGTAATTGTTTTTAAATATTTCCTATATTAATGGAGGGCTGATTCTGTACTTGCAATAAAATGAATGCATGTTTTCATGGAATTTTAGTTTTTTTTTTTTAAAGTTTTTTAATCTTTTAAGCATGCTTCAGGTGTGTGCTTTATGAAAACCACAGTCAAATCCATTTAGGTCGCAGAGGATCACTAGTGGAAGTAACCCACGCTCTGTATTATGGAGCTGTAGCGTGTTAGTGGCTCATAGGGGGGGGGGGTCTGGGGTGAATTAGGCATATGGACACATCTGAGGCCAGTCATTGGCTGCTGCAGTCAAGTGACCCAGATGTTGTTGCGTGGAGACCTGGGAGCTTAAGGCCCCTTTTACACGAGTGAGTTTTCCTCGCGGGTGCAGTGCGTGACGTGAAGAATCACAGCATGCTCTATATTCTGTGTTTTTCACGCATTCATAGAAGTGAATGGGGCTTCAGTGAAAAACGCATTGCCTCCTGAAGCATGTGCGGATGCAATGCGTTTTTCACTGATGGTTGCTAAGAGATGTTGTTTGTAAACCTTCAGTTTTTAATCACAAGCGTGAAAAACGCATCAAAACGCATTGCACCCGCGCAGAAAAAACTGAACGCAATCACAGACAAAACTGACTGAACTTTCTTGCAAAATGGTGCGAGTTTTCCTGAACGCACCCGGATCTAATCTGTCACGCTCGTGTGAAAGGGGCCTAAGAGTCGAAAAGGATCCGATAAGTATGCTTACCACTGTGGCCCCTCAGCCAGCGGGACCTGTGGTGAAATCCATTTTCACCAGATCCCCGCAGTTTGGGCTGTCCTCATCTGTCAGCTTTCTGTGAAGACAGGGTCACGTGCCAGTGACCTCAGCAGTGTCTCCACTTCATTGACAGGGCTAGACATCAGCATGCTGAGGGCAGAGCTGTGTGCTAGCATGTAAATGTTATATACAGTACTTACTATAGCCTTACCATGTTGAGAATAGAGGTTTTCTATGCTTAGAAAGCCAATACATTACTGATTTATACACGGGCACAATATTTGATTACAAAGGCACTGGTAGTAGGCATACGTTTTGTAAGTATAGAAAACCACTCTTCTAAATATGATAAAAAGGCTGTACACTTCTAGATTTTTATTCTCCCTCATTTATCCTATAATAATGCTATAGCCTTACTATATTGAGAATGAAGATTTTCTATGCTTAGAAAGCTAATACATATTGCATGTTAATTCATAGGCACAATATATGATTATAAAGACATGAATAATATGTATTAACATTCTGTGTATAGAAAACATCTATTCTAAATACAGTTAGGTGATAGCCTTTTATTATGGGTTAAATGAGGGAGGGAAAAAAATAACTGAAGAGTAAAATGTACAATTCTGTCCTGGGATATTTTCATGTAAAGCTGACCACTTACCGCCAGGCTAGAGTCTTATCACATTGAGAATAGTGGTTTTATATACTTAGAAAGCTAATACATATCGCTGGTGTCTATATAATAATATATTATGCCTGTGAATAAACCAGTAATATGTATTAGCTTTCTAAGCATAGGAAACCTCTATTCTGAACATGGTAAGGCTATAGTTATTAGTGCACATTCATCCCTATGTACAGTGATTTCAGTATGATCCAAGTGACTGCTAAATTAAATGTCTAGGTCTAACCCTAGGCTAGTTCTCCTAGAGACCAGCTCATCATGAGGCCCTCCAAGGCCAGCTGGTACTGTTCAGTTTTGTTTCCTTATGCTTCAGGGAAGGTGACACATTTCTGTACTAGAATGTGGTTCTTATGTAACTTACTTTCTTCTTACTCTTAGTGCATGGGGTTCACTGGACATCCAGGAGCCACGTGATGGTACTGAGCAGCAATGGCTTTGACACTTCAGATGAGCAGAGGACTCAACCTATGCAAGAATTATCAATGGATGAAAAGCCACTGTCCTGCCTTCTGTCCCGCCTTCCGCCATCCAGTGTTATACAGCAGCAGTTACCGAAGACCTGGTCTTCCGCCAGATAATACACCTTTTTGGAAGAAAACTGATTTTAGCATTAAAAATAGTGTTACAAGTTTTAAGGAACACTTTGGACTTCTGATGAAAGAAGCGGCGGATCACCTTAGGGGGCCGGGGGGTAAGCCATTAAGGGAAGACCTCTTGGAGCAGACAAGAGTGGTATGGGAGTTCAGGCAGCCAGAAGATCTGCAGAAGTGGGTGGTGTCATCAGATGTGGAGATTGGCGGTAAAAGCCAGGCCTTCCTGAAACTTGGTAACAACAATCAGACGGCGGTCTTTTATGGGGTCCTTAATAATGAAGTTCCTCGTGATGGCGAAACAAAATACAGTGGATATTGCACCGTGAGATCTAAGGCTCCAAAGGTTTGTACAATTGCTACAAGGGAAGCATTCTTACCTGCTCCCCGGGACTGGGTCCCGGATCCTTCGCTTCCCGGCCTCAACCCAGTCCCCTGCTGTTATCATCCACTTTGACGCTGCTGCAGCCAGTGACCTGCTCTCCTTGCGTCATGTAATCAGTTGACTTGTAACCACTGCAAAAAGTGATTGCCTCTAGCGGTGTGAAAGTAGATGTTGACAGCGAGGAACTGGAGCTGGGCAGCCAGGGAGTGAAGGAACCGGGTAAATACGCTGCCCATGAGGAACAGTTTGCCATAACTTCCCCCCAAGCCAACCCTTTTACAGAGCATCAATCATTAAGGTTAACCCTATGCATAATGCATGTTGGGGTTGATCTTGATGAGTAAAATGATACCTTCTTTATATGTCACCTGAACAAAGCTAAGCATCTCCTCTTCCCGGTGCAGGATGTCATTGGTGCATGCGCAGCAGTTATCGGCATTGCTGGGGAAGCACTGTGCCTGCGTTGATAGTGTACACTACTGCGCAGGTGCAAGATGCCCTTCCCTGTCAATGTGTGGGACGGGGAGGGGAAAGAGGTGCAGGGCATAGGAGTGCTGGTGCTCCAAGAGGCTCAGGTCTGCCCCTCTGTGCTTGGAAGTCCCAATTTACACATTACTAAGGCAGAATAAAGAGACACATACAGTGCCTTGAAAAAGTATTCACGCCTCTTGAACTTGTATTTTATTGAGATTTTATGTGATAGATCAACATAAAGTAACAAGTATGTGTGAGGTAAAAAGATGATACATGAAATCTGGACAGTGTGGAGTGCATTTGTATTCGTCCTCCCTGAGTCAATACTTTGTAGGACCACCTTTCGCTGCAATTACAGCTGCTGTTTTTTGGGGTATGTCTCTACCAGTTTTGCACATCTAGAGGCTGAAATATTTGCCCATTCTGCTTTGCAAAACAGCTCAAAGCTCAGTCAGAATGGATGGAGAACGTCTGTGAACAGCAATTTTCATGTTGATCCTGATGACATATGCTTTTTTAAAAAAGTCTGACCAAAATAAAAATGTAATGACAATCAGGAACTATTGGGGGAAAAAGCAGTAATTGTTTGAAAGTGCGTTCCAGCGCCACAAATCCAGTCCCTGTCAGACCAGAAGTGATGACTTTCAGTTCACTAGACCACTGCAGCCAATCACTGAGGCAAATTATTGACTGCAGTGGACATATGGCAGCAGACATAATCATTGCGCTGGATTGGCGGGATTTTTTTTTCTTTTTTACATCCTTTCCTTTTCAGTTGGGTTAGACAACCCCTTTGGCACTGGCCAGTGATTTCTGTACTTCAGTATCTTGACCCCTTACTTGATTTCATTAATGTCGCCATCTGCTCCCTACAGACGGTCTGCCCCTCATAGATATGTTTCTCTATTACAGGGAGCCTTCAATCGCAAGTTGTCGTATGACTGGTCCAACTTTAACACGCTGCATTTAAGGGTCCGGGGAGACGGACGGCCTTGGATGGTGAACATCCAGTCTGAAACCTATTTTTCTGGCCAGTGGGATGATTTATACAACTATTTTCTGTACACTCGCGGTGGTCCGTACTGGCAGGACATTAAGGTAAAAATGCTCATGTTCCCTTGAATTTGTCATCTGTAAAGTCAATTTACTGGAGAAAAGTCTCTTAGGTTCTGTTCACTTCCTGTTATCTTAAAGGGGTTGTGCAGGGCTACAATATTGATGACCGCTTCTTCAGGACAGGTCATCAATATCAGACCAGCGGCGTCCTGGCATATCCTGTGGATAGGTCATCAGCATTGTAACGCTGGTATATGCGCCTGGAGGGGATACGTCGGCACATCCATTCAGCCAGGGCACACTTTCCACTGGCATACGTTGGGTAATACTTCAAACATCTAAAAAAACAAGAGGTTAACCAAGCTTTTATCTTTATAACCAAACAAATGAAGTACCATAAGTGTAGACATGATTATCATATTTATGAACATGCAATCCTCTGATGGCCCATATAATACACTGCAATAATTCTATATTCCTGTGTAGTTGTAGTATGGCAGTTACAAGTATAACTGACGTGTCCTGCCAAAGGATATTGCATTTCATAATATAGGTTATTGGAAGTTGTTAATAAGTTACAAGCTGACTTGGACAAACTTACTGTTTGGGCCTCCACTTGGCAAATGAGGTTCAATATAGATAAATGTAAAGTTATGCACTTGAGGGCGAATAATCTGCATGCAGCATATGTCCTAGGGGGAGTAAAACTGGGAGAGTCACTTGTTGAGAAGGATCTGGTTGTATTAGTAGATCATAGACTAAATAACAGCATGCAATGCCAGTCAGCTGCCTCTAAGGCCCACAGAATTTTGTCTTGTATTAAGAGGTATGGACTTGTGGGACAGGGATGTAATATTGCCACTATACAGAGCGCTGGTGCGGCCTCAACTGGAATATGCAGTTCAGTTCTGGGCACCAGTCCATAAAAAGGATGCCCTGGAGTTAGAAAAGGTTCAGAGGAGAGCCACTAAACTTATAAAGGACCTGGAAGATCTTAGTTATGAGCAAAGATTAAATGAACTGAATTTGTTTAGTCTTGAAAAAAAAGACGTCACAAAAGGGGGCACATGATTAACCTGTACAAATATATAAACGGACCATACAAAAAATATCAAGGGAAGCTATTCTGTGTTAAAGGGTTTCTGTCACCAGAAATAACCCTATTAAACCAAGTGTCATTTGCAATGAGCAAATGACACTTGATGCCAGTAATGTTACTATTATACTTCTCAGTAACGGCGTTTTGCTAAAAATAGCGATTTTATAATATGCTAATGACCTCCCCTAGGTGCAGTAGGCGTGAACCTGCACCTAGGAGAGGCCATAATAACGCCTCTTACCACGCCCCCGGTCGCGCTGATTGACAGGGCCGGGCAGCCAGCTCTTTCGGCTCCCGGCCCTGTACGAGCCCGAAATCCCGCGCCTGCGCAGTAATGAAGCCGGGACCCGGGCGGGCGCCGGCTCTCAATGCGCGCTGATCGCAATGCGCAGGCGCGGGATCAGCGCGCATTGAGAGCCGGCGCCCGCCCGGGTCCCGGCTTCATTACTGCGCGGGATTTCGGGCTCGTACAGGGCCGGGAGCCGAAAGAGCTGGCTGCCCGGCCCTGTCAATCAGCGCGACCGGGGGCGTGGTAAGAGGCGTTATTATGGCCTCTCCTAGGTGCAGGTTCACGCCTACTGCACCTAGGGGAGGTCATTAGCATATTATAAAATCGCTATTTTTAGCAAAACGCCGTTACTGAGAAGTATAATAGTAACATTACTGGCATCAAGTGTCATTTGCTCATTGCAAATGACACTTGGTTTAATAGGGTTATTTCTGGTGACAGAAACCCTTTAAACCCCCTCAAAAAACAAGAGGCCACTCCCAACGACTGGAGAAAAAGAGATTTAGTCATAAGAGGTGACAAGCATTCTTTACAGTAAGGTCTGTGAATCCCTGGAATAACCTGCCGCAGGAGCTGGTCACAGCAAATACAGGAGATGCTTCAAAAAGGGTTTAGATGACTTTTTAATTCAAAATAACATTGAGGCTTATGACAATGTATAGAAAAACAGGAATTACTTACCGGTAATTGGATTTTCCTACTAGCCTCCACAACGGCTACCTGGAGGTTTACTCCGCCTCCTTAGGGGCAGGAAACAATTGAGTCAATGCTTTATATAGCCTCCTCTCACCACCGGACCTCAGTTAGTAACCTAGAACTCATAGGTGAGATGCAACAAATATTTATTAAACATCAAGTAAATACAAGAAAAAAACGTTAAGTCCATCAGACCCTAACAAAAAAACTTGGGTGGGAATTTCTCCCGCCGTTGTGGAGGCTAGTAGGAAAATCCAATTACCGGTAAGTAATTCCTGTTTTTTCCTACTGCCTCCACAACGGCTACCTGGAGGAATAACAGAGAAGAACTAAGAGGGGGGACAACGGCAGATAAAACTTTCCTACCAAATGAAAGACTCTTATTAGCAAGAACATCTAGTTTGTAGTGTTTGTAGAAAGTCAGGGGGCTAGACCAGGTAGCCGCCTGACAAATGTCCTCCAAGGAGGTAGATGCGCCTTCGGCCCAGGAGGTTGCGACCGCTCTTGTGGAGTGAGCTTTAAAGGCACTAGGGGGAGATAGTCCTTTAACCTCGTAACAGACCGAGATGCATTTTTTAATCCAGCGAGAGATGGTCAATTTGCTGGCTGCCTTCCCACGATTTTGTCCCAGAAACTGCACAAAGAGATGGTTGGAATGTCTGAAGTCTTCGGTCCTTTGAAGGTAAGACAGCACACACCTTCTGACATCGAGATTTGAAAACAGCTTTTCCTTATCCGAGGATGCCTGTGGACAGAAGGATGGTAGAGAAATTTCTTTCTGACAATGGAAGCTCGATACTACTTTAGGTAGGAACTCAGGAGAATGACGTAGAATTATTCTGTCGTCCAGAATAGTGAGGTAAGGTGGAGTAATTGACAAAGCATGAATCTCCCCTATCCTCTTAGCGGTAGTGATGGCCAGGAGGAAGGCAGTTTTTAGTGACAACAACTTATCTGAAATGTCACCTAACGGTTCAAAGGGAGAGTCCATTAGTACGGAGAGGACTAGATTCAAATCCCAGGGAGGAATATAGGATCTTATCGTCGGGCGGATTCTACTAGCGCCCTTAAGGAACCTTTTCACAAGGTCCAGGTCTGCAAGTTTTACTCCCAGGAAGGCACTAAGAGCCGAAATTTGCACTTTTAAAGTACTCACTCTGAGTCCTCTGTCCAGGCCAGATTGTAGAAAGGAAAGGATGACCGCCACATCCGGCCCCATTGAAGGATTCCAGCGATCAGCCACCGCCAATAAGAAGGTTCTCCAAACCCTCTCAGGATAGCCCTCTCAACCTCCAGGCCGTCAGCTGGAGTTGCGGCACATCTGGATGGAACACCGGACCTTGATGGAGGAGATTCGGGATGTTCGGTAACCTGAGGAAATCCTGACCTGCTAGATTCTTTAAAACAGGAAACCAGGCTCTTCTTGTCCAGTAAGGAGCTATCAAGATTAGATTCGCTTTTTCCTCTTTGGCCTTCATCAGGACTCTTGGAATCAGAGCTGTCGGGGGGAAAGCATATAGAAGAGTTCTGGGCCATATTCCCGTCAAGGCGTCCACTTGATCGGGAAAATCCGCATGCGACAGAGAAAAGAATTTCGGAACTTTCCTGTTTCTTCTCGTGGCAAATAGGTCTATTTCTGGAAGACCCCATCTCCGACATAGGTGATCGAACACTTCCTGGCCGAGACTCCACTCCCCCCCCCTCAGAGTTTCCCTGCTGAGGAAGTCGGCTATCTGATTCTGATCTCCTCTTACGTGTACGGCTGACAGGGAGAGGATATTCTGTTCTGCCCAGCAGAAGATTTTTGCTGAAATTTTCCCTAACCCCGGACTCCTTGTACCCCCCTGCTTGTTCAGGTACGCCACAGTGGTCGAGTTGTCTGACATGACACGGACATGGTTCTGGAGCAACCTTGGGGCAAAGGCTTTGAGAGCCTGCCAGACTGCTGACAACTCCCTTGTGTTGGAAGATGAGAGGGAGAGACGTTGATCCCAACGCCCCTGCTTTACGTCGTTTTGAAGGTGAGCTCCCCAACCCTGCTTGCTCGCGTCGGTTGTAATTATGATCTGATTTGTCTGTCTCCATTCTACACCTCTTGACAGGTTTTTCTGTATCTTCCACCACTGTAACGATTTTTTCACTGAGGCTGGAAGAATCACTCTGGAGTTTAGGGAGAATTGACTCCTGTCCCAGGAAGAGAGAAGGAATTTTTGAAGCGGCCTTAGGTGGGATTGAGCCCACTTTACCGCCGGGATAGAGGAACTCATAAAACCCAAGATCTTCATGATCTCTCTTATGGAAACGACTCGACATGACTGGAGGATTGTTACTTTGTTCTTTATGTTCTCCTGTTTTATAGGAGGAAGGAAGGATGACATCTTTACCGAGTCTAGAATAATTCCCAGAAATGTGCAGATCTGGCTTGGAAGCAGATTTGATTTCTCCAAGTTTATCTTCCAACCTAGCTCTAATAAAGTGTCCATGGAGAATTGAAGATCCCTCAGAAGTTCTACTTTTGAGGGGGCTGCAATCAAAAGATCGTCCAGGTAGGGGACCAATAGGACTTCTGCACCATGAAGATAGCCTGCGACTTCTGCTAGGACCTTTGTAAAAATCCTGGGAGCAGAGCTCAGGCCGAACGGGAGAACCCTGAATTGGAAATGGTGGACTCTTTCTTCTATCCAGATGGCAAACCGCAGGAACCTTTGGTGATCGAGGTGGATAGGAATATGGTAATAGGCGTCGGTTAAATCTAGAGTCACCATAAAGCAGTCCTTTTGGAGTATGTTTATTGTTGACTTTATGGACTCCATCTTGAACCTCTTGTATTGAATGAAGGTGTTCAGTTTCTTTAGGTTTATGATGGCTCTGTAGGATCCGTTCTGCTTTTTTACTAAAAAGATTGGGGAATAGAATCCGATGCCTCTTTGACCCTCTTGAACCGGGATAATGGCCTGCTTTCCCAACAACATATCGATCTGAGATAATAGAGCTTCCTGCTCCAGACCTTTCAGTTTTCTGTTTACCAGAAAGGAATCCGACGGCTTTCTTGAGAATTCTAGTCGATAACCGTTGCTTATAATAGACATTATCCACGGAGATGATACTATTCTTTCCCAAGCTGGAGCAAAGAACGTCAATCTTCCTCCTACTGGGATCCTGGCGTCATTTAGAGGGCTGACGGGTGTTCTTCTCAGAATTAAAGATGAACCCTTTCCCCTTATTTCTGGGCTGCCAGCTTTGGTTATTCTTTTTCTTCTGATCGAATTTCCCTCTGCCTTGGGCTCGAAAATTTTTCCTTTGATGGAAGAATTTCGATTCCGTAGGAAAGCCTCTTTTCCTGTCAGAAGCTTTCTCGAGAATGTCATCAAGATGGGACCCAAAAAGTCTATCTCCTTCGCACGGAAGGGAACAGAGCCTGTTTTTTGACGTGGCATCCCCCGACCAAGTCTTTAACCAGACTGCTCTTCTAGAAGCATTCACCAGAGCAGAGGATCTTGCTGAAAGCTTGACGCAGTCTGCAGAGGCATCTGCTAAGAAATTAGCTGCGCGCTTGAGTACCGGGATAGATGCTGAAATCTCTTCTCTGGAAGTACCTGATTCCAGGTGGTCTTCCAACTTGGATAACCAGAGCGTTAAGGAACGAGCCGTATAGGTAGCAGCTATGGCAGGCCTGAAGGTGGCCGCCGAGGATTCCCAGGCTTTTTTCAGTAAGGCCTCACTCTTTTTATCCATAGGATCCCTCAACAATCCGACATCATCAAATGGGAGAGAGGATTTCTTGGAAATCTTAGCGATAGGAGCATCAACTTTGGGCGGCCTATCCCAGAGCGCAGAATCTTCTATTTTAAAGGGGTATTTCCTCTTAAAGAGTCTAGAAGTAGTCTGTTTTTTGTCTACTTCCTTCCATTCATTAATTATCATGTTCCTTATGTTATCATGAATAGGAAAAACTCGCTGTTTTTTATCTCCTAGTCCTAGGAACATCTGGTCCTGGACCGAAAGAGGTTCTTTGGCCTCCTCCATATTCATTGTAGCTCGAATATTTTTAAGTAGGAGATCCGTCTCTTCCAAAGAACATAGCGGACGACCCGCAAATTCTTCTGGATCGGAAGAATCCTCTGCAGAAGAAATCTCTCCAATTTCAATTTCGGAATCACTGTCTTCCATAATGCGGGGAAGCGGATTCGAAGATGAAGGAATTTGGCCTGATGCTGCCATCTTAGCGTCTACAACGGCTCCAACTTCCTCTTTAATCATAGCTCTGAGGTTCTCTATTAAAGAGGGAGATTCTTCTGAAACCACCTTGTCTGTGCATTTTTGGCAGAGAGTCTTCTTGCCCGAGGATGGAAGAGACTTCTTACATATAGCACATCTTCTCTTTTGAGATGGTTCACCACAAGATTTCTGAGTGTCTTTGCCCTAAAAGGCAAAGAGGCACCTTAGAACCTGAGCAATAATATTAGAGAACCTTCACCAAATAGAAGAGGAGCACCACAGTGCCAAGAGGAGAAGTATAGCATAGTATACAAACAATGTGAATGAGGCCCTCCAGAGGAGGCTTACCGGACTTGAGGGCTTCTCAGTGGATTTCCCCTCAGACATTATGTCACCCGGGAGACCAGGATTCACACAGGCTACAGACGGATTTAGGAGGCACAGGAACGCGGCCAGGTAAGAACTCCTACATGTGCCAGACTGCACCGGCAACTGCAGAAAGCCGGCGATCTTAAATCCATCCTGCGCATGTCCCAGGACGCGATGACGTCACCGACCACGTGACGTCGCGCGCCGGCCCTTCCGCGCATGTCCTCCAGCCGATCACGTGACGTCGCGCCTCCAACCCGGAAGAGACGGGGAGATCCGGCGCCCTTCACACAGCGCAATGCTCCAGCACGGGGCAAGCTGTCTCAAGTCCGGAGATGCCGGCACCCGCCGGACTTACTCTTGAGGGGTCAGAAAGGCAAGGTAAGCCTCGCGACCTGCACCCCCTGCACAGCCCTCCGACCCAATTGGGCCGGGACAACTTACCCAACAAGGCATGTGCGGTAGCACTGACGACTCCTGCACTCCCAAAGGGACAGGAAACAACTGAGGTCCGGTGGTGAGAGGAGGCTATATAAAGCATTGACTCAATTGTTTCCTGCCCCTAAGGAGGCGGAGTAAACCTCCAGGTAGCCGTTGTGGAGGCAGTAGGAAAATCTTGTTCTACACACCCTTTCCCTGGCTTAACCCCTCCTTAAAAGGAAAATGGACATTGATCGAGGGATTTGTTCCGATTCCCACATCTGGAGTAGGGAAGGACTTTTTCCTCTCATTTTTTTGTCTTCCCCTGGATCAATATAGCGGGATTACAGGTTGGATTTCCTGGACTTTTGTCTTTTTGCAATCTTAACAACTATGTAACTATAGTACTATACAGTATAGTACAGGTCAAAACTGCAAAAATTGTCCTGGAAAAATGTCCAAACACACCGGCAGCAAAAGGGGTTAAAAATGCCTCCTGTAGTGGCTCAGTTTTAAAATGACCCCTGTAGTACCCCAAAAATGCTCACAGAGGCTACAGTAGTGCCCCAATTGTTTAAAATAGTATTTATTTTTTCGATAAGGGACCTTATGTAGGACACCATACTAGAATCTGCTTTAACCCCTTTCTTGTTTTTGGAATTTTTTCACAGATTCCCTTGTCCAAGTTCTTCCTGACGAGCCGAGGAAGAATTCAAGACGGTCAATACCCACTGTGGCCAGATAAGGTATGTATGTATAGGCCCAGTGTCAATACCCAAGGGGACAACTATCAGGAAAAATCATTTCCTGCTCGAAGGAGGTGAGAGCTGCACTTACAATGCAGCCATCATCACCGCTGTATGGGGAGGATTGCTACGGCTGTCACCCGTCCTCAGAGTTTCTCCGCAGCACATCGTACTGTTTACACAGGGAGATCTGCTGCACGGAAACAATTTTGGTGCCTGTATCAATGATACGGTCACTCAATGAACAAGTGATTGGCACACTATTACATTGCAATTATCAACGTTATTATGTTCCTTCCCAATAATTGCCTTGATTATCGGTTTTTGTAAAGGGCCTTTATTGCAGGACGCCGGTTGCTCAGATTACTAGTGTGACAGATCTCTGTGACCTTTAAGCCAAGAACCCAGATACAGCTGGAGCTACTGGGTGGGCATACATTGGGTGTTGTCCCATAAAATATTCTACAGTTTTTAAACCAGCAACTGGATCTGAATATTTTTGTAATTGCATGTGATTAGAAATGTAGTATAGTCAATGAGGTATTCAGTAAGATGTATCTGTATAGCGCCACCTGCTGCTTTATTTATTTCTCTGTCCACCTTGTAGAGGTGGATGCACATGCTCAGTTCTATCCTCCAATTGCTTCCTAAGCTGTGATAGGGAGATAGCTGTAGCAGAAAGGACACACCTCCAGAGCCGCCGTCTTGATATAAATCTGGCAAACCAATTGGAACAATAAATGGGAGAGATCTCTGGATCCATGTGAGGTACAGGGCTGGCTTGAGGTGGAGCTGTTTTTTTTCTTATATATTAGAAAGTTCCCATGACTAATGGGGAAAAAAATTAAATCAGAGATCATGTAGCACACAACAGTCTCTAATAAAGCTAGAACCAGCCCTGTACCTCACATGGGTCCAGAGATCTCCTCATTCATTGCTCTGCTAGATTTATATCAAGCTGACAGCTCAAGGGGAGTGGCTTTTCTGCTGCAGCTAAAGGGGCGTGTCCATGATCTCCCTATCACAGCTCAGGAGGCAGGTGAAGGATGAAACTGAGCATGTGCGGCCTTCTCAGTGAGCAGGACAAATAAATAAAAACAGCAGGTGGCGCTATACAGATACATTTTAATGAATGCTAAATGTTTAATGACATGCAATTACTAAAGTATTCAGATCCAGGTGCTGGTTTGTAGAATATTTTTCGTGGGACAACCCCTGTAATAGAAACATACCTTTTAACATGCCGCCCCCCCCCCCCCCCCCCTTTTGTTCCAGATTACTACCCTTGGATTTACACTTGCGGACAGAGCAGATGGACCATTTCATCTTGAGATCGACTTCATTGGATTATGTAAAGATCTGGCGCATACAGAAGAGTTTGCATATGAATTATACAAAACCACACCAATATAAGCAATACAGTGTATGATAGGTATACAGAAAGATTAAATTATTCTCTTTCCCTTTATTGTGAAGTGCTTCTTATAATGTGAGAGTTACTTGTGAATGAAATTGAAGACTCGAGTTCATATTAGCAAAGTGGCATTTATTAGGTATGTTACCATTAATAAATAACATTCACGTACGTGGCATCCCTAGAACCGTAACATCTATATCTTTACTATACATTTACAACTTGTACCGGACTTCAACACTGCTACATAGAAGAAAAATATTTAACCTCTGCAACATTCATTTTTTTTAAAATGGATGTAGCAGTGCTTCTGGCTCCATTCAGAGAGCGCAGGAGGCTGCAACAAACTGCTGCTATACAGTGTCAGACCCCCTCGTGGACGGATATTGATGTTCTGAGGATAGGTCAGCAATATTAGGAGGCCACAAACCCCTTTAATATAGTCTTTTTGTTCCACTAGAGGTAAAGGTAGACTAATGAGATGTAAAATGTATAATACACAGTTTAGAGACTGAGAGCAGGATTAAAGTTAACCTCTTCTCCACACAGTGTAGGCGATAACTATTATATAAGTGGGGTTCTACCACTGGGACCCCCACCAAGCACGAGAACGGGGGTCCCTTACCGCCCATCAAAAGAACCGAGCAGCTGGTTGCAGATGTGTGTGGCTGCTCCATGAATTTCTATGGGAGTTGCGAGTACAGCAGAACTCCCATAGAAATGAATGGAGCAGCCGCACACATGCCAGACTGGCTGCTTTGTTCTTTTCAGGGGGGATGCTGAGTGTATGGGGCCCCTCCATTCTCATGATCAGTGGGGTCCCAGCAGAAGGAGCCAACCAATCTGTTACCAGGATAGGGGATGACGTCTAACAACAACTAGAATACCCCTTTAAGAGATGAGGACTGTTCACATACCTGTCTGGATTACCTGTAACAGCGCTTTTAGGAGAGAACACGGGCATAACATATCATGAGTATGGATACTTTTGGCACTAGAGGCAGGGTACAGACCTGTAACAGACTCTCTACATAGGTTGTCCCATCTGTATATTTATGGTGTATAAATAGGATGGTCTGCACCTCTCTAACACAGAATGAAGAGGTAGATGTACATGTGGATGTACATGTGTAGCTCTCTCCATTCACGTCCATGGGAGTTCTGAAAATAACAGCGCACGCTTCCTTTTCAGAAGTCCCACAGAAGTAAATGGATAGCCGCAGATGCGAGAGGCAAGATGGGGGCCCTGATGTGGAGCAGGTTACATCACTGAGACCCACACTTAGAACATTTACAACATATCCTGTGGACCCGCTATATGTTTCCAGATGGAAATGCTTCCTTAAGCCTACGGCTTCGTAAAACACAAGTTTGTAAGAAGGAAGTCTTCACAATGCCTAAAACAAGCTATTATATCCAAATGCAGAAGATTTGGTACAGTGAAAAAAATTATCCCAAGAGTTGCCAGACTGCCAACCTCCCCACACAGTGTAGGTACAGTCCGAAGAACTGCTGGCTGGTCATCTGACAAACTCACAGTATTGTAATGACCGATGATGCTGCCTGTTCCTGGCTGACCGTAGACCAGCAGTCAGGCAGGAACACACAGCATTATAAATCGTTACGATGCTGTGAGTTCATGTCAGAGGAGCAGTGTACAGTCCAGGAACTACAGAGAACATTTCCCTGACTAGCCAATAAGACATCCACATCACTGCTATTTCTGATGTATGGGAAGATTTCTACATTGTACAAGAATATTACTGCATTAATCTCACAGCGAGATGGGGGGGTGTGATTTATATACATATACACAGTAATAATCCCTGCAGTCTATACGGTTTCCTCATCCCAGTTTATAAAAAAGACATGTCGGATAATACAGTGTTAGTACTTTACCATTTACTTCTCCGTCAGTTTGATGCTAGTCTATGGTAACTCATTAGGGACATAAATGCCTTAGCCAGAAGAAAAAATGCTGCTTTAATTTTTCTTATAAAAGCCCTTTTTTAAGCAGAGTATCTAAATGTCTAAATTATTCTAACATTAGCTGCCTCATCAATATATTAACAACCATTATTTAGCTGTATAAAAAAAGCAAAAAAATAAAGATTAAAATACAAGGACATTAAAATACAGACAATAAAAATGTTCCCTTGTTTTTAAAAACCAGAAGACTACAATTTAGAAAAGCAGTCAGTGGAAAGTTCCATTAGCCGTCTGGTTTTCTAAGGGACGGCTACACCTCTCCGTGATCCCAATGTCTTGTCCCTGTTGGTCTTTCGGTCTCTCTCCTGCTGTTTACGTCTGTCCTCTCTGCTGAAGACAAAGAAAAGGGCATGTATGGAAGAGTATACAACTAGCTAGTGCCATAAAGGGGTGTTCCAGTTATGTCCACAGGATTACTATTAGATTAGTGGGTGTCCTACTGCTGGAAGTCCTACCAATCAAGAAAATGGGGACCTCGTGGACTACAAGCTCTATTCATTTGTATGAGAGTTCTGGAGATAGCTAAATACATGCTTGGCTGTCTCTGAAACGCCCATAGAAATGAATGGAGAGGCTGTGTTACTTACTCCCAACCGGAGGGGGCCCAATTCTTGGTGGGGGTTCCAGGGCTGTAATATTCCGGTTAGATGACCGAAATACCCCTTTAATTAAAGCAGGGGTCTTTTTTTTTTTTTTTTTTAACTCTGGTTCAGTCATGAAGTTGAACTGTGCACTTTGAGGGTTGAGTGAACTTGTGTTTTCAAGTTCAATGTATCTAAGAATTCCGTTATGGATTCCGCTACTATGGACCATAACTTATGTTCCGTGGTAGCGGAATCCATAACAGAATTCTTAAAGAAGAACTCCCACAAAAATTTTTATTCTCTGACCTGTTAGAAAGGTGCATGATATAATCTGTAGTGATTGTCATTTTCTTATCAGAGGCTGAAATTGAGAGTTTTCCACTCTCTTCTTATTGTAGCTGGGTCATGTGACCAACTCCCTGACCTCCAACTGACCCAGGACAGGAAGCCAGTCACTGCTCTATTCATTCCTGTGAGACTGAGACTCCCATAGGAATGCATAGAGAATTAGACTTCCTGTCCACACTTAAGGTGCTGTGTGAGTTGGTGGGTCTAATTCCTAGTCACATGACACAGATAAGAAACTTCAGGATTATATAAGTCAAAAATTCAGCTACTGGTAAGAAAATGACATTCACTACAGATTACATCATGTACATTTCTAGCAGGACATGGAATCAAAGTTTTTGCGGGAGTTCTTCTTTAAGATAACCCGGACCTTGTACGCTGGTCTTAATAAATGACCCCCTAAATCCACACCCATCTACAAAATGGCAAGTGCGTGTCCTGTTTATACTCCTCGTTCATTTCTAGGTGTGAAGTGTCATTAAATACCTGGTGAAA
Source organism: Rhinella marina (assembly GCA_900303285.1). NCBI lineage: Eukaryota > Metazoa > Chordata > Amphibia > Anura > Bufonidae > Rhinella > Rhinella marina. The sequence goes on from ONZH01030296.1 coordinate 109,641, forward strand.
ATGGGAGGCTGCTTGTAGGTATTCTTCAACATGGACGACTTGCTCTGGACTTCCACTTTGTTTTCTTTAGTTTCTCCCCAAGGCTTAAGCTTGCCTTTAAATACGATATTAGGGGGAAAAAAAGCCAACAGAAAATATAAGTTATATAAATGAGTAGAAAATAGAATATTGAAACACTAGAGTGAGAACTACGTGCACAGATCTATACAATCGTAATACCTGGATGACATTATTGCAGAATTGTAAAGTACAGAACCAGATGATAATGAATGCCCTTCCATAACAGTCTCTTCTTTAGGTCATAATTCAGTATAAAAGAGGATAAAATGAGTTGAAAAGATGTATACTTCCTCTTCGGAGTTAATGATCATTTTTGGTCCAAGATAAATACTGTGCACCTTGAACAGGGTTTTTGTGCGACACCATTGACTATCATTACAAAAAATGTTGCGTGACAAATGTCATCGCGTAGCTGAGTCCTAATGAGGGAGACAATTATTCAGCCAAATTCCTTGGTCCTTTGTTGACATCATCTGTCAGGGGAGAGAGTCAGGAGATCCCCCACCCTCATCCACACCTGGCCAGTCCCACCAAAACTCAGCAGGTTTGTCCAACGTTACTCATATATTTGGGTTCCTATAGAGGGAATACAAGAGGACGTGTCATGTCCTTACTGAAATCTAACTAGCTGCATAACTTTGCAGGTTCATCATCTCTGGCTCCTGCGCCATTTAGTTCTATTCTAGTTCTATTCTAGCCTCTTCCGTTTGGTGACCCTAATTTTGACGACCTGTAACAGGTAATTGTCAGTTGGTCAATGGCTGAGATGACCGTCGATGACACTGAGTGCTGGAGACCGCTCTCCTGGCAGTTCACGGTTATGGGGCGTCAAAACTGCCTGCACCAACAGCGGTCAAACAGGAGAAGCAAAGAGAAAGAAAGGCAGCACCTGAGTTGGCATTAAACAAGTTTTCCAGGCTTTTAATATTGACGACCTATCCTCAGGATAGGTCATCAATATCAGATCGTCAGGGGTCTGACACCCGGCACTCCCGACGATCAACTGTATGAAGAGAAGGCACACGCCACGCTATGGCAAACAGGAATTGAGATAGGAGACGGCACTTGTCTTCCCTTCATACAGCTGATTGGCGGGGGTGCTGGGTGTCAGACCCCACCGATCTGATACTGGTGACCTATCCTGAGGATACATCATTAATATTAAAACCTGGAAAACACCTTTAAATGAGTTTTTCTGTGACAGATCCTCTTCTCATTTAGAATAGCAAAAGTCTCTCCACATGGACTGATGGAAAGGTTCCTCTGGAATGTGTTACTTCATAATCCCTCAGGCCCACATGACAATGAGGTCCCACTTCTGTCTACTAGTAAGAACGTTTTAACCGTACTGAAATTTGGTTTCTAGGAGATGGTTCCAGCACACCGGAAGAGTTAAAACATAGTAGCTTTATTGAAGACGTGTGAAGATAAACTGCTTACGCGTTTAAGACTCTCAAAGAGTTCTCAATCATAGATACGACGTGCACATCAATACTCAGCCGGTTAATGATGTGTGCTCTACTGCTTTATGTAATGGATATAAAACATTCACCTTTGTGTGGCTGATATCCTAGTGGCCGTGCCAAGCTTGTCTGGAGGTCAAACTTCATCTTTTTGGAATCTTTTGGAGTTATCATGTTTTGTGCAGTAAATTTGAAAGGTGTAGTTACTACACGGAAAGAAAAGACAACATGAAGAGCATTAAGAACAAAAAGTCAAATCGGACAGAAGGGAATGAAAATGGTTTTGCCTTTGATAGTTTGGGTGTTCCTCAGGTTTAAACTGAAAAGGAAACCGGACACAAGGTGGCGCAACATACAAAGGACTAGGTACTGGGTATGTGAATTCTAAGCAGCGGGGTGAGGACGGTGGGATCTTCTCCATGGATAATATGTATGTAACCTGTCTGGAGGCGTCTGATAACCCACAGGAATGGGACGGCGGATCATGAAAAAGTGACCAAAAATGCAGATGAAAGGCCGCAGCCTCATCTACCTGCTGAAAGGTTCATGTCCTCAGGGCCCTTTGTGGCTTTGATGCTGCTCAGTGGTAAACTTTTTCTTGGTTCACTGTTTATACTGGGCACAAATGTAGAAGATTTCCTAGCGGGTGTCTTGACCAGAGAGTACTTGTGCTCATTGTCCTTTGTTGCTCCGGAAAACCTGCATGAAGAATAAAGAAGTCCATCAGACATAACATAGCCTGAATAAAATTACTTTAGTAAGAAAAGAAGCAAATTAGAGCACATAATCCCCTCGCTCTCCTGTATGTGTACTATGTGCAACCGAAACAGCGCACCCCATATTTATTCTAACCTGTCCCTCACCCTTAGCTGGAACATGGGACACAGGAGCATGTACCGAGTGGACAAATTGTAAGACAATTCATTATTTGTGGACTATCCATATAAAATTTACCCATGTCAGATGTCTCCTGATGATAAAAGAAGAAGTAAACAAAGCCTGTGGACGTACACCTCAAGTGCCAGGACTTACATCTACAAGTGGACTGTGGGCAGGATCTAGAAACATTGCAGGCAAAACAAGGATTTTGGGGGAGATTTATCAAAATTGGCTTAGTTGCCTAGAGCAACCAATCCGATTCCACCTTTTTATTTTTCAAAGAAGCCCTGAAAACTTCAAAGTAAAAGCCGATTGACTGATATGGGCATCTAAGCCAGTTTTGCCTTCTTTGGAACCCTATGCAATCCCTCAGCCCGGCATGGAGCATCCCTTTAGGATTGATTTAGAGGATGAAATGCAGCGCTATGTCATAGCTGGAAATTGAAGTTATCTGATGTTCATTTACCTCACGTTCATTTTAGAAGATGAATACGTAGATGGTTTAAAACCAGATTTGTCAACCAGAATGCTCCTTTTGCGTCCAGATTGTGGATTTGCTGGTGTTTTTGCTGAAAAGAGGTTCCCGGTCTGTGGTGCTGGACTCAGCAGAGAGAATCTATTCTGCAAGGATTTCTAAAGAGGAAAAAGAAAAGTGGAATAAACTTCAGGTGGATACTTGGGAAGGCCATACTATACCATTTCTATATTATGGATGGATCAGAGGGTTTCCTTGCTGATAAAGAGGACCTTCACTAACTAGACTGTTCTCCTCATGTTTACATGATATACTGTATATTAACCACCTAACTGTTGTGCCCGAGCTCAGCGCCAGCAGTAGGAAAAGTACTTGAAGAACTCCCGCAAAAATTTTTGTTCCATGTCCTGCTAGAAATGTACATGATGTAATCTGTAGTGAATGTCATTTTCTTACTAGTGTCTGTATTTGTGAGTTATATCTCCCTGATGTTTCTTATCTGTGTCATGTGACCAGCAATCAGACTCACCAACTCAGCATCTTATGTGTGGACAGGAAGTCTATTTCTCTATGCATTCCTATCGGAGCCTCACTCTGAGTCTCATAGGAATGAATAGAGAAGTAACTGGCTTCCTGTCCTGGGTCAGTTGGAGGTCAGGGAGTTGGTCACATGACACAGCTACAATTAGAAGAGAGGGGATAGCTCACAGATACAGTCTCTGATAAGAAGATTGCATTCACTACAGATTACATCATGCACCTTTCTAACAGGTCAGAGAATAAAAATTTGGGAGTTCTTCTTTAACTGTTGTGCCCGAGCTGAGCTTGGGCAGAAAGTGGAGGGAGGAGGGCAGCTTTAGCTGCTGATACTTCATGAATGGTAATAGCTAGAGCCTGCAACTGGTCTTGAAAGCGGCCATTCCAGGCTTTTATACAAGACCAAAATGTCAGCTACAGTACAAGCAACAGAGAAGATATCACTTTTAGAAACAGAGTTGGGAATAATCACTGGTAAAATCCCGATTTCTAACAGTAATATCTTGTACTGAAGATATTGCTGTCATTCTGGTATTCAGTCAATAAAATAAGAAGACTGCGCTGCTTCTGATCAGTGCAGATTCCCGAACTTCAGGATCCAATACAAGTAAAATGCATAGCTAACACACCGTCATAGGCAAAATTTCAACCTCTTGAGGAGGGCCCTGTTAGGGTTTAAATACCAAAAACCAATAGTGAAGGACCCTCAGTCACAGAGTGTTATTGATTTTTTATTGTACTCACAAAATTAAGATGAATACAGGCACATCAAATCATCTATCTCCTTCGGCGTCTTTGCCTCGTCGCTTCGTCAGGGGGTATAATTATCCTAGAGTCCAGGTGTCTCTTTATACCTCCCACTCTCAAGGGGAGGGAGTTGGCCGACGCATTATCATACACTATATTTTATCACATTTTCTTAAAACTTTCAAAATTACATAAAACACAGTAAAAAATATGCTTAACTGCCTACACAAGCAAGCAAGGAAATAAATAAAACTACTTGATAAGTCTAAAATAGTAATAGACAGTGTTCACACAACATTCGCAAAAGTTCTCAATACTAAATACACTATGTACACTGATCTTCATCACTACCCTGCATTCCCTCAGTCTTCAATCAAAACCAATTACTAACTCAACTTTATAGTTTACATGCTATATAAAATCCGACGATACTTTTCGGTTCCAACTTTAGTACGGTCACGTGGTCCGGATGAAACTATCAGCATCCGCTGAAATGGTTTATTCATAAAAGCTCCGGTCACGTGACCTAAGGGAGCCAATCATTTTTTACAATCACTTTTCATTCATCTATAAGGTATCCTTTTCATTTATACATTACTCAGAACCTTCCCGCTGACACTCAGTTTATCCAGTGCGAACTTAAAAGTCCCAACACGAATATATCAATAATTATTCTAACTTAGTACTCTTTTACGCGCGGTCATCCGGACCACGTGACCACACTAAAGTCGGAACCGAAAAGTTTTGTCGGATTTTATATAGCATGTAAACTATAAAGTTGAGTTAGTAATTGGTTTTGATTGAAGACCAAGGGAATGCAGGGTAGTGATGAATATCAGTGTACATAGTGTATTTAGTATTGAGAACTTTTGCGAATGTTGTCCTGCCTTGGCAAACGCAGTGTGTGAACACTGTCCATTACTATTTTAGACTTATCAAATAGTTTTATTTATTTCCTTGCTTGCTTGTGCAGGCAGTTAAGCATATTTTTACTTTGTTTTATGTAATTTTGAAAGTTTTAAGAAAATGTGATAAAATATAGTGTATGATAATGCGTCGGCCAACTCCCTCCCCTTGAGAGTGGGAGGTATAAAGAGACACCTGGACTCTAGGATAATTATACCCCCTGACGAAGCGACGAGGCAAAGACGCCAAAGGAGATAGATGATTTGATGTGCCTGTATTCATCTTAATTTTGTGAGTACTATAAAAAAAAAAAAAAAAAAAAAAAAAAAAAAAAAAATCGATAACATTCTGTGACTGAGGGGCCTTCACTATTGGTTTTTCGTATTTAAACCCTAACAGGGGCTCCTCAAGAGGTTGAAATTTTGCCTATGACGGTGTGTTGGCTATGCATTTTATTTTGATTGGATCCTGAAGTTCGGGAATCGGCTCTGATCAGAAGCAGCGCGGTCTTCTTATTTTATTGACCGTTTGCCTGTGGTGTGAATTGAACCCACCTCACCAGGAGACCTGCGACGCAGCTAGTGTGGATGAAAACTGGGAAGTACATTGCTTTATTTGCTTGAACGAGTCATTCTGGTATTGTCTGAAAGCTAAGAATACCAGCTTTCAAACAATACAATATCTCTAGCTGGTACCAAACCAGAGAAATGAGCTGCTAAAGCAACCACCTCCCTCCCTGTCAGTCTTGAGGAGAATGAGGGAGCAGTTGCAGAGCTGACAGGCTGCAGGAGGAAAGGACAAACAGTAAAAATATATAGAAAGGTGACATCATCAATGTACGGACCCACATTATAAAAGTATGTTATTTTTACCACACAGTGAACTCACTCCATAGAAAAATATCACAAAATAATGTAAACATTTTTTCATTCCCCCTAAAAATAAAAGTTATATAATACAATATATATATATATATACCCCTAAAATGGTTTCTAAAAAACCTACAACTAATCCCACAAAATAAAAATAAAAAATTTAGAAAAAAAAAAAATTAAAAAGTTATCACTGCCGGAACACAAAGGGGGAACTATTATTGGTCCTTAAGACTAACATTAGGGGGGACACAGAAGACCATGGGGTATAGGCAACAGTAACCTGAAAAAAGATGTTCGCTCCTCCTCACGGTTATACCCCTCATGCAGACACTGAGCAAATTAATTTGTACCATAGCCAAGCAAAGGTCGTACCATTCATAAGAGGCTATGGACACCTTTGGGGCATTTTTTTATGAGTGCATTTTACTGATTTTGGGCTAAAAAGCATTTATTTTTGTAGACTGTACAGAAAACTAGACATCATTGTGCTCATCACTTTACCTTCCTATTGCTGCCTGGAGTCTTCTGCTGGTTAGAGTTTTTAGTAAGTATCTGCATGGCAAGATAAAAAATGTTAACCACACTTTATATTGTAAAACGTTAAAGGGGTATTCCAGTTACCATAAATATAACTTATGTTTTAGACAAATTGATCATCAATAATTACCTAATATAATGTAATTTTCACATATTTACCATTCACGAGTAGTTTTTTTCCTCTGCTACCCACTGTGTTTCCTAGTAAGTTACCATGGCATCGACCTGTAGTTCTGAGCCTTCGTCAGGTCGAGCATGCTCAGTGTGTTGCTATCAATTCTCTAGCTAAATGTCTTGTGAAACAAAGGGAGTGTTAGTGTGCTGCTGATTGGTCAGTAGAGGGGGTGTGTCTGGGCTGGAATATCAGGCAATCAATCAATAAACATCAACACTCACAGCAGGCAAGCTAGGGAATGTGGGGATTGTAGTTTTGTGAGGGAGGATCAGGCGCCATGATACTGCCAGTGTGTTGCAGGCTCACGCAGGATCTAGATAAATGGATTCCAATGTAAATTGAAGCTCTGGTTATATGTATAGGTATGGGTTTTGGCTGGGTTACAGCTTGTAGCCTTAATGCAGTTTTTCAAAAATTAAGTTACTTTACCGGAATACCCCTTTAATCAACCTAAGCACTGAGATACTCTACAAAGTTCTTAGAAACTGCAGAGGGTAGCCACAAGTGAACCGGTGTCAGTTCATGCTACTAATCCATGGCAGAAATAGACCAAGGACTAGCCTCGGCTTTCTGTGAACATGCTCTTACAGAACTGAAACCTAAGTTAGAAGTTTGGAGACACACCTGAACCTCTGGTGGTGTTTGGAGTAAACCGAACGCTAGTGGAGCAAAGACCTGAGAACAAGAAGATGACAGCTGTACACACCTTGACTTCTTGGATGGAGCTGCTTATGGCATCTAGTCGCTTCTGCTTTCTCTCCAGGTACTTGTCGATCGACTCCATCTTTTTGAAGTGGGCCTCATGCATCTTCTTGAAATCTATGTTGAACACAGCAGAAATATTTTATGGAATGATATAAATCATGTAATGTGAGGAGAACTTGCATGTTAGGTGTCTGACTTACTCGGAGTTGATGGTTTTGATCCAGCCTTCGATACACCGGCGTTCTTTGGAATCTTTCCGCCTGTTTTTTTACCAGAAGAGCGCCTGCGTTTACCTGAAAAAAGTATACAAATTGTATGTGTCCTTTCATAAAATGTCTGCATTTATTCAATTGTATGTAGTGAGGAAATACAGTCAGTCACTCTTCAAAGGAGCATTCCCATGACCGATCTTGAGAATCAGGTTTCAGGTGGGTTCACATAGATTTTTAATAGCATTTTCCTGCGCCGTTGTGGTTTGACCCGGGGTTCTCCTGCGCCGTTGTGGTTTGACCCGGGGTTCTCCTGCGCCGTTGTGGTTTGACCCGGGGTTCTCCTGCGCCGTTGTGGTTTGACCCGGGGTTCTCCTGCGCCGTTGTGGTTTGACCCGGGGTTTTGTGGCGTTTTTTGAGTGAACATTCATGTGTCTAGAGGCCCAGCTGTTCCCTATTCTTGACAGACTCAGAGATGGTTGTGTATAGGCGTTTTAGCAGTTGCACTCCTACTCATCAGATGTTTATCACGTATTTAATCAAAAGGAGTTTTGTAGGAGAATTGGAGAAATATCCTACAGAAATATCCCCTGGTCCCATGCTGCTCTCTATACAACCCTGCTTCCTGAGATGACGCCTCATCCCAGCTAACAGCTACAGCAATCACATGGGATGAGATACGGCATGAGGTGTAGTTGTACAGAGACCAGCATGGGACCACGCAAGGAAGCCAAATCCTATGGATTTACAAATCTCCACCTCATGAAAAGTGTACACAGCTTGTGGAGGAGATGTGTACAAATCTCATTCTTTTGCTGGTGCTATAAACCACAACATTTCTAGTGAACTAGATCCAATCCAACCTCTTAGATGCTACAATCGCTATTGACTGCGGTATCTGAGGAGGAATGACCATGAAAGGAGTTGATGACAGTCATTGCTGGAGGACGTCTGCTGGTGCCCTCAGCGTATGAAGTGAAGTGTACCTCGGATGTAGTTATGTCAAGGTGCAAAAAGAGGTATTTCCAAGAAAATGATTGTATATCTACAGGATACAGCAAAAAGGTCTGATAGAGACCTGCTTCTATCTTCAGAACAGGACCCCAAACCTCTGCTAAAAGTCAGAGCAAAAAAATTGGGCTGCATTTATCACTTCCCTAAGACTGAACCATAAATGTTACTTCCGTAGATACATACTTTGCCTTCTTGCAGTGTCTTCTGTATTCCCGGCACTGCTCTGTTTTTTCGGCAGCACAGGAACAGACGTTTCTTCCACATCGCTCCCAACTTCAGCTCCCTAGAGATCAGTACAGATTAGCCATTGAGAGGAACCAAACATGAAAAGATATCTAGCCCTATGGTATCAGCAGGTAGTGTCAGGTCCTCAGTACCCCAGCAGAGTATTATGCAGCTCTGCTACATGCACACCAGAACACGCTCCTTCTGCAGCACCAGCACAGCTCCCAACAATATGATGGTTGTAATAGCCTGGATCTGCCAGCCGCTCCATATTTACACAGCACGTGTCCTCCTCATGGCAGAGGTGACAACCAATGGTCAAGGGTCACCAAGGAGAAAAGCTTCATGGTAAGGAGGAAGTAAATCAACAGGCAGTGATACTGGACTCCTTGGAAGTCATTTGGTTTCTCCTGTTGCTGGGGCTGAAATATTAGCCCTAGTTACAGAAGGCTCAAACTCCAGGGTCTCGCTGCAGAGCTGATCTGGGTCTGCTAAGACCCAGCGGCCCATACAGTTACCAGGCACCTGATGGCAAAGTGTCATGGCCACTTCTAGAACTCTATACATGGCGCTCATGCACCTAGTATACAGCAATCAGGAAAGTAATAAACCGTTGCTGCCTTCTCTATGGAAAGCCTGGCTATCACTGTCAAAGGAACACTGTTCCAAGCAAAAGAGCCTGAGCTGCAATACCAGGCAAAGCCACTATACAGCGCTGTGCTTGGTAAGCTGCAAGGAGATGAGACGATCCTAGCTCTGGAGGTGCTGCAGGAGGACATCAGATTTCTTGAGGTGTGGAGGGCACCTCCAACTCTGACCTTATCTGGATTTTCACTTTTTCTAAACACTTACCAGAAGTGCTCTTAAAGGGGAATACCCCTTTAAGAGCACATGTAATCTAATAAACACAGAACTAGCTTAGCTTCATAGATCAGATCAATATTCATCCCAGCAATTGGAATTCTTTCAGCAGCTATAACTCTGGTATCTGGCTAGAGACTGACATCAATACAGTTTCTATTCAAAACCCCAAACGCACAGTACTCAGTACCTGAACGGCGTTCTCTTTATCTTCCATCTCGGGACTGGAATCTGCTTGGATTTCTTTTTTCCCCCGACCACGTCTGTGCGTAACATGGCACAAGGAAATCTGCTCTTCTTCGTCTGGTCTGACTTGTGAGTCATCAGTCAGGGTAGAGTTACCATCTGAATCCTAGATGTAAGTGACATATTAGCTTACATTCTGTACTGTAAAAGACATGGAAGCAAATAGTACAAGAAGATTTTAAAAAACAGGCAAGCCTCTACACAGGCGACATCTAGCTGCAAGTGAGGGGAAGTGCACTTTCCATATCCTCCATACCCTCTGGATGGCTTCCGCGTGTCATTTTTTTTTTTTACAGGCCAGGAATGGATTCCCAAGAGGAGACAACCTAGTCTCTCCTTTATATGTACCCTTCATTTAGGATCTGTTCCTGGCTTTAAAAACTGTGTAAAAAAAACCTGAAAGTGTAAACTCAACCTCTGAGGGCACCTCACTCACCAGAGTCAGATAGTGACGACCTATCCTGACAATAGGTGACCAATACTGTAATGAAAAAAGGCTCATTAAAGGGGATAAATATATTCCCAAATACCTTTAATTAGTTATAATGTCTCATTTTGTCTAAGGAGCAATGATTAGGAGAAACAAAATGGCCGCCGTCCTATTAGTACACACAAAACCTGTCCTAATCACACAGGAGGACAAGTTACTTCACAACACTGAGGTAAAGAGCTGCCTCATCCTCCTTTCTGCTCTGCTTGTCAGGGATTATGATCCTGAATACAGTTTAATATGATATTTAGCTGAATATCTGTAGGAATGGAGTTCATGAGGAGACATGAAGTACAGAGAGGACGGACAGGACAGACTGTGGTAATGGAGACTGATTACTAGAGCTGCTGCTCATTAGCCACATCCCCACCTCCCCTCTGTACCTCATGAACTCCATTCCTACAGAGATTCAGCTAAAGATCTTATCATCTGTATTCAGGATCATAATCCCTGAAAAGCAGAGAGGAGGATGAGGCAGCTCTTTACCTCAGTGTTGTGAAGTAACGTGTCCTCCTGTGTGACAAAACAAGCCATTATAACTAATGAAATGTATTTGGGAATATATCTATAATAAAGTAATATTTAAGTATTTTCATTTTTGTAGTTCCTGGAGAACCCCTTTAAAGAGGACCTTTCACTGCTCCTGACATGCCTGTTTTAATAGCTTCATGCATTCCCCATGTAGTAACAATTCTGGAACATCTATTCTTATGGCTCTATGTTGTGCCATTCCTTTATTATTTGCACTAGAAGTTATGAATGAATTGCTATTTGTCTTCAGTAAGGGAACAGAGGGGAGGTGACCAGTTGGGGGTGTGTCCCTGCACAGACTGACTCTATCCAATCAGTGCTGCCATGTTCAGACTGTGCAGGTAAACCCCCCCCCCCCCCAACTGGTCACCTCCCCTCTGTTCCCTTACTGCAGACTGCTAGTAATTCATTCATAACTTCTAGTGCAAATAATAAAGGAATGGCACAACATACAGACATAAGAATAGATGTTCCAGAATTGTTAGTATGTGGGGAATTCATGGAACTATTAAAACAGGCATGTCAGGAGTGGTGAAAGGTCCTCTTTAAAAGGAAAATCAGACTGGTTACACCTCTGATAGGGGTGAAGAAAAATTGAAAATCCAGATTCACTTAGAGTAGAGGTGTGCCCCCAGAGCTCAAGAAATGTGACCTCCTCCTCCGAGAGCCTCCCGAGGTGGAGCTTCTTATCTGCCAGCACTTCCAGAGGAAGAACAAAATAACAATTCTCGTTCTTTGGAGATAAGAAGAAATTCTTGCTGCCAACACTTTCCGCTCAGCAGGAGTAATGTGCCAGGAAAATACTTATCCTACTATTAGTACTCACTGAGCTCCAGCCAAAAAACATAAAATACTTGACTTTTAAGGAACCTTGAAGAGGACCTCTCACCTCTCCTGACATGTCTGCGTTTCTAACTACCTGCATTCACCATGTAATATGTATGAAGTGCCATTACTCTATTATTACTCATAGAAGTTCCGAAAGGTTTACTGGCAGTTTGTGATAAAGGTCCAGCTGAGTGTTACCAGTTGTGGACGTGTCCCGACATTGTACAATCAGTGCTGGTAAAACCCAGTTTTACAGACTTTCTCTGCAAACTGCTAGCAATTCATTCAAGCTTCTAGTAGGAATAACAGAGGACCGTCACAACTTAGAGTCGTAAGAATAGATGCTCCAGAATTATTATTACATGGGAATGTACATGTCAGAAAAGGGGACAGCTCCTCTTTAAAGGGGATTGTGCCAAGTTTTGAAGTTATCCCCTATCCACAGGAAAGGGGATAACTAACTGATGAGTAAGGGTCCAACTTCTGGGCTGCCCTCCGATCACAAGAATGGGGGTCTTGTTCCCCCAATCTGATGGAGAGGCATGTCGAGCATGCCACATGTCGCTTCATTCAATCTCTATGGGACCACTTATAGATAGTGGAGTAAAGGACTCGCCTATTTCTGGTGCTCCCATAGAGAATGCTTTACCTACCATTTCATCGAATCAGGGGAATGGGATCCCTGTTCTCGTGATTGATGCAGGTACCAGCAGTCGGACCCCCAACGATCAGTAAGATATCCCCGATCCACTGCAGCCAATCATTGGCCTCAGCAGAGAACGAGAACAATCAGGCCAGTGATTGGCTGCAGCAGTCATACGTGGTATACAGGCACGTCAGCGTTGCAGCTCTTTCTATTCACATCGTACTATTTATGCCCAAAATGTCAGGACAAGAATAACCCTTTAAATGAGGAAAAATAAAGCTCTATCGGAGTCAGACTTACACTGTTGTGGTTGTCGGTGATGAGGGCCGGGTGAAAGTGTTTCTTCAGGGCTCTGAGCAGGCGGTCAGCCTGTAATACATGTTATAATTAACCAGAGTTAGGAATGTGAGTACAACATAAGATAAATTATCACAAGTAAATTAAAGGGGTCCTCCACCAGCTGGATCATATATTCAAGATAGGTCATCAATATCTGATCATGGGGGTCTGGCACCCAGCACCCACTCCATTCAGCTGTTTGAAAGAGATGCAGCGCTCAGCCCCTCTTGCCGCATACCAAGCACAGCGCCGCACATTGTATAGTGGCAATGCTTGGTATTGCAGATCAGGCCCATTCACTTGAATGTGATTGTGCTGCGCCTAGGCCATGTGACATCACTGGCCTCTTCAGCCAGCCGATCAGCGGGGGTGCCAAGAGTCAGACCCTCACCAATCAGAATACTGATGATCTATCTTGAGAATAGGTCATCAATATTTTACTCCAAGAAATTCCCTGTAAAACAAAAATTGCATCATGGTGCAAATAAATTGTACAAAACTTTACTAGAAAATGAAGCTCTGAGTACCGTATTTTTCGCTGTATAAGACGCACCCCCAACCCCCCCCCCCCCAAAAAAAAAAAAGTGGGGGTGCATCCTATGGGTCTAATACTAATAAGTGCTTCTATTATGGAAGCTCTCATTAGTACTGGAGGACCAGGAAGTGGTGAATGCAGCTCTCCCTGGGCTCTGTACTCACCGCTTCCTGGTCCTCAGTCGCTTGCTGTTCTGTGTGAGGACGTAGGCGCTCTGTGACCTCACACCGTGCGTGTCGGTCACAGCACAGCAGGAAGAGCGCTTTAATGTGAGGAGTGGTGGTGTCCGGAGCAGGAGAGGTAAGTGGATTTTTTTTTGTTTGCACTGCTGTCTGATTAATATGGAGGTCTGATCTGAGGTCGGACTGGGGGGTCATATTCACATTGGTGGTCTGCCGAAAAATATTTTTTTTCTTATTGTCCTCCTCTAAAACACCTCTAAGTGTTAGGGCAAGAAATACGGTACATATTTAAATGTTCTGGATGTTACGACCCGCAAGGGATAGGGCCCGTTTGCGGAATAGGTGCAGCCCCGTTCACTTGAATGATCGAAGGCAGCCGCAGCTCTGTGCCGCGGCTCTGCAAAAAAAAATTAAAAAAATAAGACATGTCCTATTCTTGTCCACAATAGCAGACAAGAATAGGATTTAGAACGGGCTGCGTGTTCCACAATTTGCAGAACACACGGCGGTCGGGATCAGTGGTATTATCATTGTCCTTAAACTGAAAATAATCAAGATTTTTTATTTATTTTTGTTTTAAAAAAAACTGCCCATCCCTAGATGCATCGCAAAAGCCATGACAGATACATGACATACATACATACAGGAGAGTCACAGCCTATGATTATACATGGGCCACGGGTGGTGTCAGATCTGTCATCACTGGGCTACATTCACACACTGCAGACAAATCGTGAGGTTTTTGCTGCGGTTACTGTGGAATTGTGGTAAGATATATCCATTTTGTGGAAACCTGACGGCAAAGTGTGAACACAGCCTTAGGCTAAACAACAGCAGAAAGGAAGTGAGGGTTGTGGGCACATCACAAGCCCCGCTCGGTTCTCATCTTTAGGGGGTCTCTGTGGTCAGACCCCACTGAACTGGAGGTCTGTGACTGCGACATTATGCATAATGTCTCATTGCTCTGACATCTGTCAGCGACAATTGCGACTATCTGATCCCTAGGAAGTGACAATAGACGTTTACACTGGCACACGTCTCACCTTAAGATTGGCCTTCAGTCCGGCCGCCTTTGCCAGCTTTCGTAGCTCCGAGTACTTCAAAGTGTCCAGCTCTTCCAAGGAAGGAGCCTCCATGGTTATTTACTAATCTCCAGCGGGCAGAACGGCAGGTAAACAACGGGAGTTTGAAATTGAGCGCGTTAGTAAGGACTTTGAATCAAACTCAGACGTCCCGGCAAAGGATTGGCCGGCGCGATCACGTGATCCCGAGGAGTGGATTTAATTGGCTCCTTTAAGACTGGCGTCGTATAATCATACAGCAAGACATGAGCTGCCTGGAGGGGAGGGGCTGGAATGGAGACGCGCCTGATAGGGATGACGTAATTGGAAGAGGAGGGGCCTTGCGTCTAATGGGCGAGCCTCTCAGATTTCAGAGGGAGTGTTGGCGCAAGTAGGTGTGGGGGAAGAGAGTGGCGGAGTGTTATAGGGCAGCGGTGTGTGTGGAGAGGGAGTGGTGTGACTTACATGGGATTGGCTGTTAGAGGGAGGGGAGTGTTATTTACATGAGACTGGATGCTAGATGGAGGGGGGTGCTGTTATTTACATGGGACTGGAGTAAGGGGGGAGTGTTATTTGCATGGGACTGCGTGTTGGAGGGAGGGGAGTGTTGTCCTTCACATGGGACTGGGTGTTGGAGGGAGAGGAGTGATGTCATTTACATGGGACTGGGTGTTGGAGAGAGGAGTGATGTCATTTACATGGGACTGGGTGTTGGAGGGAGGGGAGTGATGTCATTTACATGGGACTGTATATGGGTGGAGGCCCATAAATGCAGTTGCTCAGAGCAGTGTAAGGCTGTGCTCATAGACACCTCTATGATACATAGCTAATTGAAGGCCTTTAATCTCCCCTGTGTATGATGGACGGGTAGAAAGAACTCCTTCAGAGCAGACATCTCCCCTAATCTCACTGACCCTCAACTTTTGTTGGAATAGGTTTCAGCTTCCCTGATCCATTATCCCACTACCACATCAATATCAATTACCTAGGCGGCTCAGAAAAAAGCACGGCTGTGGTTCTCCCCTAATATTACTCCCTACACCCCCTCTTCTTCTAATCCCCTCATAAAAGGGGCATTAGGTTATTTCCATTGGATTCTGCCCCATCTCACCTTCCTGAAATACTTGGACTAAATCGCCCACATATGCTTCATAAGCTCACTGTATACAGCTGCAGATACCACCATTCTCAGGATAGCTCATCAATAACAGATCAGCGGGGGGCCGGCGCCCCAACCGCCCAGCTGTTTGAAGAGAAAGCAGCATCATATAAAAAAAAAAAAAATGGACAACCCCTTTAACTTTATATCTGTCATCTAACAGCACAAAAGAAAGGTCTAATGTGTTGTGTTTTCTGTTGACAGATCATTCAAGGATCAGAGAGATGCCCCCTAAAAACAATATGTACACACAACAGCTCTGACCTGTGACAGTACAGTGACATTTAAATTTAATTACAAGTAGATTTATCAAAACTGGTAAGAAACCAGTGTCAGACAGCTGCTGCCAAGGCCAATAAGATAATGGGTTGCATCAAAAGAGGCATAGATGCCCGTGATGAGAACATAGTCCTGCCACTTTACAAATCACTAGTCAGACCACATATGGAGTACTGTGTACAGTTCTGGGCTCCTGTGAACAAGGCAGACATAGCAGAGCTGGAGAGGGTTCAGAGGAGGGCAACTAAAGTAATAACTGGAATGGGTGGACTACAGTACCCAGAAAGATTATCAAAATTAGGGTTATTTACTTTTAGAAAAGAGACGACTGAGGGGAGATGTGTCTGCCGCATCTCCTCTATGAACTGACCACATTGATGTGAAGCAGTCAGTTCCTATCTGGTCATGGCTCTGTTGTACTGTACTCACATAGATGATGTGAGCATAGTCCACCAGAAGCACAACCAGATTGGATCATTTTTTTGTACAGGGGATATGGCTGTGTCTCCCAGACCAATGGTAGTCGTGTGAATCGGCCACGTTGCTGGGAGCCTGAACACAGGGAAGCCTGCCTATTGTAAAAAGCTTCCAAAAAGTTGAAGGATGTTTGTCCCTGCGGCGGAGCGTTTTGACCCTTACTGACCACCAATTCTTAGGCTACAAGGTCTCCCGATCAGCGGAGGCTCAGCTCCTACTCCATTCTTGAGCTGCAGAAGCACCAAATGTCTATAGGCTGTACACGCTCAGTCCTCAGGACCACCACCAAGTTTAATCTTCACAAAGTCTAATTCTTGACATGTTACTTCACAGCACTGTTCAGTCTGGCTGAGTATGTGGGGAAGAGGAGTCAGATGAGACTGGGGTAGATACACACAGAGAGGAACTCCAGGATGGCGTGAAACATGTAGGTGAGAGTGTTTCTTCAATAACTTGGTGGTTGACAGCAGTACAGCGACGGGTTTCAGTGCCGCTCCGGCCCCTTCTTCAGGCCATAATATATACCACAATCTAACAGTACAGCTAAAATAGGGGGCGTGAAGTGGGCAGATTGGAGCCACTACAGCTGAGATAGCGCTACTGATAACATAAGATACACACAGTAAAGTTAAAGGGGTTTTCTGATCAGTGGGGGGGGGGGGGTCAGACACCTGGGACCACCGCCGATCAGCTGTTCGAGAACGCATCTGGGCTGCTGTGACTGCCGCAGCCTTCTCTCTGCTTTTCCTGGGTCAGTGACAACACGTTCATCGATAAAGTGGTCTGGGAGCGGCTGAGTGCAATACCAAGCACAGCCACTATACAATGTATACTGTGGGCGCAGCTGCCTTTTCAAAACAACTGATTGGTGGCCCAGATGTCAGACCCCCACCGATCAGGTACTGATGACCTATTCAGAGAATAGGTCATCACTATTAACATGTCGGAAAACCCTTTTAAAACAGCACAGTAAGGGAACTTATTATGTATAAAACTGTGTATACTAATGCGATAACTGAAATCTGACCCACAATTAGTGGCTAAAAGGAACATATATAGAAAGAAGGAATTATTTAAAGGGATTATCCAGGAAAAGATATTTGTGACTTATCTTCAGTATCAGATCTGTGGGGTGTGACATCTGAGACCCCTGTCGATCAGCTGTTAGAGGGCTTGAACAGTGACACCTCTGTACACATCGGTCACATGGCCTAGTCCAGACATCCCCAAACTGCGGCCCTCCAGATGTTGCAAAACTACAACATGACCGGACGGCCTACAGCTATCAGCCTACAGCAGGGCATGGTGGGAGTTGTAGTTTTACAGCAGCTGAAGGGCCGCAGTTTGGGGATGGCTGGCCTAGTCGCTGCCCAGCCCCATTCAAGTCAATGGGGCTGAGCTGCAATACCAAGCACTGCCACTATACTATGTATGGCGCTGTGCTTGGAAAGCTACTGGGAGTCTGCAGCGTCTGCCTGAAAGGACTGGTGCAATGGTGAAATGCGTCTCTGTACTGTTGTCAACCATTTTAAAGCAAGTTATTGAAGAAAAGATTAAAATGGACAAATTGTCAGGACCGGATGGCATATATATATACACTCCCGTATCCTAAGAGAATTAAGTAATGTCATAGCCAGACCCTTATTTCTGATATTTAAGACTCTATACTGACGGGGAGTGTTCCACAGGATTGGCGCATACCAAATGTGGTGCCAATATTCAAAAAGGGTCCAAAAACAGAGCCTGGAAACTATAGGCCGGTAAGTTTAACATCTGTCGTGGGTAAACTGTTTGAGGGTTTTCTAAGAGATGCTATTTTTGAGTACCTCAATGAAAATAAGCAAATTACTCCATATCAGCATGGCTTCATGAGGGATCGGTCATGTCAAACCAATTTAATCAGTTTCTATGAGGAGGTAAGTTCTAGACTTGACCGCGGCGACTCAATGGATGTCGTATATCTGGACTTCTCCAAAGCGTTTGACACGGTACCACATAAAAGGTTAGTATACAAAATGAGAATGCTTGGCCTGGGAGAAAATGTCTGTATGTGGGTAAGTAACTGGCTCAGTGATAGAAAACAGAGGGTGGTTATTAACGGTACATACTCAGATTGGGTCACTAGTGGGGTACCACAGGGGTCTGTATTGGGCCCTATTCTCTTCAATATATTTATTAATGATCTGGTAGAAGGCTTGCACAGTAAAATATCAATTTTTGCAGATGACACTAAACTGTGTAAAGTAATTAACACAGAAGAGGACAGTGCACTGCTACAGCAGGATCTGGATAGACTGGAGGCTTGGGCAGAGAAGTGGCAGATGAGGTTTAACACTGACAAATGTAAAGTTATGCATATGGGAAGGAATAATGCAAGTCACCAGTACATACTAAATGGTAAAACATTGGGTAACTCTGACATTGAAAAGGACCTAGGAATTTTAGTGAACAGCAAACTAAGCTGCAGAAACCAGTGTCAGACAGCTGCTGCCAAGGCCAATAAGATAATGGGCTGCATCAAGAGGCATAGATGCCCGTGATGAGAACATAGTCCTGCCACTTTACAAATCACTAGTCAGACCACACATGGAGTACTGTGTACAGTTCTGGGCTCCTGTGAACAAGGCAGACAGAGCAGAGCTGGAGAGGGTTCAGAGGAGGGCAACTAAAGTAATAACTGGAATGGGTGGACTACAGTACCCAGAAAGATTATCAAAATTAGGGTTATTCACTTTAGAAAAAAGACGACTGAGGGGAGATCTAATAACTATGTATAAATATATCAGGGGTCAGTACAGAGATCTCTACCATCATCTATTTATCCCCAGGACTGTGACGAGGGGACATCCTCTGCGTCTGGAGGAAAGAAGGTTTGTACATAAACATAGAAGAGGATTCTTTACGGTAAGAGCAGTGAGACTATGGAACTCTCTGCCTGAGGAGGTGGTGATGGTAAGTTCACTAAGAGAGTTCAAGAAGGGCCTGGATGTATTTCTGGAGGGTAACAATATTACAGGTTATAGTTACTAGAGAGGGGTCGTTGATCCAGGGAGTAATTCTGAGTTGGGAAGGAATTTTTTCCCCTAAAGTGAGGAAAATTGGCTTCTACCTCACAGGTTTTTTTTGCCTTCCTCTGGATCAACTTGTAGGATAACAGGCCGAACTGGACGGACAGATGTCTTTTTTTCGGCCTTATAAACTATGTTACTAAGAAACGCGCTCGCTTACCTGTTTTGCGCCGTCCTGGAGTTCCCGCTGTGCCTCTCTGACCTGACCGGCGTTAGCTGGCATCTGGAGGGAATCCTAGGCCTGTGTTGGGTGTTGAGCACACAGCACTACATGGGAAGGTGAGGGGCTTGGGCTATCTTCTTATTCCTCTTCTCTGTGGTCCTTCCTATGATGTGCTCTCTGTTCTAGTTAATCGGATAGATATGCCGGTCGGGTAGTCTCCAGCTGTCAGCTTCATGACATCGCAACCCGCGATTCCAGAAGACCAGCCGACAGGACCCAGACCAGAGGCCTCCCACACCCGCCCAGCAAGTCAAAGGAGGGCACGCCCTGCGCATGTTTTTGTTTTAGATACTCGGGCCATGATTCATGCTGGTCTGTTTGAGTATCTGAACAGAAACCGCACTGAGGGTCCCAAAGAGGCTTTGTTCAGTGGTATCGCCCCCTTTCTTCGACATGTGCCGCAAGAATGGCGCTTGAGATGCATAAGTCTCATCCGTACCATACTGGATATGTACTCTGGACCTGAAGAGCCATGGGACCTGTATCAATATGTAGTGTATTCAAGATTGCGCATGTTATGTCCACCTTCTACAAGTCAAGCAGCACCTGGGCCATGTCCACCAGAGGCGGGCTGCTAGATATAGGGATATAATAGGGCAAGCGTGTCCCTCTGTACCTGTATCTTGTTTTGGGTTTTTTTTCACATCTACGTTATTTTACATATATAATAAATTTTATGTTGTAATGGAGGTCTGTCTGTGAAATAATTGGACTTACCATTACGTATCTCACCGACAGTTCACTAGTCAGAACTGTGATTGTGTCCACCAAGAACAGCTCTTCTTCAAAATTACCTACAAACGTAGCAATAGGGCAACGTAACAGCATTATACCACATAGCAGTCTCTAACAGGTCAATTTGGACTTCCTCAGGATAGGTCATCAGTATCTTATTACTGGGGGTCCAACACCCAGGTCCCCCACCGATCAGCTGTTTGAGAAGGCACTGGCGCTCACAGTAGAGCTGTGGTCTTCACGCAGCTTTGTCTAGGCCATGTGACATCATATGGCCTAGGTCAGGGATCAGCAACCTTCAGCTACAACTCCCAGCATGTATATGTACTTGGCTGTTCTTGTAACTCCCATATAATTGAAAGGAGGATTCTGGGAGTTGTAGTTTCAGAACAGCTAAAGTGCTAGAGGTTGCTGATCCCTGGCGTAGTTGATGGGGCTGAGCTGCAAAACCAAGAACAGCCACTGTTTGGCGCCAGGATTGGAGAGGAGTCTTCTGGAATGGCTGACGACACTTGGGACCCCCACTGATCAGATACTGATGACCTATCCAGAGGCCCCTTTCACACTCTGGACTCGCAGCATGTGTCTGTGGAAGCTCCCGTCCTGACCTCCCAGCACTGCCGAGGTCGCATAGCATTATATTGATTTATGATGCTATGTAACCCTTAGAGGTCTGGAATGTATTGTATAACACTGACATAATGCTGTCAGTGTTATCCATAGCATCATAAATCATTATAATGGTATGCGACCTCGTTGGTGCCAGGAGGTCAGGACAGGAGCTGCTGCATACTCACTCTGTAAGTTCGGAGTGTGGGACTCGTCTGAAAGGGGCCAGACGAGACGTTTCGGAAAATCCCTTTAATAAAGGTTAAAAAGGATAAAGAAAAGGCCATCAATCTTTAAAACCACAACTTTTGGTCGACCGAGTTATGGCAAAATCGCAGCATTACCTTTACAAAACCGCATAGTTTCCTTATGGATAATTTTTCCACCATTTAAAAATAAAAAAATTGCACTGATTTGGCCTGCAATCTAATTTCTCACATGAAAACATTGTGGGTTACTTTGCAGAGATGCTGTGATTTTACCCAGTAGCTCTAAGATGTGCAATCTATAAGCTTCCGAGTCAATTGAGATACACGAGACTGAAATTAGTAGCAATACCTCAACTTTATTCAGTTCTATGTCCATTAACACAAAAAGTAGGCAATATATTGGATAAAAAGGAAGCAAAAGAAAATACATATAAGTAAAAAAAAAAACAAAAAAAAACATTCTAAACCCCGTGCCTCCTCTGGCCAACAACTACTTCCAGAAAAAACTGGGTAAAACAGGGAAAAGGTAAGGATACATGCACACCGCTACGTGGAACTGGTCCACCAGCCCTGTACTGTACCATGCAAGACAGTTATTGCTGCTAAACACCTAACTCGTCGTATGGCTTTGTCTGCGGCGACAGGTACATACGGCGCGAGTGTGCATTACTGTGTCAGAGGTATTTCATAGTGTACGCTACTGCAAGCAAAGATCGCTTCTTATTGCTTCCTCCATTGGAGTAGATTATAATGACGTGAATACCTGGAGGATACAACCACATATATATATTTTACACCGTCGACCATCTTGAGGTTTCGTATTTACACAACGAGCAGTAGAAGGCTCTCCGCCCGCCCCCACACATAGTATGCCTCGTGCTATATACATCCCTTATCTTAGAAGAAGCATGCGTTGCTGGAAAAATAAATGGAATATTTTTAGAGATATTTGGAATATATAATATTAGGTTCCACTGCAAAGAATGGCAGGGTTATGCTCCTTCGCATGCTGCAGGAACCTAGTCCCTCTAGGAAGTCACGGTAAGGAATCGGACATGCAGGTTGTAGTATAATACATAGCCCTAACCATGCAAGAGTATAAGGGTCTTCCATGACCATCACCCCATTCACGTCTATGGGCTGACAGACAGCCTAGGATAGTCACATCCACAGCAATGAATGGAGTGGTGGACCATACCCCCGACGGAAATCAGTGTATGCCTACACACTACACGTTCACCACTGCAAGGTATTTTATATGACATCCCACCCATGAATGTTGCTATCAATATGGAGACTGGGGCCAAGGAGGGAATCTCGCTGACCATCATACCACGAAGTACATGGACAGATGTTTTATCCTTCCGTCCTCCTCTGTATTTGTGCCACTTGTGCGTCTTCACATATATAAGCATTAGGTCACATATTTGGTATTTTACTGCTTACTTCTACACTATTACACATGGAGTTAGACAGTGCCTGTGAGGTCTGGATCTGCCCCCATAAATAATCCTACAACTTATTGCAGCAAGGACAGTCTTGAGACTAGTTATCCAGCACTAGACTAGCTGTCAGGCAGGTAGAAATGCATTACTACCTGTTCTGAAGACGTCTCTCCAGCTCATGGATCTCATCTACTACAGAAATTACATTTATTAGAGGCTTTATAGAATACAGTCTGGCATTACAACTGTGAGCAGAAGTAATGTACAGTCTGTGTCATGTGGAGTATAACCCCCACACGATTCTTGGCCAGCAAACAGACAATCATTAGAACTGGATTATCATGAGATCACTGCAGGCTTAGGAGTTGGCAATAGACTCAGATATCCATTGGCTTTCACTCACATGGGAGGACCACCTCTCCAATGTACAGTAGATGCATCCAAGAACCAGTTGCTACTTGGGAGGACCACCCCTCCAGTGTACAGTAGATGCATCCAAGAGCCAGTCCCCCTAGTCGCTACCTCTCCAATGTACAGTAGAAGCATCTAAGAGCCAGTCCCCCTAGTCACTACCTGGGAGGACCACCTCTCCAATTTACAATATATGCATCCAAGAGTCAGTCCCCCTAGTCGCTACCTCTCCAATGTACAGTAGAAGCATCTAAGAGCCAGTCCCCCTAGTCGCTACCTGGGAGGACCACCTCTCCAATTTACAATATATGCATCCAAGAGTCAGTCCCCCTAGTCAGTACTTGCCAAGACCAGTTCATGCGTCATAATTTTGAACACCTTATGGTTGCAGATGCAAATCTGATTAGGAAATTCAGTCAAAGAATGTAGCGTCTCCATTCAGATGGACAGCAATAAGGTCTAGGATCATCAACAGGGAGCCTTCACGTATGCATAGTCTGATGTACATCACATTTCTCATGTTCTTGACTTCTAATAGCCAATAGGTAGTGATCGTCATCAGTATGTTCACCTACCTAATATTACATGCCAAAAATACAACTTAGTGCAACTGCTTAGGACAATCCCAATTTCATTAGAAGGATCACCCAATAACATGCTGATCAAAGGCTGCTCCATTGCTGAACCTCCTGGCAATCAGCCGTGATTCGTAGGGGGATCCTGCAGCAAAACTGCTAAATCTCCCCACAGCGCCACCGCAGGAGAAAAGAAGCATTACATGAAGCCCACTAAATCGATGAGCCGTCTATGTAAAGCCTGCTTGTGCTTGGTCCTACAAATTATTTCTAGCTATCATCTGTCCTAACGCTTAAATGAGATTGCTAAATGATACAAATCCCTTTAGAATTAAGTACAAGAAGTTAATAAGTTCACTTTACAGTCCTCCATTACACAAGCAAACAAACCCCTTCCCTTCTATTTTTCCTCAGAAGTGAACCCAAGAAGAAGATACTTGGGGATAGTTAAAAAACCCTATTAATTTACAAGACGGTATTAAAAAGTGCATCTCTGCCTGCCACATATCGACTCCCCAATTCTGCCCCCGTTCAGTAAAATAGATGGCACATATCATACAAGAACATAGATCATAGTCTTGTCCTGTTGCGTCTCTACATGTTGGCTGCACCATATGGTTATGGCAAACAGAACTACCTGCAAACGCTACAGTGCGTGGAAGAAAAAGGTGGTCACCCAGACAGGAAGTCTTAGGGTTGCCAGGCAACTGAGCACACAAATGCATGCAGAACACACTAAAAGGGACCTATTAATTGCATGACCAAAATCCTGGACCAGATTATGGAAAGGGGACGCCATAACACGGCTTGAAGACACACCACCAAGAGCCAAATCTGACCTACTTATAGTGGAGAGAAACCAATAAGCATGCTGTAAATGGACTTCTGCACCTTTAGTTTCAGGTTATACATATATACTTCAGATACATAGTAAGACATCAATATATCATGCACTGGCCCTATAGCGGCACTACAATTAGCTACGTATGGAACTATACACATATCAAAAAATGGAAGACATTGGTGATTTTGTTGTTCTCAGACAACTTGTAACATCATTTTGTCCACAAGTAGTAAAATATATAATACATACACTAATATTGCACTTGTCCCATTATTTCATTACAACTTGTTACTACTACAGGAATGACAAAGCAGAAAAAAAACAAAAAGTGTGCAAAATATGTAAGAAACATGGCGAGAAACATGAAATCTCCTGGTCGCCACCAGCCATATTTATGTGTTTTTTGGACATGGTAGGCTGAAGGGTGTCCTTTTGCCGAGACGACCAGTGATCGGCCGGGCGGTAGCAAATGTATGACTTCCCTGCAGCACCTCTACAGGATAAATGAAGCATTACATGGTCCCCATGAAAAAAATATGAATGGCCTGTCTCAGCAATGCTGACATGCTGGTTCCTCCAGAGAGAAGGAATTTTATAAATTTGTTCCTCCATTTGTTCCACCCCCCTCTCTTAAAAAATGTGTTTTCAAAATCAGACAACCACTTCAAATTGATGTTTTGGCATAGCAGCTCACATGTATATGGACCTGGTGCACTACTGAAGACTGTACCAATAGGACAGCCATCTTCACCAAGGGTTGTGAAGAACGTCGTTGGTAAGATGAGGAACGTTTCCATCAACACTTAAGCTAGAGTTCTTTCATCTTTTAAGTTATAAGGTGAATGTAATGGCCAGCCATGGAATAAGCAGGAGGACTGAAGGACCTGGCCAAATTTAAAATAACTAGTCTTACACTTTATTATATGGTCGCTTTTGTGCAGGGGTATCAGAACCATCCCATCTCTCATCATTATGGCCCAGTATAGAGGACATCCTATGGTAGAAAACATCAGAATTACTGTTCCTCATGGTCCTTCAGTTTCCAGCAGCCACATATAATAGAAGAATTCCTTAGTTATACAGGTCGCTAGTCTATGGCAAGTCAGATCCCCTCCTTCTCAACTACAGATGGAGAAGTAGCTTGAGGAACCAAAATCATCTACGTGATGTCCTACAAGCTAATCATTACTACTCATTACTCATTTTCTGAACAGTAAAGGGTCAGACTCCACCAGTCAATGTGTATTATTTAAAAAAAACAACCAAAACCTGGTGGAGAACCTGAGAATTAAGTGAAATCAACATTATTGCATTTATTGCAAACCTACGCACGACATCGCTCGGCGTGTGCCGATCGGTCACTGGCTTGGCTTACCTGGCACAAAGTTTGAGGTAAACGACGGACTTGCTTTGCCTCTACGTGTAAAACTTTTGCATTTTCCTGCAAATTCATTACTATTTGTTAATTGCTACACAAAAAAAATGAAGTGAAAAGGCCGTGAATGATTAACATTGCCATACAACTGAAGAGCCTACGTGGCCGTGAGACGCAAGAAATGTCCCATGTTAAAAAATAGACACCCCATCGTTCAACTTTGGTCTTCTATGTTACAGCTCTGGATGCATCAGTCCCATCCACATGGAAAGTGGACCATGTAAACACATCATCTGAAGAGTCCGATTATTACCTTGGCTACAGGTTCGTAAGATGATCCTAGAGCTGTAGACAAATATATCATTGCTATATCACAATACATCATTCCATCTCCAGAGTCGGGGTCTATCAAAGGCCTGAGGTACAAGGGTTCTGTCCACCAGCAGTCATGTAAATCCATGTGTGACCCATCTGTGGACTCTAGGAGGAATGAAGACCCCTGGCCCATGGTAGAGACATGTCTGGAGCATTCTGCCTTACGATGCCCAAGCAATTAGCTATGTGGAAGCTCTGCGCCAAATGGATGTAAAAGGTCACCATGTTGTGTTCCATGATAAGAGGACCCTCAGGATACGTCTACCAAGACACTGAAGACATGTTACTATGTTTCATCGCTCGTAAGGTGCCATCTTTTGCATTCCCAAAGGAATGTCCAGCTTTGTTGTTTAGCTCTTGCCAGGAAAACCTAGAGAGAGAGAAAAATAAAAGCATAAAGCCAAAGTTTTTTGTACTAATGTACAAACTTCTTCCTGACATCTACCATAAATGCACAATGGATGTCAGGTCTTTAAAGATGGTGCCTGCTCAGGAGCTGAGTGGGCACCATAGCCTACTGACAGAACTCCGGTGTTCATCTTGTGTTGTGACACTGTGTAGAGAGGTCTCGTACATTGCTCCCAAAAACGGGGGAAAAAAATTCCGAGTGTGGCAAAATGAAAAAATAAAAAAACAGAATTCCGCCAACGTTTTGACATCACAGCATCCACTGTGCACTAAAAATGACGTCCTTATTCTGCGGCTCAATACGAATGTGGCAATACCAAATTTGTATAGGTTTTTTTTTTGTTTTACTACTTTAAAAAAAATAAAAACCTTTGGAAAAAAAAAAATCAAAATTTTCTTTGCACTGCCATATTCTGACAGCCATAACTTTTTTATTTTTCTTCTAAAGACCTGTATGAGGGCTTGTTTTTGGCGTAACAAACTGTATTTTTTTTATTGGTACCATTTTGGTGGTATGTACGTCTTTTTGATCACTATTATTTTTTTGGGGGGGGATAAGATGACAAAAAAATTGCAAATCTTGTGTTTTTCATTTTTTTCTGTTACGGCATTCACCGTACAGGATTTTTTTTTTCCTAACATTTTAATAGTTCAGATATTTTCAGACGTAGCGATACCTAATATTAGACCCTCTTAGGGGACTAGTACATGGGATCTTTTGATCCCCTCTGTTATTCATCCTAAGGGATCTATTAGGGTGAATAAGATGTTTACACTCTCCATTCATTTAACCCCTCAGAAGCCGCGGTCAATAGCATCTGAGGGTCCTAAGGGTCGGTCATCTATATGTGGAGCCTGGAAAACCCCATTAAACTTATGCAATTTTTTTTTACCCCCCCCTAGAGGACTAAAAGCTGCAATCCTTTGATTGTTTAGGTCATGCTTCAGAATAGATGCATTCAGCAGGGCCCAATGTCCCAGTATCGCAACACACGGCCTCCGTACCGGGGACTAGGAAACACAGCTGCACAATGTGATGACATGAAGCATAGCAAACATGCACAGAACCAGGTATAACACACTCACTGCAGAGTCCTATAAAGACCCCGAGCCGAATGACCTCCACTTGCTCTTGGAAAAGTTTGCAGAGAAGATCTGCGGGGTCTGTGTACGGTATTCATCTATATAGCTGGACTGCTCCATATACAGAGGAAACAGGAAAACTTCTTATACGCTGAGCCTAAGAGAAGATATGATATATACAGTATCTGTTATATATCTCTATTCACAGCACTGCAATACCAAGATCAGCCACTATACAATGCGTGGCGCTGTGAGGAGACCATGGTCTTGTTACACAGCTGATCGGCAGGGGTGCCTGGTGTGGGACCTCCACCTATCTGCTACTGATGATCTATCCTGAGTAGAGATGAGCGGATTTCATATTTTGAAGTTCGTTTTCAGTTCGGGATGTGGTATAAGCTGAATTGCATTATGGATTCTGTTACCACGGACCATAACGCAATCCTATGATGGAATGCATAACGGAATACCTTTAGAGGCAATCCGTTATTCATTCCGTCATAATAGAAGTCTATGGCCTACATAACGGATCCGTCCGGTCTCTGTTATGCAGGAGAGGAGGTTCCATGCAGACATTACTGTATGAACCCTGCAGGCCACCGCTCCTGTTTGTACAGTCCCTGCAGGTCACCACTACTGTTTGTACAGTCCCTGCAGGTCACCGCTAATGCACAGTTCCTGCAGGTCACCACTACTGTTTGTACAGTCCCTGCAGGTCACCGCTCCTGTACAGTCCCTGCAGGACACCGCTAATTCACAGTTGCCGCAGGTCACCCCTCCTGTATGGTCCCTGCAGGTCACTTCTCCTGTTTGTACGGTCCCTGCAGGTCACCGCTAATGCACAGTTCCTGCAGGTCACCCCTTCTGTTTGTATGGTCCCTGCAGGTCACCACTAATGCACAGTCCCTGGAGGACACCGCTCCTTTTTGTACAGTCCCTGCAGGTCACTGCTAACGCACAATCTCTCCAGGTCATCGCTCCTGTATGGTCCCGGCAGGTCACCATTAATGCACAATTCCCTCAGGTCACTGCTCCTGTTTATCCAGTCCCTGCAAGTCACCACTAATACACAGTCCCTACAGGTCACCCCTCCAGTACAGTCCCTGCAAGTCACCCCTCCTGTACCGTCCCTGCAGGTCACCCCTCCTGTACCGTCCCTGTAACACATGAGTAGTCCACACACTTACCTGGAGCCGCCTGTGAGGGTAATGGACGGGGATAACGCGGAGCAGCCGCAGCCTGCTGCCATGTCCAGGATTCGGTTCGGTTATAACCCCGGCCTCATCAGTGCTGCTCCACAGGCTGCTGTTCACTCCCGGGACGGAGCCGCGTCCTCCTCACCGCGCTGTGTACATATCAGGGAGGCTGCGGTAACTGCGCTCACCCCTGGTCAGAGCAGCCATGTTCCCTGCGACATTGCGGTACCTGCACAGCGGCCGGGGCCCCACTACACAGCGCCCGCCACCATGTACACTGTCAGGTCTTCGCTACGGGCAGCCGAGCCCTCCCCGGGGAGACGACGTGTCTGCGGCTGGTCACTCATCTCCCCGGCTGCGGCTCTCCCCCCTCCCCGCGCCAAAGTCACATTGTATGCGGCATCGTATCCAGCGGAAGTATGCGGCGCGTCATCAGGTCACTGCGGAAATCAGCGGGCGGTGCGGCGTCTGGAGGACCTCACCCCCGTCATCGGGGTCTCCACTACCCCCAGCCCCTGCTTTATACCGGGGTCTCCACAGTCCTCCAGCCCACGCATCATACCGGGGTCTCCACCGTCCTCCAGCCCACGCATCATACCGGGGTCTCCACCGTCCTCCAGCCCACGCATCATACCGGGGTCTCCACCGTCCTCCAGCCCACGCATCATACCGGGGTCTCCACCATCCTCCAGCCCACACATCATACCAGGGTCTCCACTATCCTCCAGCCCATGCGTCATACCGGGGTCTCCACCATGCTCAGCCATCACTTCATACCGGGGTCTCCACCGTCCTTAGCCCTCACTTCATACCGGGGGTCTCCACCGCCACCAGCCCATGCATCATACCAGGGTCTCCACCATCCTCCAGCCCATGCATCATACTGGGGTCTCCTCCGCCGCCAGCCTTGTACCGGGGTCTCCACCATCCTCAGCCCTCACTTCATACCGGGGGTCTCCACCGCCGCCAGCCCATGCATCATACTGCAGTCTCCACCGTCCTCAGCCCACGTGTCATACCGGGGTCTCCACCGCCCCCTGCTTCATACTGGGTTTCTCCACTGCCCCCAGCCCATGCTTCATACCAGGGTCTCCACTTGTCTCCAGCCCCTGCTTTGTGCCCAAAATGTGTTATGTAAGGGTGCACTCACACGACTATGTATTTTTCAGTCCGCAGAAGGTACGCATGACACCTTTGTAGTATCCGTTTTTACGGATTTATTGTAACAATGCCTATCCTTGTCTGGAAAACAGACAAAAATAGGATGTCTTATCTTGTGGGTCTACAGCATGGACAGCATATGGCGTGCTGTCCACATTTTTTGTGCACTTCTTCTAATGAATGGGTCTACATCCTACCCGCAAAAGTTGTGTGAATGGGGCCTAATGCTCAGATTCCATGCCGTACAGCTCTGCATGCGGTGATATTCCTCCCCATCAAGTGGCAGAGCCCCTAACACCCCATTATAAGGGGTCACATCACCGTTGTTCTTTACGTTCATATGATACATGTCACCATGTAGTCCAAACCTAACCATGGACCCAGCCCTTCTTTAGCATTAAAGGGGTATTCCCATCACAGACAATGGGGGCATATCGCTAGGACTCGGCTATTTTCTACAGCCCCACAGAAATGAATAAAGGGCGCATGCGCAGTGTGCCCTTCACAACTCTCCCCGCTCCGTTCTCTGTGTAGGTGCGGGTCCCAGAGGCGAGACCCGCACCTCTGACAATGGGGGCATATCCTAGCGATATGCCCCATTGTCTATGATGGCAACACAGATACTTTAGGCACAAAGGGCGACATTAAAGGGGTTAGCCTAACTCACATTTTGGTGGCACATTCCTAGGATATAGGAATCGGTCTGGGTCCCACCTCTGAGACCCCCCGAAAGTGAAGGAGAGCACATGTGAACTGAGCACACTGTACTTCTATTGGAGTGCTGCACTTGCACCGTGTTCCCTCATTCACTGTGGGGGCCCCGCAGACACCCCCCCGACACCAACATACAGCCATGTGAATGAGCCCTTACAGTAAACACATTAGCTCCGGGCTCAGAATTACACGTGAGGCCATCTTTAATCCTCTCCGTTCTCAAAACTTTATTTACAATTCCACGTGAACACATGCCGATTGTAAAAATAGCAACTGTATATTTAAATTAAGAGAAGGTGCAGTCATTCATTGGAGCGATTAGTCGAGATCATAAGATATGAGACAAATTTGCATAAAGCCTAACGACACCACTTTGTACACGTATTGTTACACATCTAGCCGCACCCCCCACTAACAAGGCACAGACAAGGCTGCGAAATGGTCTGACAGTCCCTGCTCTTCTGCCTTCGCTTGCATACGCTATTAGTATTTTCAGCAATGGCCAAAAAAAGCGGTCATTTTAGAAGAAAAGAAAAAAAAAATGTATAAATTATTAGCGACGTACGACTACTAAGGTTACGGTCAGAAACATCTAGCGTTGCGGCAGTAGTGTTGTGCTCCTAATGAAGTTCTCCCTCAGAGGGCTGAAGCCATGAACCACAGAAGATTACGCTGGCCGCTTCTCTACTGCTTGATCGATGGTGTCAAGACGGGCTAGTGGAGGAATCGTATACTCATCTTCTGCTCCACGTCTACCTTCTCCAGAACCTGTAAAGAAACAAACCGGAATTATGTATAGAGGAAGGAGACTGGGTTCAGCAATAGTCCCTGGAAATATGCCAACTGTAGCTTTATCTGATGTGGTGACCCCCAGCTGACCACCGTATTCCCTGATGCGGTGACCCCCGGCGATCGGCTGACCACCGTATTCCCTGATGCGGTGACCCCCGGCAATCGGCTGACCACCGTATTCCCTGATGCGGTGACCCCCGGCAATCGGCTGACCACCGTATTCCCTGATGCGGTGACCCCCGGCAATCGGCTGACCACCGTATTCCCTGATGCGGTGACCCCCGGCAATCGGCTGACCACCGTATTCCCTGATGCGGTGACCCCCGGCAATCGGCTGACCACCGTATTCCCTGATGCGGTGACCCCCGGCAATCGGCTGACCACCGTATTCCCTGATGCGGTGACCCCCGGCAATCGGCTGACCACCGTATTCCCTGATGCGGTGACCCCCGGCAATCGGCTGACCACCGTATTCCCTGATGCGGTGACCCCCGGCAATCGGCTGACCACCGTATTCCCTGATGCGGTGACCCCCGGCAATCGGCTGACCACCGTATTCCCTGATGCGGTGACCCCCGGCAATCGGCTGACCACCGTATTCCCTGATGCGGTGACCCCCGGCAATCGGCTGACCACCGTATTCCCTGATGCGGTGACCCCGGCAATCGGCTGACCACCGTATTCCCTGATGCGGTGACCCCCGGCAATCGGCTGACCACCGTATTCCCTGATGCGGTGACCCCCGGCAATCGGCTGACCACCGTATTCCCTGATGCGGTGACCCCCGGCAATCGGCTGACCACCGTATTCCCTGATGCGGTGACCCCCGGCAATCGGCTGACCACCGTATTCCCTGATGCGGTGACCCCCGGCAATCGGCTGACCACCGTATTCCCTGATGCGGTGACCCCCGGCAATCGGCTGACCACCGTATTCCCTGATGCGGTGACCCCCGGCAATCGGCTGACCACCGTATTCCCTGATGCGGTGACCCCCGGCAATCAGCTGACCGCTGTAGTCCCTGATGCAGTGACCCCCGGCAATCGGCTGACCACCGTATTCCCTGATGCAGTGACCCCCAGCAATCAGCTGACCACCGTATTCCCTGATGCAGTGACCCCCAGCAATCAGCTGACCGCTGTAGTCCCTGATGCGGTGACCTGACCTCCAGCGATCGGCTGATCATAGTGTTCACTTGTGGTAACCCCCAGTGATCACCTGTAAAATTATCCTTTGGCCAGCGAGTATACCTCAAACAGACCTCCCACCCCTCTGCTTACTCCGAGATCCCCTCTACTCAGCCAGGCATCAGCGACATCACTGCCTGCTGTTGAACCTCTAGATTTGGGAAATAATAACCTTGACAAATTCAGAGAAGGAAATGGCACAGTCTCCATCCTGGTCTGCCTCCTGGATAGTGCGGTCAGCGATGCTTCCTAGCTGTTCATCTGAGATGTTCACGCCCACCATCATCCGCAGGACCTAAAGTAGAAAGTGAAAAAAATTATATAGATATCTATTGAATTCTGCTACAGGCAAATTTTCACCAAATTATTGCCGTGCGCCGGTTTTCTCAGGCAAACTAACTTTCTAAAGCAAGTAATGTAAAGTTAGCTTAAAGGGTTATTCCCATCTTGGACAATGGGGGCATATTGCTAGGATTGTCCTATAGGTGCGGGTCCCACCGCTGGGACTCGCACCTATATCGAGAATGGGGCCCCGAAAGTCAAGGAAGGCGCACCACGCAAGCGCGGCCGCCCTCCATTCATTTGTATGGGGCCGGCGAAAATAGCCGAGCACTGGCTCGGCTATTACCGTCGGCTCTATACAAATGAATGGGAGCTGGGCTGCGCATGCGTGGTGCGCCCTCCTTCACTTTCGGGGCCCCGTTCTCGATATAGGTGCGGGTTCCAGCGGTGGGACCTGCACCTATAGGACAATGGGGGCATATCCTAGAAATATGCCCCCATTGTCCGAGATGGGAATAACCCTTTAAGGCCTTATGCACACGACCGTATGTATTTTCTGGTCTGCAAAAAGTACGGATGACGTCTCTGTGCATTCCGTATTTCGCGGAACGGAACAGCTGGCCCCTAATAGCACAGTCCTATCCTTGTCCGTAATGTGGACAATAGGATATGACTACTTTGAAATACGGACACATGGAAACTGAATGCACACAAAGTAAATTCCTTTTTTTGGGGGACCCATTGAAATGAATGGTTCCACATACGGTCTGCAAAAAAAAAAAAAAAAAAAAAAAAAGGAACAGACACAGAAAGTAAATACGGTCGTGTGCATGAGCCCTAAAGGGTTCCATTATAGTGGTGACCTGTCCTCAGGATAGGTTATCAGTGGGGTCCAACTACTGGCACCCCCGTGGATCAGATGTCATGCCATGGCTGTGTAATCTTCAGCGTCATCCTGTCTACAATAGGCTACTTTCACACTAGCGTTTTTTGCGGATCTGTCATGGATCTGCAAAAACGCTTCCATTACAATAATACAACCACATGCATCCGCCATGAACTGATCCGGATCAGTCATGAACTCCATTGAAAGTCAATGGGGGACTGATCAATTTTTTTTTTTTTTTTGTGTCGGAGAAAACGGATCCGATCCCTTTGACAATTACATTGTGAGTCATGAGTCTGCGATGGGGACACAACCAAACAGAACGGAATACATTCTGGAGCACTCCGTTCAGTTCAGTTTTGTCCTCATTGACAATGAATGGGGACAAAACTGAAGCGTTTTCATCCACTATTGAGACCCTATACAGATCTCCATAGCGGAATTGAAAACGCTGGCGTGAAAGTAGCCTTACAGTGGTGCAGGATGATTATAGCTCCCGCTTCAGGTGTAATTACACTACACCACCACAGCAAGTCACATGAGCCCTAAGCCCCACCTCTAACAACTGATTGTTGGGGGTTCCAGGGATTGGACCATCACTCATCTGATATTGATGACCTATCCTGAAGAGAGGTCACTGGACCTTTCCCCCTTTAAAAAGGATGGGGGGGGGGGGGAAAAAAAAAAAGTCCAACTCAACTTTTAACAGTGTGCACCACTGTGGCCACCTCATGTCATAGGATATGTAGGCCATGGTTTTCTAAAATACTTAGAGGGGTTCTATACTTGTTTCTTACTGTGATCTAGCCTTTGGATCGGTCATCAGCATCTGATTGGCGGGAGTCCCGATCAGCTGGTTAAGAAGACAGTGGCGCTGTGGCCTTCTCGCCATTTCCCACAGGCCAGTGACATCACAAGTATTTGACCGACCTGGGCGAGGCTCAGCCCTGTTTACTTCAATGGGGCTGAGCCGTGCCGAGGCCAGTGAAATAGTCATGATGTCACTACCTGCGGGAAAAGCACCACTGCCTTCTCAAACAGCTGATTGGCAGGGGTCTCGGGTGTCGGACCCCCACTGATCAGGTGCTGATGACCTATCGAAAGCGTAGATCATCAGTAAGAAACAAGTGTAGAACCCCTTTCACACATACTACAGAAAACCTGGAACCAATTTATGTCCACCAACAGTCCATTTTCTTGCTGGACAAACTGCCACCATCGAAGGGTCCTGCGGCATGGGTTACCAAAACCGCGGGCCGTGCTGTGTGGTTACTGGCTATAGCTACAGAGCAAGCACTGCCACTTATCCACCAAGAGAAAAAAAAAAATATCTTAATAAAATTTCAGTGAATAGTAGTTCTTACCTGAAGGAGTTCATCCCGAGAGATTTTATCATCCTTATCCAGATCATAGAGCCGAAATGCGACTGAGAAAAATAAAAAAAAGGGGTAATCACAAATTAGGAGGGAAAAAAAAACAAGTGTCCACTGTCCCATTCAAATAGGGGAACACGGATCCCGTTCTTCTGAATGGCAGGGCCCCAGTGGTTAGACCCCTACAGACCAGATATTAACCCACCATCCTGTATATCAGGGATCAACAACCTCCGGCACTCCAGCTGTTCAGAAACTACAACTCCCAGAATGCTTCATTCACTTCTAAGGAAGCTACCGTAGAAGAATGTGTGCATGATGGGAGTTGTAGTTTCACAGCAGTGCCGAAGGTTGCTGATCCCTACTCTAGATAGTGACACAAGCCCTTTAATGACTCTTACACAACAGTTTGTTGCTTCGACTGTTCAGAGGTTCGGTGCTGGCAAGATCTTTCGATTTCTCGTTATCTTCAATCGGCCTGAAGTGAGCAAGCGTCCTCATAAAGCCACGGAAATTGACTTGGTCCTCCCTAAAGAACAGAGAATTTTTTTTTTTTTTTTTTTTTAAAGGGCGGGTTAGCCAAGTTGTAGAAATTTGCCTCAATATGTAAAACACCATGTTCCTTAGGGGCAATTTATAAACCAGCTCTCCTTAATGTCCAGAAATAAAGATAATTAAAAAAAAAAACAAGATTCGGCAGCTCCTCCATCCCACTTGCATGACATTTTTTAGTATGTGTAGTGTTGAAAACCATGGCCCCTCTCCCCCGAAAAAATAACTAATTTTGATGATACATGAGTTTTATTTAACGTATTTGGTACATTTTTTTTTCTATTAAAGCAGTTGTGTGGGCAAGGGGCATTTTGTTGTCAGTTTGCGTTGCACTTTGTGCCCCCCATAAGGTCATACAGCAGGAAGGACCATGATGGCTTCTTGATCTGTATACATGGGGCTCACCTAGTGCTGTGAATACAACAATCAGAAGTCTTTGCCATCTCTATGGTGAGCTCAGCTGTCAACGACAACCACTTTTCTACTCCTACAGCGGAGTTAACCCCTTCACCCCCGGAGCTTTTTTCGGTTCTGCGTTTTCGTTTTGCGCTCCCTGCCTTCAAACAGCCATAACGCTTTTATTTTTCTGTTCACATAGCTGTATGAGGGCTTGTTTTTTGCGGGACAAGTTGTACTTTCCAACGCCACCATTTAATATTGCATACGGTGTAGTGGGAAGCGGTAAAAAAATTCCAAACCGGGTGAAATTGCAAAGAAAACGCTATTCCGCTACAGTTCTACGGGTTTCTTATTTACAGCGTTCGATGTGCATTAAAACTGATCCGTTACTTTCATTCTATTGTTCAGTACGAATCCGGCAATACCTAATATGTATAGTTTTTCCTGCGTTTTCATAGTGATAAAATAATTAGAAAGTTGCCCTTTTTTTTTTTTTTTTTTTTTTTCCTTGTCAAATCTTGACCCCTATAACTTTTTGGTATTTATGTGTACAGAGCTGTATAGGGGCTCATTTTTTGCGGGACGATCTGAAGTTTTTATTGATACCATTCTGGGGTGTGTATGACTTTTTGATCACTTTTTATTTAATTTTTTTTTTAGAAAAAAAAAGCGACAAAAAACGGCAAATCGCCATTTGGACGCTTTTTTCCGCCACACAATTCGCCGTATTGGAATTTTTTTTTTATATTTTAAAAGTACGGGCATTTTCGGTCACGGTGATACCCATGATGTCTATATTTAGTGTTATTTAGGTATTTATTTTTTTACTTATACGGAAAGGGGGGTGATTTGAACTTTTACATCTTTTTTATTTTTTATATATTTTTTAACATTTTTTTTTAATTTTTTTTTTACTATTAGAAAGCTCAAATATGGGCTTATATATTGTGGCTTTTTTTTTTTCTTTATGAGCAATTATGGATTCTATAGACTCAGAAATCCATGAGTTGCTCATTTCTTATCCTGGCCTGGAGGATTACAGTTTTCATATGGTGTACAGACACCGCGATTGGCCACACGGGGTGTCTGTACACCACCCGGAAGCGAATGCTTCCGGGTTGAAACGCAACTAGATGCCGTGATC
This sequence comes from Rhinella marina, assembly GCA_900303285.1. Classification (NCBI taxonomy): domain Eukaryota; kingdom Metazoa; phylum Chordata; class Amphibia; order Anura; family Bufonidae; genus Rhinella; species Rhinella marina. Next base: position 147,128 of record ONZH01030296.1, read on the forward strand.
ACGGCATCTAATCAAGCAGGAAGACGCCGCCGATGGCGGTAAGTAGCGGCAAGTCTCTGCTGTTAGAAACAACAGAGACTTGCCGGCCATGACGCCCGCCGCACCCGCGAGCGGGCGCCATGTGCCCGCATCGCCCCAGCGCCGTACATGTACGGCGCTGGGCGTGAAGGGGTTAAAGAAGAACTCCCGACAAAAATGTTATTCCGTGTCCTGCTAGAAATGTACATGATGTAATCTGTAGTGAATGTCATTTTCTTACCAGTGTCTGAATTTTTGACTTATATCATCCTGAAGTTTCTCATCTGTGTCATGTGACCAGCAATTAGACCCACCAACTCACACAGACTTACGTGTGGACAGGAAGTCTAATTCTCTATGTATTCCTATGAGACTGAAAGTGAGGCTCCAATAGGAATGAATAGAGCAGTTACTGGCTTTCTGTCCTGGGTCAGTTGGAGGTTAGGGAGTTGGTCACATGACCCAGCTACAATAAGAAGAGAGGTTTTTACTCACAGAAACAGTCACTGATAAGAAGATGACATTCACTACAGATTATATCATGCACCTTTCTAACAGGTCAGAGAATAAAAATTTTTGCGGGAGTTCTTCTTTAAACGGGGATTTTTAAAGTTGTCAGGCGTCTGCATGTGGTTACAGAGGGAAGTGAAATTTATGCGTGACCACAGCACAACCATGAAGTGGACGGATCAGCCACGTGCTCAAAAGGCAATGAGAGGAGATGAATGTCAGCAAGCCTCTGGGAGAAAGCAGAGCATGAAAATTATTTGCCAAAGGCTTTAGACCGCTTTCAGTTGAGCGAGTTCCACACATTGGACACAGAGCAAGTATACAGCAGCTCCCGTCCTGACCTCCCAGCACTGACAGGGTCACATGCCATTATAATGATTTATGATGCTATGTAACCCTTACAGTTCTGCAATGTATTGGATAACACTGTGTGTCTCCCAGAGAACTTTATTGATTAGGATAATGTGCAAAGAGACTGCAGGTGGTCCAGGTTATGGCAAAAAGGTTAGCAGGCAGCACTACAATATTGTTGGAACTTAGAGAGAAGTGAATGGAAGTTATGGAAATGGCACAACCCCAGCCACCGCATAGGATGGGTATCCCAAATAGCTCCTACTATAATGATATATTAAAGGGACAAATATTTTGATATGTCAGGGACTTACCAAACGTTTTGATTGGTGGGGGTCTGAGTGCAGAGACCACCACGTATCCCTAGAACGAGGGGGGGGGGGGGGACGCTACCATAACACCCCCTCTCCTCGCTGCAGGAGACCGACTCTCTCCATGATCTGGTATTCTCAGGGCCGACATCAAAAGTGCTTTTTGTTTTTCCTTTTTCGCTCTCTTTTTTCAAACTGATCTTTAATTCCCGTTTATCTGCCTAACCATGGCGGGCTAATACACACTATAAGCAGAGAGTAGGCAGCAGCCTCGCTACTACATGCATTGTACACGTGCCAACTTCTGAACCTTACCCCTCAATGAAAAATGCATTAATAATCCGATCTCCCAAAGGGTTAATGGCGAGTTCTGGAATTCGCTGGAAATCTTCCCGGCTGTGGAGGAGAAAATCAAATATAATAACTAAATATTCAGTGCAGTTACTCATTAGCGATGATCTATAAGCGGAGGCCAGGGTGCGATCAGCACTGCTTTGGTACAAAGAAACCACGTGGAATTACCCTCCCTTCTGTGGTTTTATGAGGAGCGGCGCCCTTGTTGGCTCTGCCATCATACTGCTGACATATGCAGCCAGTGTTTGCCATGAGGACTTCACACACCTACAGTTTGGTTTGGCATTGGGTTTTCTGGGAATACAATAGATAGGTCATCAATATCAGATGGGTGCATGGACCTGGGCTGCAATACCAAGCACAGCCACTATACCATGTACAGCGCTGTGCTTGGTGTGCTGTGGCGCTTCTTCAAACAGCTGATTGGTGGTGGTGCTGGCATTTGGACCCCCACCAATCAGATATTGGTGACCTATCCAGAGCATGTTACACGCTTTGATGGTGTACGCCCTCACTTTCCTGGGACAGCTAAATGATGGCCACTACCATAGATTTCCTAAGCGAGTCCTCACTGGTTAAGCTCTTAGGCCCCTTTCACACGAGCGAGTTTTCCGCGCGGTGCAGTGCGTGATGTGAACGCATAGCACCCGAACCGAATCCTGACCCATTCATTTCAATGGCTCTGTGTACATTTTTACGCATCAGTTCTGCGTTGTGTGGGCATGTTCTATATTCTGCGTTTTTCACGCAGCCCTGGCTCCATAGAAGTGAATGGGGCTTCAGTGAAAAACGCATTGTATCCTGAAGCAAGTACGGATGCAATGCGTTTTTCACTGATGGTTGCTAAGAGATGTTGTTTGTAAACCTTCCGTTTTTTATCACATGCGTGAAAAACGCATCAAAATGCATCGCACCCGTGCGGAAAAAACTGAACGCAATCGCAGACCAAACTGACTGAACTTGCTTGCAAAATGGTGCGAGTTTTCCTGAACGCATCCGGACCTAATCCGTCACGCCTAAGGCCCCTTTCACACGAGCGTCATGGATTCAGTCCGGGTGCATTCAGGGTGCATTCCGGAAAACTCGCACCAATCCGCACGCAGTCAGTTTTGACTACGACTGCGTACATTCATTCATTTTTTTTCCGTGCGGGTGCGATGCGTTTTTCACACGCGTGATAAAAAACAATGTTTACAAACAACATCTCTTAGCAACCATCAGTGAATCACTCATTGCATCCGCATTTACGTGCGAATGCAATGCGTGATTCACGCAGACCCGTTCTCTTCAATGGGGCCAGGGCTGCGTGAAAAACGTAGAATAAAGAACATGCTGCGATTTTCACGCAATGGCGAACTGAAGCGTGAAAAACATCGCTCATGTGAAAAGACGCATTGCACCTGCGCGAAATCTCGCCTGTGTGAAAGAGGCCTTATAGTGCACAGATCATGTATGAGAATGCAGAAAATCAGGAGCCATCGATATCCAGACAAGTAAACGAGACACAGCAAGGGAGATTATAATGTGCATTGTGTTGAGACAGCGCGGTTACACAAGGGTTACTTTTACAACGCAGAGCGGAGCAAAGTTCACTCTGGCGGTACATTTACGAAAGACAAATAGTTTAATTAAAAGAGCATGAAGATAAGTAGTAAGACGGGAGGAGCACGCAACCAGAGCAACAGGAACACTAAGGAGAAACCCCGCTTACTGCATTAAATAGGAAGGGGCTTCTGAAATCAGAGGTGAGGGCCTATAGATTTTAATGGGTGCTGTATAACTGTACAACCGAGGATGTTGGGAATTGTAGTTTCACAACAGGTAGGGGGCTACTAGTTGCAGATGTATTTGACTTAGGCCCCATTCACACGACCGTATGTTTCTTTTCGCATCTCTCCGCATTTTTGCAGATCGATGCGGAAAGGTACGGACCCTATTCATTTCCCCATAGGAGAAAACAAAGAAACATGTCCTATACTTTGCCGCAAAAACACGTCCGTAGCCCCATTCAAGTCAATGGGTCCGCAAAAATGTGGAACGCTGTGGAAGACTTTCCGTATGTCTTCCGTATTTTTGCGGATCCATGTCCGTATATATGCATATATTCATATTTGGCTCTAAGGTGACAGTTTTAAAACACTTTTTTTCAATTCACAGTCAAAATCTTTATGTAAAATAATTTCAAAGACACCTTCCGTATTTTTTCGGATCCGCAAAAATACGGAAGGTGTCTTTGAAATTATTTTACATAAAGATTTTGACTGTGAATTGAAAAAAAAAGTGTTTAAAAACGTTTGATGCTTCCATATCCGTTTTTTTGCGGAAGTACCTCCGTGCCGTATTTCTATGGAGCTATGAACACATACGGTCGTGTGAATGGGGCCTAAATCCCCTTTAGACAGCACGTACGAGAGGAGAATACCATCCTAACCCAATGACGACAGACAGATGCAGGTTTTTGTGCAGGGTGTGATTGGGGTCCGAGTTCTTGACTGTGTGGAAAGGACGTAGCTGTCCGATAATGCCCATTGTCGGTCATATTAAATTTTGCAGGGCAGCTTTTTAGGCACTCAGTTCCACAAGGCTAATCTACGATTTGTGGTGTACAGTTATGTCCAATAGTCAGGAGCACTCATTACCATTTAAAGAAGCATGAGATCCCCCTTTAAGTCAGAGAAGTCACCTGACCCAGAACCCAATGTAGGAGTCCACTAGCGCTCCTCTAGGGTCACTGATGCCACTGCCACAATGTGAGCTTGCCGTTTCACCGTTTGCCTGGCACATGTGACATCAGCAACGCCCATAAATTGCCCAGACTAAAAGTACATCTGTCAGAGGATTTTCAGCAGGTCAGCGGAAGGACAATTCTGAATAGGGGGGCATCACACGAAAGGAGACTAGACCCTGGAATCGGTTTTGTGTTGGCATGCTATGGTTTATTCTCAGGATTGGCCTGGAAAATCCCTTTAGAGGGTTTCTGTCATCAGATTTAACCCTTTTAAACCTGCTGGCATTAGCGATGTGCTAAGGTCAGCAGACCCTAACTGTGGTATTATGTTTATTGGGGGCCCCCTTACTGTGATAATCCTACTTTTGTTATATGTAAATGAGCCTCTAGGAGCAGGGTGGGCATTGCCCCTGCTCCTAGAGGCTCCGATCTCATACCTCCTTCCACGCCCCGAGGTCCTTGATTGACAGGGCCAGGCAGCGTTAGTCTCCTGCTGCCGGCCCTGTGTGCTGCACTGCACATGCGTGAGATTTCCCCAGCACACAGGGCTGGCCAGAGAAGACGAGCGCTGGTCCGGTCAATCAAGGACCTCGGGGCGTGGAAGGAGGCAGGGTCAACGCCTGCCCCGCTCCTAGAGGCTCATTTACATATAACAAAAGTAGGATTATCACAGTAAGGGGGCCCCCAATAAACATAATACCACAGTTAGGGTCTGCTGACCTTAGCACATCGCTAATGTCAGCAGGTTTAAAAGGGTTAAATCTGATGACAGTAACCCTTTAATAGAGGAGGTCCCATGTTCAGGATCGTCATCCTTCAGCCAGAGTGGACGGCAGATACAAGCAGTCCCGTTCTGTAAGCAGACATCCCATTCCCCTCTTTCTCCTGTGGAGGCGCTGCAGGGAAATTGAACACTTTCCAGTTCCCCCAAATATAACGGATGATCATTAGGGTTCCTAGTGAGGGGGCGCTTGGTGATCACCTAAGGATCCTTCTAACACGTAGGGACAAAAAGCCTCGTTAACAACCCACCCATAGACTTTATAGTAAGAACATTCTGTTTTTTAAGGTCAATATAAATGCATATAAAAAGGGCCACTAAAGTTCAAGCCTATAGACTAAGCCAATAAAACTAGCAGATCACATGGTTATGACTTTTATAGAGTTAAAAAGTGACTGAATGGCGGTAGAGGAACGAGATAATGGCATGCCTTACATAACTCCGACCACTTAATGAAATGTCAGGCCATTACAGCTTGTAATTAGTTTCTGCAGAAAGCAATTAATGGTCACCGCCATGGCATAATTATATCTGGAAGGCAATCAGTAGTGCTGACGTGGCAGGACCTGTTCCAGACCATGCCTCATCCATGTGCAGTACGGGGCTTCAAACCTGCACCATCGTACATGGAACCACAGAACAGTCCTCGAGAGATCACTCAAGTCATCGTTTCTGGGCAGCAGATCATGTTTTGTGGACAGCACTCTACTGATGGACATCATTAGATCCGTTAAATTGGAGCGTGCAATCATTTAGGACTAAAAATTTGGTCCTTGAAAAGGGACTACCCAGCTCCAACCACAGTTTTAGAGAAGAACTCCCGCAATTTTTTTTTATTCTCTGACCTGTTAGAAAGGTGCATGATATAATCTGTAGTGAATGTAATCTTCTTATCAGTGTCTGTATTTGTGAGTTATCCCCTCTCTTCTTATTGTAGCTGGGTTATGTGACCAACTCCCTGACCTCCAACTGACCCAGGACAGGAAGCCAGTTACTGCTCTATTCATTCCTGTGAGACTGAAAGTGAGGCTCCCATAGGAATACATAGAGAATTAGACTTCCTGTCCACATAAGTCTCTGTGTGAGTTGGTGGGTCTAATTCCTAGTCACATGACACAGATAAGAAACTTCAGGATTATATAAGTCAAAAATACAGACACTGGTAAGAAAATGACATTCACTACAGATTACATCATGTACATTTCTAGCAGGACAGAGAATAACTTTTTTGCGGGAGTTCTTCTTTAACTACCTAAAGTAATAATGGCACTCATCTGCTCTGTCCACGCGTTCACCCCAGTTCATTACCAGTGAAGAGTACGCCACGCGTGAGGTGTGCTCTCCATTTGTACTATTCTGTAGATAGCTGCAGGTCACAGAGGTGGGACAAGCCCCCATCAGACATTTATGGCATTAATGTCCCAGATGGAAATACCCCTTTAAGGCAGCCTGTCAGGTATATTATATCTACTAAACAATGCCTGGCATTTGGTAGGGTACTTAGAAAGCTGTGGACACGTAGCTTTGTGCCCGTTGCTAAGCTATAATCCGTTAAGCAAATTAGATGGCAAGTGCCCCGAGGGTGGTCCTATTCCTTGCATTAACTTCAGGTTAATTCAGGTGAAGAGATTCACAATTTTCTGTGTCATTAGAGGGCTGCAGTCTGCGTTCTCAGTGATAGAGAATCCCTTCACTCAGCTACAGAGGACAGAACTCTGGATAGCTGCACTCACCATTAGGGGGCGCTAACTGCATTATCAAGGATTTCTACACATCCCATAGAACCATGGGACTTCTTGGACCCTGATCAGAGCCCCCTCCGGAAACAGAATCTGCAAACTTGACTTAACCTGCAGAATGGCAGTTTATGTTGCAGGTTTTCAGCAACGCAGCACTGAAGCTATGAATTTTGCAACAACCTCGTATTGTGCCGATTTTGCTGCTGCAAAATTCCAGCAGATTTTCCACTACTAAAAACCCACGGCAGGATATCTCATCAATATTGAGCGTTTAAAACACCAGAGTTAAAGGGGTTGTCCAGCCAATGAACTCAACCGCTGGTTCCCAACCAGACCAGAACTGGCTTAGTCCTATGACTGCTGCAGCCAATCACTGACCTCAGCAGTCACAGTGCTTGAATGACATGTCACCGCTCAAGAGACCCAGCCACTTCCAGTCTGGGATCAGAAATGGCTGGGATCCGAAATGGCTGGGATCCATGGGGTGCTGCGAGATAAATAACTTTGTAAATACACTACATTACTTGTCTTCTCCCATTGGCAATTCTGCAGCCTTCAGAGCTGCATTCCCCCATAATTCACACCAGCTTCTGGATTATAGAGAAATAGTTCTTTGAGAACATACATTTTTATTTTTTGCCAATCGAGAGAATAATTGGCTGCTAGACGCCTCTGGCCCACAGAGATCAGCTAGTGAGGCAGACGTCATCTACGCCAGGGCATGGCCACCGTATAACGTGTGTAGAATGTAATAAAACGTATTTAACGCGTCTGATTGCTGGATATTCCTATAGACAGCCTAACACAACCTTCAGACTCCATTCCATTTGTAAAAGTTTCATAGATCTGAACGAGATTAGGGCTCAGGGCTGATGGTGAATCACTTGCCTTAACGTGCCGTTCTCTCCCTTATCCAGGCTGGTGAAGCGGCTGTACAGGCGTGTTATCTGGCTGTGGGAAACTAAAAGGGGAAAACACAAAATAATAATAAAATACACATTTATTTCTATAGAACAGACAATTTTCACAATTCTCTCACACATTGCAAGATCTGTGCGCTCCTAGATGACTGTTTAACTCTAGAGTAAAGGCAATTCTGTCCTTAAAGGGGATGTCCAACCATGACTCAAAGGGAGTCTGCCATCAGAAATGTCCGGTAGGGCTTGTAAAAGGCGATAAAACCGTAGCTACATTCCCGAGAAGAAAAAAAAAAAGCCCTTTCTGATTTGATGTGTAAATGAGATGTTAAGTGCAACAAGGGAAGGCCCCTCGGTGCACCCTAGCTCTGTTGAACCCTGTCCTTCCCTCAGTTTGAATCCTCCTTTAGCCTGGCCCTGTAATCTCATGTCTGTACTGTGTTGTGTGCAGTCGGCACATGCGCAGCAACGCACGTTCATCAAAAAAGCTGTAATGTGCAAGCGCCAGCTACGTACTGAAACACCCAGGCAAGATCAGAGACAGGATCACCCCCCCCCCCACCGCAATTTTAATTTTTGGTGAACAACTCCTTTAATTCATACCCCCAAACAAACGCAGCAAGTGTCGACCAAAACCAAACTCACAGGCCTACTGAAATCCATACACTCCAATGAAGAGGACAACACGACAATGGCAAAAAACAGCAAGAAAACACTCACAGTATGCCCCCTGCCTCATACCGACGTGCCCCCTGCGAGCTGGCTCCCTGAGCGTCTCCCCATCAGAGTAATCCTTTAATCCAAGCAAAGGGAGCACTTACTTAGATAGCATCAGAAAACCCTGCCACGGGGGAAGCCAGAACACAAAGAAACCATAAACCGAACAAACAGTCTAAAGCATCCGCAAACACCGAGGATAAAGGGAGAGGAGACCCCGCTCTAGGGTTACACACCTCACATTACAGGTAAGTGCTCGGCATACTGCCTGACAATACTTACCCTATCACTGTGGAAGCATTGCACAAGACCTGACCTGTGCGCTAAATCTCCTAGCTGTATAACGGGGTCTTCCCAGGATACTGGTTTATCACCTACTCACACAATGGGAACAGTCCGGAGTCCCCGAGCGTGCATGTCTATGGGGTTCGGGCACCTCAGGAACCCGCTGCAGTGTTCAGCGAGTCCTCAGGGACCCTACATTTATAACTCAAGGGAAATCTGAACGCCCATTTTGACTTTTTGCAGTTTCCCGTATGGAATAATATTTTTATATTTTAATAGTATAGGCATTTTTTTTATTGATTACATATTTTTATTTCAATTTTGGGGAAAGGGGGACAATTTGAATGTATTTATTTTTTTATAGTTCCCATCAGATTGCTTGTCCTGAGACTCCAATGCATTAGCATCAATGAGAAATGTACTATGTTCCTATGGATCTCTGCCACATGCAGGGCTCTGTAGAAACTAATAAGCAGCAGCCTCCTGTCATATAGGAAGACAGGGGCTGCCGCATACACGCTCCAGCTGCCCCGATCCCTGCCGTGCTTCCAGATGTCAGGGTTAGGGTGGGTATTACTCCTCCTGTAAGGTCATGTTCACATATAGCATATACGGTAGGGGTTTGTATGTGGTAGATCCATAGAGTTTTACAATACCAAAGCGGATGAGATTTTTTAGAAACCTGCAGTATCCACAGTGGATTTCACCCTATTTGCAAATAGAGGACATTCCAGTATAGGTGACCGTACTATAAAGGTATCGGAAAATTTCACCACGTTATCCTATGGCAAACTGATTCTGCCATGGAAAACCCTGCACTTTGTTGCAGATTTTACCAGTGGATTACTGCTTACGGTTGGGCCGTACCTGCGATATGTTTCAAAAGGGCAGTTATTGGTGCAGGAATCTGCGGTAACCTGTATGTGGCTGGCACGGCGTATGAGCATCCTTACACAGACCACTACACATATAGATCACCTACAGAAGCGCCATCAGGAGAACACCCGCTGCAGATGGGACGGAATTGCCCCCATTACCTCGTATGGCTTTGACTGCAGGGGATATGGGACAGGGATAGGTATGTAAAATCTGTTGGCAGATCCGGTCACGTGACTCAAGATCCCACCACAATTGTGTGGACGCGGCCTGAAAAGTCTATGCCCCCCTTAGATGGTTTTAGAAATGTGAGGCACGTCACTTAGGTTTGCAGTTTTTGGTGCAGATTTCACTTTTTCATTAAAAAAAAAAAAAAAACACACAGCAAAAATTGCACAAATCTGCACAGAAATTCGTGCTGTTCTTCAGCATGGACGTGCCGGTGAAAACAGACTTGGGACCTCGGTACAGAGATTAGGGACACGCCAATCATGAATCATCCAGCCACTAGATGGGCGATAAAGACGCCCCCTACAGACATCAAAGTCCCTAGGTGTAAGGGCTCGTTCACACGACCGTATTTTTCTTTTCGTGTCCGTTCCGTTTTTTTGCGGACCGTATGCGGAACCATTCTTTTCAATGGATCCGCAAAAAAAAAAAAAACAAAAAAAAAAAAACGGAAGGTCTTCCGTGTGCATTCCGTTTCCGTATGTCCGTATTTCCGTTCCACAAGATTATGAGTCTTGTCCTATTATTGTCCGCATCACAGACAAGGATAATACTCCGTTCCGCAAAATACGGAACGCACAAGGATGTCATCCATATTTTTTGCGGATCCGTTTTTTTGCAGAACACAAAATACATAGTCGTGTGAATGAGCCCTAAGGCTGCATTCAGACTAGCCTCAGGTTTTAAACAAAAATCACAGGAAAAAAAAAAGAAAAAAAAAAAGAAAAACATCCTGCACAATATGATAAATATGCAGATCTCCATGGCTACATAATAAATCACAAAACAAATAATGCACTAACACAAAAGATGCAAGCATTGTATAGGGACTAAGCCCTCGCTCTGATATGATAGAATCAGACTCTCGCCCAATATATTTTGATCAAACCACATCTGTGCCCGCGTATCAGTGCCAAGGTGGTCTCAGTCAGGCAGGTCCTATGCTGTATGGGCACCTACATTCAGGAGAACAGACCCTGCACATGGAGCAGCACACTATGTATGCACAAAGCAACCACTGAGAGGAGGACTATGCACACCTCTATGTACCACTTTAATTAAGGTCGCCTGTGGGATCGGTGGGGCAAAAGTGCAAAAGAATGCTACTTCCAAGGAAAAAAAAAAAAAAAAACAGAAGCGCATTCACACCTGAAGGTGCCGCTCCCTCAAGTATTACTACAAACTAAACAAAAATCACAGAGAAAAGATAAAAATATGATAAATAAATGGATATATATGGCTACATTTGCCCCGTCACCTTGGTTACATGGTACATATAGGTGCGTGCTCCTCCTCTCATTGGTTGCTGATGCTCACAGGAGGTGACTAGGAGCAGAACACAGTATACGTGCAGGGTCTGCTCTGAATGTAGGTGCCCATACAGCATAGGTAGGTTCAGTAGGACCTGCCTGACCTGAGATCACCGTGGCGCTGGTAGGTGGGCACAGATGTGTTTTGATCAGAATATATTGGCTGACAGTCTCAGATTTTATCATATCAGAATCATACATAAAAATGTTTGCATCTATTGTATTAGTGCATTATTATTATTATTATTATTTTCTGTGATTTTTTTTAGCCTCCGCTTTTAGTGGAAGAATAGCGCAGAATGCAGCACTGCTCTGAGTCATGATATTGGACAGCTTTAAAAGTCAGTGGGGTACGGCGGGAGCAGTTAGGTCAGTCTTCTGACAGATCCGGCACCGAGTTATAGTTTCCCTCTATAATGAAACCCATGATGGCAGTGTGAACACAGGCCGAGTCTTGTACACTAGAGAACATGCCGTACTCACGAGGCAGATCAGATCACACTACATAATACAGCCGGGATGTAACAGCCTGCGGGGGGATGGGGGGGGGTCACCATAGGAGTAGTGCTGCTGCATCCTGATGTAGTACTACAACCCCCAGCAAGTGTCCTGATGCAGTAATACAAGCCCCTGGCAAGTGTCACCATGACCTGAAGCAGTACTACAACCACCAGCAAGCGCCACTACCTTCCGGTGTAGTACTACAACCCCTGGCAAGTGTCCTGACACAGTACTACAAGCCCCCAGAAAGCATCACCTCGTCCTGTAGCAGTACTACAAGCCCCTGGCAAGTGTCACCAGATCCAGACGCAGTACTACAACCACCAGCAAGCGCCACCGCCTCCCGGTGTGGTACTACAACCCCAGGCAAGTGCCCTACAACCACCAGCAAGAGTCACCTCGTCCTATAGCAGTACTACAACCGCCAGCAAGAGTCACCTCGTCCTATAGCAGTACTACAACCGCCAGCAAGAGTCACCACGTCCTATAGCAGTACTACAACCACCAGCAAGAGTCACCACGTCCTATAGCAGTACTACAACCACCAGCAAGAGTCACCACGTCCTATAGCAGTACTACAACCACCAGCAAGAGTCACCACGTCCTATAGCAGTACTACAACCACCAGCAAGAGTCACCACGTCCTGACAGTACTATAACCACCAGCAAGAGTCACCACATCCTATAGCAGTACTACAACCACCAGCAAGTGTCACCTCGTCCTATAGCAGTACTACAATCACCAGCAAGTGTCACCACGTCCTGTAGCAACACTACAAGCTCCAACAAGTCTCAAACCCTCCTGTCAGTACAACAGCCACCAACAAGTGTCACGACATCCTCACATAGTAGTACTACAACCTCCAGCAAGCCTCTGAACCGGCAGAGGCCCCACGTCAGTAACCCCGGGGATTGGCCAGGGACTTACAGCCGGTCTCCTTCTTAATCTCTTCTATCTCCTCGTCCCTCAGCAGGGTGGAGGCGCGGGAGCCCATCCTAACACTGCCGCTTCCGGTCTGACAATTGTGGAAACTGCTGAGCCCCGCAATTTATAGCGAAGGTGAAGCCGGCGCGAGGGGCCAAGGAGTCAAACCACGCCCACAAGTCGGCGCGTAAACCCCGCCCACTACTGGCCTGCTGAGGAAACAGTGCTAGCGAGCCGGGCATGCGTAAAAGGGGCGAGGCTTCATTCGTTTCCTGCATTATGTGGTCACATGATAGTGATTTATTTATTTATTTTTTTAACCCGTTCATTACTGTTTGGCTGCAGTGTTCTTATGCAAGTGAATACACATATGTGTAAACACCATAGAAACAACCTGCGTTTTTTCCATACCAAATGCAATTTTTAAGTTTTTGTACTTGCGTTTTTTCCCTAAACAAATGTGTAACGCCCCATTCACACAATATGTTTTGCAGGAAGAATTTGATGTGCTTACCGTGTCATTAAGTGGTCGGGTGGCCACACAGAACCAACCTGTTTGATTCCAATGAAGAATGCGATTTAGGCTACATTCACACGACCGTATTTTGTTTCTGTTCCGTTTTTTTTGTTTTTTTTTTGCGGATTGGATGAGGACCCATTCATTTCAACGGATCCACAAAAAATATGCACAGTACACCTCGTGCTGTCCGCATCTGTATGTCCGTTCCGTAGAGCATGTCCTATTCTTGTCCGTTTTGCGGACAAGGATAGGCATTGTGACAATGGATCAGCAAAAAAAACAGATGCAATACAGATGCCAAAAGGAAGTCATTCGCCAAGAGGCAGCGTGGCCTCTCATTGAAAACAATGGAAGGTGGATTCGGTGAAGCTTTATGACTATATTCTGCCTGAACCACTTTTTTTTCTGGCATTTTTTCCCCTGTTGAGAAGGGAATGCCAGATAAATGCCAAAAGCATCAACACGCCGCATTGAAAAAAAAAAACAGAGACAAGAAAAACCTAAGAAAAAAGCCAGTAGTGTTTCCTATTTTATGTGGGGTTGATGTTTTAACAAGAAAAAAGCCACAAAAAAGGCAAAAGTGCAGGAAAACGACACTACAAACTTTGTGTGAACTCACCCCGACATTACTTACTACGGCCTACTAGTAGGGGCGCCCTCTGCTGGTGATTACATGATAGGTGACAATTAGGGTCATTTATCAAGCTGGTGTAAAGTAGAACTGGCTTAGTTTCCCATAGCAACCTATCAGATTCCACCTTTCATTTCTGACAGCTTTGGAAAATGAAAGGTGGAATCTGGTTGGTTGCTATGGGCAACTAAGCCAGTTCTACTTTACACCAGTTTGATATGATGACCCCAAATGTCTTGTAAGCCCACTGCTGGAAGAGCGCAACTGCCACCACTTAGGGCCAGGTAATGACTGAATTGGGGTGGCTTCACACATGGTTTTTTGTGGGAGGAAAGAACGAAACTGTTTTTGTGGCAGTTTGAGCCAAAACCAGGAGTGGATCCAGCACGAAGGAGGAGAAGACCTTCCTTTACATTTCAGGTGAACTCGACTGGAACTGGGGTCTACATCAAGTCACCAGAAACACGACCTGATCAAAGGTGGGTGCAACTTCTTTATTGGGATCTCTTATGGTGTCAACGCATTTCGGGGTAAAAAAAACTCTCAAGTCCTATAGAGAGAAACAGAAAGCCAGTTCTCTGCTGGATGAGCATGAGGAATGCTGTACAGTAGTGCGAGACGCCTGATACTACAGCATTCCTCATGCTCATCCAGCAGAGAACTGACTTTCTGTTTCTCTCTATAGGACTTGAGAGGTTTTTTTTACCCCGAAATGCGTTGACACCATAAGAGATCCCAATAAAGAAGTTGCACCCACCTGGTTGTGTTTCTGGTGGCTTGATGTAGACCCCAGTTCCAGTCGGGTTCACCTATCTGCTTTTCAGTACTCTCCTCCTCCTCCTAGTGGCTGGCCCCCATTTGGAGTTTCACATTGGCAGCACCACCGTCCGAAATAAATGCCAGGTTCTGATTTTAGCTGAAGCTCCTCCTGCTACTTCTGTCAGCCCCTCCTTCTCCTTCTTGATTGACAGAGTCAGACAAGATGACTATGCAGGACCCTGGTCTGTCAGTCAAGGAGAAGGGCAGGCCGACAGAGGAAACAGGAGGAGAACAGGTGCACAGTTATTTGGACCCGCCCTCAGTGCACTTAACTGCTTATTTGTATATGGATCAAAAGTCCCTTTTCTCCAGAATGAAGTAACGGATGACTAAGTGAAAGCTATCATTCCATTCAGTAGTAGTGAATCATGGACATGTGCTGTCTGCGGTCTCCTTGGTTTTCCATGGACTGTGGGTCTGTGCTGACACCCCAGAAGCACGTCCTATTTTTGTCTACGATTACAGATCCTTCACGCACATTATACATAGTTGTCAACTGACCCGAACTTGCCAGGACTGTCTCTGATTTTCAGATATAGTCCCAGAAAATTTGCACTGTCCTGGGCCAAAAGTAGGTGGTGCTCATACAAACGCTGTCCACAAGGGTTTGGGGGCTTTCCCTGGGCTTAGATTTCCCTGACATTACCAACTGAAATGTTGGCAAACATGATTATAGTCTACCTGTCTGTGAAACAGACACAACCAGGGGGAGGGGGTTCTGTATTTGGTCTGTGGTTTTTACAGACCATCAGTAGGAGATGTCTGTGGAATAGAGTTGAGACACGGACCAAACACGGATCCTTCATGGACATCACGGATCAATCACTGACCAGCTTGTCACGGATGTGTGAAAGAGGCCTAGCTGTATGTGGCCCCAGAATTCTCAGTCATTAGACTCAGTCCATTGAGGAGATGGAACACTGTGGAAAAGGGGCACGGATTACTGAGTCAGGGGCGTGGCCTGATAAACCGGCAATGCCACAAAAAAAAAAGAAAATCAATAATATCCTCCCATCTACACGGGTGACGTCACTGTTGCGGCCTGCTTTTGGCTGCATCCCCCCCCCCCATCGCCAAGGAGGTGCAGCGGTGGCCGGGCAGGGATCCAGAGTAAAGTGGGAGTATGATCTATAGCAGAGGCGCACAACGTTTTCTGGTTAGGGGCCACATTGCCAGACTATATCAATGACGAGGGCCGAAAATAAAATTTAAAGGGGTATTATGAACTAAAATACTGTATTTATGGTGTATTGAAGACACAGTATATACCATTAATGTCTAGATACAGTTCCAGGACTCCCATCTAATGGGAGAATACATGAAAAATACATGTGAGCAGCCACAATACATAGACATACATGTCTGCCTCCAGATGGTTGGGGGCCACATAGAATGGTATCAAGGGCCGCATATGGCCCCCGGGCCACAGGTTGTGCACCCCTGATCTATAGGGAGGGGGGCATTTTTAGAATTGGATAAGGCTACTTTCACACTAGCCTTCACCCGCTGGATCCGTACTGAATAATACAACCTTGTGGATCCATAATTCAGGATCCGGTTGTATTATCTTTAACATCTTTTAAACGGATCCAGAATTAACTCCATTGAAAGTCAATGAGGACGGATCCGTTTACTAGTGTGTCACACCAAATGGATCCGTCCCCATTGACTTGCATTGGGGGTCATTCTGGATCCGTCTTGGTGCGGATGCAGAGACCGGAGAGCAAACTGCAGCATGTTGCGGTTTTCTCTCTGGTCTGAAGACGGAACGGAATGCTTCTAGGAGCATTCAGTTGTCTTCAGTTCAGTTTTGTCCCCATTGACAATGAATAGGGACAAAACTGAAGCGTTTTATTCGGTTATTGAGCCCCTATGACTGAGCTCAATACTGGAATTCCAAAACACAAGTGTGAAAGTAGCCTAACCCCTTTAAGTTATTCTTTGTGTTTGTCAACAGTGTGAACACTCTTTAGCAATGGCACAACATTTGCATACAATGATGTTGGGTTTCCCATGGCACTGGAAGAATAAGATCATTAGAGCAGTTGACGCTCGGAGGATCCTCTTGTCTTGAACAATGGCCAATCCCCAGTCTCAATGTCTTGGATAATATTGACTCAGTTCGAATACAAGGATCTTACACCCAGGACGAGGAGGGGACAACATTTGATCGCACTCCCCATCCCAGGAAGATAACACCCACCATTAACCTCTCCCTTAGGCCTCATTCACACGTTGGTGATGACGTCAGTGGCGAGCTGCTCAGTGGGTTATCCGTGTTTGGTCCGTGTCTGTCTTTTGCCTTATGTGTGTCATATGTATTCCACGGACACTGCTCAGCCAAATATTAATTTCAAGAGCATCTCCTAGCAGTGATCCGCGAAACACGGACGAAACGCGTACACACCACCAGTCTGTGATAAATCTTTGCCCCACTGTGTACATGAGATCTGGAAACTCTTGTTAACATTGCTGATCCTGTATTGGAAAAAGCCGTATGAGGGCTTGTTTTTTGTGGGACAAATAAATATCTCATACACTGTAGTGGGGAGCTGAAAAAAATTCCAAATGGGTTAAAATTAGAAAAAACAAAACAATACCATAACAGTTATTTTGCTTTTACGACGTTCCCTGTGCGGTAAAACTGACCCGTTCCATTCATTCTCCTGGTCAGTACGATTACAGCAATACCACATGTTTGGTTTTCTTGTGTTTTAATACTGAAAAAAAAAATAAAAGCCATATTCTGACCTCTATATGTTTTTTGGAGTTATGCATACAGAGCTGTGTCAGGGCGAGCGATCTGTACTCTTCATTGATAACATTTTGGGGTGTGTGACATTTTGATCACTTAGGCCCCTTTCACACGAGCGAGTTTTCTGTGCGGGTGCAATGTGTGACGTGAACGCATAGCACCTGCACACTGAATCCTGACCCATTCATTTCAATGGGTCTGTGTACATGATGGTTGCTAAGAGATGTTGTTTGTAAACCTTCCGTTTTTTATCACGAGCGTGAAAAACGCATCAAAACGGTTTGCACCCACGCGGAAAAAACTGAACAACTGAACGCAATGGCAGACAAAACTGACTTGCTTACAAAATGGTGCGAGTTTCACTGAACGCATCCGGACCTAATCCGTCACGCTCTTGTGAAAGGGGCCTTATTCATTTTTTTTGTTGGAGAACAAGCAACAGCGAATTGGCCAATTTGATTTATTTTCCCCATTTCGCCATTTGCTGTATGGAAAAAAAAACATTTTACAGGCATTCTCGCACGGTACAATGGACATGATGTTTGTTTTTTTATTGTTTATGTATTTTGATTTTGAGGAAGTGGGGTCATTTGAATTTTTATATAGAAAAGATGCTCTGCAGCTGGAAAAAGTACAGAGGAGAGCGACTAAACTGATAAGGAGCAGGGAGGGTCTTGGTTATGAAGAAAGATTAAAAGAATTGAATTTATTTATTTAGTCTTGAGAAGAGACGTCTAAGGGGGGACATGATTAACCTATGCAAATATATAAATGGGCCATACAAAAAATAGAGTGAAAAACTGTTCCATGTAAAATGCCCTCAAAAGACAAATGGGCACTGCCTCTGACTGGAGAAGAAAAAGTTCAGTCTCTAGAAGCATCAAAACTTCTTTACTGTAAGAACTATGAATTTTTTAGTAACATTTATTTATTTTTTTACGCTTTTTTTTTTTTAATAGCTCCCATATATGTCATTAGATTGCTTCTCTCATAGACTATGAGGATTACATTATGGGGGAGATTTATCAAAGCGGTGTAAAGTAGAACTGGCTTAGTTGCCCATAGCGACCAATCAGATTCCACCTTTTATTTTTCATAGCTCATCTGGAAAATGAAAGGTGAAATCTGATTGGTTGCTATGGGAAACTAAGCCAGTTCTACTTTACACTAGTTTGATAAATCTTCCCCCCCCCCCCCATGTTCCTATGGTGCAGGGTCGGCACTGCTGCATTAACCATTCGGTTCCCCTGATCCTCACTAAGGGGAACTGGTGCACACCTGTAAGCGAGCACTTCAGCGTTTTTGCACTCCCAGATGCTGTGGTCATGTTTGAGCACAACATGTGAGAGGTTAACTGTCGTGATCAACGCTGTCGTCAATCGCATACATTAGTTGCCAGTGTTTGCTGTTTAAAACATGTGCAGCATCCCATATATGATGTGAAAAGGGACACCACAAACTTTGTGTATTATAGCCATGACATATTAATTATTGTCTTTTACCATTTCATGCTGCAGGAACCTAATACAGGCTGAGTACTACAAATTGTAGTGTTTCACCACTAGGTGGTGCTGTTGTCTCACATATAAACACAGACAACAGGAAGTTAGAGTCAGTCATGAGTCAGTGAGAGAAGAGGAAACTTACAAGCAAAGAGCAGGAGGTGAAGTAGCAGCTCATCCATCCTGAGGCTGCCATATTTGTCTGACCCTGGCCAAGTCAGTCTGCTGTTGGCACTTACCATTTCCAAGCCACTAGGACCCAAGTATATTCTGGAAAAAGGAGAGTCCAGCTTGGGTAAACAGCTGATTAATGCTTTATGGACTTTGCTGGCACCAGCATGCACAAGGTATAGCTTCCAGCACCTGCACACGTCCTTCACAACTATTGACGTCAAGTTGTGTTCTGTACCCACTTTTAACCCTCCGGGAAGTGTGGACTTATCTATGTTCCAAGCACCCAGAAATAATGGAGCAGAAGTATTAATGCTTGCCATCCAGGGATGCCGCCCTGTGGGGTTGCTCATGTGAATTATTCTCTATTCAAGTATTATCCAGAACTAGGCCTAGAAACAGGTGGATTAATTGATATAAGAAAATAAGAAACTGATAGAAACAGGAGAAAGAATAAGGCCTCATGCACACGAACGTATTTTGTTTCCGCGTCCATTCCGGGTTTTTTTTTCATTTCAATGGGTCAGCAAAAAATGTGGATAGCAAAACGTGTGCTATCCGCATCAGTATGTCCTTCCGTAGCCCCGCAAAAAAAAAAATAGAACATGTCCTATTCTTGTCTGTTTTGTGGACAAGGATATGCATTGTTACAATGGATCCACAAAAAAAAAAAAAAAAAAAACGGAAACACGGATGCGATATGGAACGTCATCCGTTTTTTTGTGGACCCCAAAACACATACGATCATGTGCATGTAGCCTAAGAAACATAACTAAACTTGCACTTTACTCAAGTAACCAGCCTAAAGAGGGAATCTGCAGTATATTTGTCTTTGCCTTATACTAATAAAAGTGATTTACCAACTGTAATCTAAAAAGGACATTCTCACAAGGCAAAAGTAAAGTTTTCCTTGTTTTACACAAGCTGCCTCCTCTTTATTTTACATTGTGCCATAAGGGTGCTGGCGTCACGACATTTACCAGGACCCTGCCGACCGACACCTTAAAGGGTTATTCTCATCTTAGACAATGGGGCATATCGCTTGGATATGCCCCCATTGTCTTATAGGTGCAGGTCCCACCGCTGGGACCCGCACCTATATCGAGAACGGAGCCCCCAAAGTAAAGGAGGGCACACTGCACATGCGCAGCCACCCTCTATTCATTTCTATTGGGCTGGCGAAAATAGCCGAGTGCTGGCTTGGCTACTTCCGTCGGCTACATAGAAATGAATAGGAGCTGTGGCCACGCATGCTCGGTGCGCTCCCATTCATTTCTATGGGAGCAGCGGGGGAGCTGTGCCTGGTGGTGGCCGGACCCCGGTGGGTCCTCCAGGCGCAACGCTCCCCCCTCCAATCTCGATATAGGTGTGGGTTCCAGCGGTGGGACCCGCACCTATAAGACAATGGGGGCATATCCAAGCGATATGCTCCCATTGTCTAAGATGAGAATACCCCTTTAATACCAAACCACCAAGGGCGCCTCGCCTCACCATCCGGCAGAGCCCTGAAGACCAGAGAGTGCCCCGAAGAGATTGGTGTCTCTCTTCCACACAACTGCACGCCGACCCAGGGAGTCATAGTCACCGAACTTGTGAGTATTATAACCACCGGCACCATTAAACAATGTGACATCCCCAACACTCACACATTGCCCTGTGGTCCGGGATGCTGCACATGTATGGCGCTGGTCAGGAAGGGGGTTAATAAATCAGTCACATTTTTGGCTCTCTGCAACAGCCCTTGGAGCCCTTGAACCTACACCAGTTTCTGGCACAAGTTATAGTAAATTTGGCTGGCCATGCTAAGCCCCTCCCCTTTCTTGCCACTTCGGAAAACTAGCGAAATGCTCAAAAAGTTGTCATTGCATGAATACGGCATGTAGGTTCACCTCAGCTGGAGGGCCGAAGATTGCTGATCCATGGACTCAATAGTGCAGTCTTCATTCGTTAACAAGAGCTAGCGGGCCGTACGACCATGCGATACTTGACCGTGTGACAAATACATAGTAACATAGTAAATGCAACATGACAGTGCCATGCGGTCAGGCATACAAAAATAAAGTAGAAGGAGACAACACGTCCTTAGTGGAAATTTATTCAGGATGCATGCGGAATAAATTTCCACTAAGGACATGCTGTCTCCTTCTACTTTATTTTTGTATGCCTGATCGCTTACTTGTTTGGAGGGGATTCACCACCCCTTTTGGAGACGTGCACCCTCCACTGCATATCATTTGGCGTACTGTCCTGCCTTCCTTTTTTCAAATTGTAGTGCCGTGCGGTCGTCCCCTTGTGCCTAAGGGTCAAAAACCGTGACCTGTGCTTACACCCTTAGGCCTCTTTCACACAAGCGTTATGGATTCTCTCAGGGTCTGTTCAGGAAAAAAAGGATGTTTTTTTATGTAAGTCTGGTCAGTTTTGTCTGCAATCGCGTTCAGTGCACCCACATGGGAAAAAAAAACAACCAATCAGTTTTCAATGTGTCTTTCACGAGCATGAAAAAAAAAAAAAAAAAAAAACCCTGAAGAACAACAATCTACATCTCATAGCAACCATCAGTGAAAAACGCATTGCACCTGGAATCCGTTTTTCACTCTGGAACCAGAGCTGAGTGAAAAAATGCAAAATATAGAACATGCCACAATTTGTCCTGAACGCAGAAACAACGCTCATGTGCACAGACCCATTGAAATTAATGGGTCAGGATTCAGTCCGGATGCTATAGGGGTCATTTATCAAACTGGTTTGATAACCCACACAAACCAATCAGATTCCTCCTTTCATTTTCCAAAGAAACTGTCCAAAATGAAAGGTGGAATCTCATTGGTTGCTATGGGCAACTAAGCCAGTACTACTTTACACCAGTTTAATAAATGACCCCATAAGGCCTCTTTCACACTAGCGTCGCGGATTTGTTCAGGATGCGTTGCGTTAAAAACGCGCGGATTGCATGCGGATGCAATGCGTTTCGTTGCGTTTTTAACGCACCCCCATTCATTTCTATGGAGCCTGGGCTGCGTGAAAAACGCAGAATATAGAACATGCTGCGTTTTTCACGCAACGCAGAAGTGATGCGTGAAAAAAACCGCTCATGTGAAAAGCCCCATTAAAATGAATGGGTCAGGATTCAGTGCGAGTGCAATGCGTTCGCATCACGCATTGCACCCGCGCGGAAATCTCACCCGTGTGAAAGGGGCCTAAGTGTTTGCTTAATGCATCGCACCCTGACAGAAAACTTGCTCGCCTTAGCCCTAAATCAGACGGACGTATTTTCTGCCCGTGCACACAGACCGTTACATGTCAGTAGTGCAATTCACATCTCCAATTTTCCACACAGACCATTATCTACGGTCTGTCTTACATAGACTGCACTGTACATAAATATGGCCGCCTGAATCCATCCTCATAGCATGTTCAAGTGAAGGAGAGGTGTTGCAGAAATTTCTGCATTTATCCCATCTGGATAGTGCTTACAGCAATTTGATAGTTGTAGAACATTTCTGAGTGTGAATTCAGCCTTAATGTTCTCAATAATTTAGAATAAGCCTTAGAATGCCTTCACACCTGGCAGGTTTTGTTGTAGAACTTTCTGTGACTGAAAATCAGTGTGATTTATGTGAATGGGTTGGTTTAGTATTCTGCAGGCCCATTAAGAAAGTTCTGCAACAAAATCTGCTGCGTGTGAAAGCACCCAACCAACAACCAATCAGACTGATGCTTTAATTTCCCAAAGGAGCTCTGAAAAATGAAAGATGCAATCTGATTGGTTGCTATGGGCAACTAGGCCAGTTTTCCTTTCCACCAGTTTTGATAAATTTCCCTCAGTCTGTAGTATGACTGCAGGACTTCACATGAATTACATGTAAATGTGTTTCTAGTGCTTGAGGACATTATCAGTATACATACATTAATACCTAGGTGTCTGTCATGATTACTTACCTGACTTGACTCTACTCTACCTTGTTCATTATCATTCAACCACCCTGCACTCTGTGAAGGAAATCATGTTGCTCCTGTCACCACCCATCAACCCTCTGTGAATATTCAGGAAGTGAATCACCAATTAATTAGCCCTCATAGGTGACTGCTGACACCTCCTTGTGTAGGGCTCGGTATCTGTAAGCCAAAACCAGAAGTGGAACCTAGGCAGAAGAAAGCGTGGTGAGAAAGGAAAGTTGGCACCTCTTCCATGCTTTGGACTCACTCCTGGTTTTGGCTTACAAATACCGATAGAAAAGTCAGCCTTAAGCCTCATTCACACATCAGTGTTCCACATACGTGTAATGTACGTGTTCTCCGCGGATAGCACAGGTCCCCATTCATTTTAATGTGTGTATTTACACATCAGTGTTTTAGCACGGCCCATGGGTCTGTGTTTTTAGCACGGATGCATGCTCCATTTTGTCCATGTTCACGGATCCGTCACGCCCGTTATAGTCTATAGGTCTGTGAAAACCATGGATGCCATCTGTGTTTCACTGATCATTAGGAAGAGATGCTTTGAAAATTATTTTTCAGCTGTGCAGTGTCAGTGAAACATGGATGACACATGGACAGCAAAAAACGGACACACGGATATCTTGATTGACCACCTTTTCGTGGATTTATGCACGGACGTGTGAATGAGGCTTTAGGCCTCATGCACACAACCAGTGTTTGGATCAGATACGGACCTATTTATAGGGGCCACAAAGGTGTGGACCACATGATCTCATGATTGTGGGAATCCCAATAGTCAGACCTCCTTATTAAAATGGTGTACTAGGACTTTAATATTAATGACCTATCCTTAGTGTGTTGTCCAAGAACGGCAGTTTCAGCCAACAATCTAAGGCCCCATTCACACGACCGTATGTATTCCGTGTCCGTATAAAAACGGAACGGAAGACATACGGAATGTCTTCCATAGTGTTCTGCATTTTTGCGGACCCATTGACTTTGATGGGGCTACGGACGTGATTTTGCGGCCAAGTATAGGACGTTTCATTTTTTTTGCGCGAGAACTTCCGTAATATACGGATGCGGAATGCACACGGTGTGCATTCTGCATTTTTTTTTCTCCTATGGAAAAATGAATGGGTTCGTATGGTTCCGCATCTTATCCGCAAAAATGTGGATAAGATGCGGAAATGTACATACGGTCATGTGAATGGGGCCTAAGGGTGCATTCACACAACCGTATTTTTGGTCCACATTCGATCCGCAGTTTTTGCATATAGGACTCACTCATTTCAATGTGCTGTCCACATCCATATGTCTGTTCCACACCACGCGAAAGATAGAACGTACTATTTTGTCCATTTTGCAGACAAGGACAGGTATTGTTACAATGGATCCACACAAAAAAAACAGATGCAGCACAGATGTGGATTGTGCGTACCACAAAATACATACGGTCATGTGAATGCAACCTACTGTGAATGGGGAGCTCCCCAATGTCAGGGGTAAGGAGGATTGGGGGAAGTGAATTTTTTTTTTTTACCAGATTTCATTGGAGATAAGCCAGCACTGGAGGTGTCTGCTTTCCATCACAACACATGCTCTTTTAGCTAAACAGAATGGGCCACCCGTTCCGCGAATTGTGAAATGCACATAGGTGGCATCTATTGGTGGCCCGGTTGTATGAATGCACCCTTAGGAGAAGTCATCAATATCAGAATGGTGGGGGGTCCAACTCCTGGCACAAGTCAGACGTTCAAAGCTCTGGAACTGGCACAGCTCTTGTGTAGCATGCAGGAAATGCACTGCAAGCTCAGTCCCATTCAAGTGAACTGGTATCTACTAGTTCAGTATATGAATAAAAATCACCCTACAAAGGCCAATATTACCACTAGGGATGAGCGAATCAACTTTGGATGAAACATAGTTACATAGTTATTTAGGTTGGAAAAAGACAAAAGTCCATCAAGTCCAACCTGTAATCCTGCTATATCGATCCCTGGATCAATGTCCATCTTCCTTTTAAAAAGGGGTTGGGCCAAAGGGAAAAGGATGAGTAGAACAAGATGTCTATACAATGTCATAAGCCTCAATTTTATTTTGAATTAAAAAGTCATCTAAACTCTTTTTGAAGCCATCTACTGTATTTGCTGTGACCAGCTCCTGCGGCTATTCCAGAGATTCACAGACCTTACTGTAAAGAATGCTTGTTGCCTCTTATGACTAAATCTCTTTTTCTCCAGTTGTAGGGAGTGGCCTCTTGTTTTTTGAGGGGGTTTAACACAGAATAGCTTCCCTTGATATTTTTTGTATGGTCCGTTTATATATTTGTACAGGTTAATCATGTCCCCCCTTAGACGTCTTTTTTCAAGGCTAAACAAATTCAGTTCATTTAATCTTTGCTCATAACTAAGATCTTCCAGACCCTTTATGAGTTTAGTGGCTCTCCTCTGAACCTTTTCTAACTCCAGGGCATCCTTTTTATGGACTGGTGCCCAGAACTGAACTGCGTATTTCAGTTGAGGCCGCACCAACGCTTTGTATAGTGGCAATATTACATCCCTGTCCTGCGAGTCCATACCTCTTTTAATACAAGACAAAATTCTGTTGGCCTTAAAGGCAGCTGACTGGCATTGCATGCTGTTATTTAGTCTATGATCTACTAATACAACCAGATCCTTCTCAACAAGTGACTCTCCCAGTGTTACTCCTGCTAGGACATATGCTGCATGCAGATTATTCGCCCCCAAGTGCATATCTTTACATTTGCCAAGTGGAGGCCCAAACAGTAAGTTTGTCCAAATCAGCTTGTAACTTATTAACATCTTCCATAGACTGGACTGTATCACAAAGTTTGGTGTCATCTGGAAAAAAATAGAAACAGCACTATTAATCCTATCCTCTATGTCATTAATAAATAAGCTAAATAATAGTGGACCCAGCACAGAACCTTGGGGAACACGACTTATAAACGGGGACCATTCAGAGTAGGAATCATTGACCACAACTCTCTGGATACGATCATGAAGCCAGTTTTCAATCCAATTACAAATTATATTTTCTAAACCAATAGACCTCAATTTACCCATTAGTCGTCCATGAGGGACAGTATCAAACGCCTTTGCAAAATCCAAAAACACAATGTCGACAGCCTTTCCACTGTCCAGGTTTCTACTCACCACCTCATAAAAACAAATCAGGTAGTTTGACAGCTTCTGTTCTTAGTCTCTTGGTACAATGCCTGTCATTAAAGGGAACCTGTCATCACCTTTATGCTACCCATACTAATGGCAGAATAAAGTAGAGACAGGTGAGTTGATTTCAGCGGTATGTCATTTATAAGTTAAAAGTAAGTGGTTGCCAAGAACCAACATCACAATCATTGTAGACTGGGCCTGGAAAAGAGTCAAATCTTCATGAGAAGAGTCGTGGGTATTCATGAATTCCTACTCTCCCTGCCCTTCTGCTGATGGTTGACAGTCTTCTACATAGTTTTCTCCCTTTCTCTCTAGGAGAGAACTGCCAATCATCAGCAGATAGGTGGGGAGAGCAGGAGATTAGGAATAACCATGACTCTTCTCAGGTAGATTTGACTCTTTTCAAGGCCTGGGCTGCAATGATTATTATGCTGGTTCTCAGCAACTCTTTACTTTTAGCTCATGAGTGACACACCGCTGAAATCAGCATTAATGTCACTACTTTATACTGTCCTCAGTACAGTCAGCATAAACTTGATGACAGGTTCCTTTTAAAGAATCTGTAAACATTATGAACAGGCAAAGCAATAACTGAACTAAGCTCCTTTAGAACTCTAGGGTGTAATCCATCTGGACCTGGGGCCCTGTTCACCTTTAATTTTTTTAAGGACCATATCTACAGTCAGCCAGGTAAGTATGTTATTTGAGGTATTTCCACCAGTGGTACCACCCTCGTGAGATGCCCTCTTTTCTTTTGTATATACAGAGCTAAAAAACCCATTTAGGAGCTCTGCCTTCTGTCGATCCCCAGTGACCAACCCGTTACCATCATTTAGGGGTCCTACATGTTCTGACCTTGGTTTTTTGCATTTATATATTTGAAGAATATTTTGGGGTTATTCTTACTTTCTTTGGCCACCTGTATTTCATTCTGTATTTTTGCTGATTTTATTACCCCCTTATATAATTTATTTAGTTCTTTTGAAGGCTACAGCTGCCCCCTCCGATTTGTATTTCTTAAAGGCTCTCTTTTTGTCATTTATTGAACTTTTTACACTCTTTGTAAGCCATGTGGGGTTTAATTTTATTCGCTTATACTTGTTACCTCTAGGAACATATTTAACAATATACTTATCCAAAGTAGATTTAAAGCACTCCCATTTAGCATTAGTGTCATTTTGTGACAATAGTTTCTCCCAGTCTATCTCCTGAAGTGCAGCGCTCAACCCTGGGAAATTTGCCTTTTTAAAATTAAGTGTTTTTGCCCTACCGACCGGAGTTTGTTTTTTACAGTTAAAGGGGTATTCCCATCTCTCAAATGTAGTTTGTATAGTTAGTAATAATACTGGTATGGCTGTATCTAATAGAATGTATTTATATAAAATGTACCGTTTAGAAGATTTGCCTATTTGTATATCCATTGTCCCACACACATCAGTCAGGCCGTTGC
This sequence comes from Rhinella marina, assembly GCA_900303285.1. Taxonomy (NCBI): domain Eukaryota; kingdom Metazoa; phylum Chordata; class Amphibia; order Anura; family Bufonidae; genus Rhinella; species Rhinella marina. Next base: position 174,663 of record ONZH01030296.1, read on the forward strand.
CCCTAGTTACGGCCACTGTGGCCATGTAGTAGTGGTGGCCGGCTTGCTCTTGTTCAAACCCGCTCTAAGGTAACTGCTGTATTGTGAACGCACATTGCATGAGTATGCAGAGACGTATCTTAGGGTACGTTCTACCAGTCCAAAACGCAGACTTTATAAACGGATCCTGCTCCATAGAGAAGAATTGATCTTGGAACAGGATCCGTTTCTCTGCGTTTTGGAAGCACAGACAAAAATGCTACAACCCTAAGATGTGTCTCCGCATGTTCATGTAATGTGTGTTCACAATACAGCAGTTAATTCAGAGCGGGTTTGACAGGAGCAAGCTGACCACCACTACTACATGGCCACGGTGGCCGTAACTAGGGGCAACGGCCTGACTGATGTATGTGGGACAATGGATATACAAATAGGCAAATCTTCTAAACTGTACATTTTATATAAATACATTCTATTAGTAATAATACTGGTATGGCTATATCTAACTATACACACTACATTTGTGAGATGGGAATACCCCTTTAAAGGGGTATTCTCATTTTAGACAATGGGGGCATATCGCTAGGATATGCCCCCATTGTCTTATAGGTGCGGGTCCCACCGCTGGGACCCGCACCTATAGCCAGAACAGAGCGGGGAGCGCTGCGCCTGGAGGACCCCAGGTTTCCGGGGGTCCGGCCACCACCAGGCGCAGCTCCCCGCGCCGCTCATAGGAATGAATGGGAGCCGGGCCGTGCATGCGCGGTCGGCTCCCATTCATTTCTATGGAGCCGACGGAAGTAGCCAAGCCAGCGCTCGGCTATTTTCGGCGGCCCCATAGAAATGAATGGAGGGCGGCTGCGCATGCGCAGTGCGCCCTCATTCACTTCGGGGGCTCCGTTCTCGATATAGGTGCGGGTCCCAGCGGTGGGACCCGCACCTATAAGACAATGGGGGCATATCCTAGCGATATGCCCTCATTGTCTAAAATGAGAATAACCCTTTAAGTTTGAATATGATTATATTGTGGTCACTGTTACCAAGGTTTTCATGGACAGTGACATTTCTCACAAGTTCTGCATTGTTAGAAATTACTAGATCCAGAAGAGCATCGCCTCTAGTAGGATCTTCTAGAAACTGGCCCATAAAATTATCCTGCAAAAAGCTGAGGAATTTTCTTGGTTTTGCAGCAGAGGCAGAACCATGTTCCCAATCTATGTTTGGATAGTTAAAATCTCCCATTATCCCTACTGTGCCGGCCTGCGCCGCCCGCTCCATTTACACATACATCTGAGCGCTCCGTACAGCATTAGAATGTAGTAGCTCAGATGAGGCGAAGTTATTACTTAGCGAAGTCTTGCAAGACTTCGCATAATAACTTCATAAATTAATTTCTACTGTAAGAAACCATTTCCCAAAGTCGGGTTCGGTTCCAAGTGGTAACTTGCAACTGAACCCAAGTTCGGGAAATGGTTTTTTACAGTACAAATTGAAACTTCGGCTCATAGGAGCCAATACATTTTAATACTGTACAGAGCGCTCAAAGTCGATTTGCTCACCCCGCGTTATCACCATTGAGGGTTCTGCAGACCACATACATAATTATAGTAGAACTAAATCCAGTGGTTCACAAGAAACGCCTTCCCTGATCGGAATCATTTTCTTGTGTATGCACCACGGACCTCCATGATGACTTCTCCCAGCCACGACTTGGTGGAATGGAATATCCAGCCATCTTTGACTCCTCACTTTTCCAGCATTACCACATCTTCACACAAGTCCCTATCCACAGAGTCCCTCTTTATACTGCACAATAATAGTAAATAATAGTATACCCCTTTTGTCCTTCCAAAAAGCCCCACACACAGTTGGGGTTTTACACTGGTCTTTGTCGCAAAACCTGCCTATAGAGGATAACTTCTTATAACCAGAATACCCCTTTATAGGGGTTTTCTGGGAGTACTGATGACCTATTCTCAGGATAGGTCATCAGTATCTGATCGGTGGGGGTCCAACTCCCATGAGCGCCGAGGCCTTCTCTTAGCTTTTCCTAGGCCAGTGACGTCATGTTCATCGGTCACATGGCCTAGGAGCAGCTCAGTCCCATTCAAGTGAATGGGGCTGAGTGCAATACCAAGCACAGCCACTATACACACATGCGGCGCTGTGCTTGGTGAGCTGAGAGAAGGCAGCAGTTCCCACAGGAGCGCCGGTACCTTCTCAAACAGCTGATCAGCAGGGGTCCCAGGTGTCAGACCCCCACCTATCACATACAGGTGACCTATCCTGAGGATAGGGCATCAGTAGTTAAGTCCCGGGAAACCGCTCTAAGGAGAGGCAGTATCTGGCTGAATTTGTAAGCAGAAAACAGGTGTGTTCTCAAAACATAAATGAGATGCAAATCTTTTCATTAGGGGCCGTTCACATGGTGGATTTTGTGTAGCTGCATGTAGTTTTGCCTCCCATTCTTTTTAAATCGGTGGCAGATGTGGAGTTTGCCGCCCTGCTTTAAAAAGCCGGTCCAGTGCCAAAAATGAAAGTGTGAATAGACCCCGGTGTGTGAATCAAGCTTTAGGTCCCTTCCAGACGTGCATGTCACACACCGAGTCTGCAGAGCAGCTCCCGGCCTGAACTCCCGGCCCTGACGGGGGTCAAACAGCATTATATCGATTTATGATCCTATGTAACCCTTAGGCCCCTTTCACACGGGCGAGATTTCCGCGCGGGTGCAATGCGTGATGCGAACGCATTGCACCCGCACTGAATCCTGACCCATTCATTTTAATGGGGCTTTTCACATGAGCGTTTTTTTCACGCATCACTTCTGCATTGCGTGAAAAACGCAGCATGTTCTATATTCTGCGTTTTTCACGCAGCCCAGGCTCCATAGAAATGAATGGGGGTGCATCCGCATGCAATCCGCGCGTTTTTAACGCAACGCATCTGCAACGCATCCTGAACAAATCCGCGACGCTCGTGTGAAAGAGGCCTTACAGTTCTGGAATGTATTGGATGACACTAACAGCATTATGTCAGTGTCATCTCAACCTGCGGCCCTCAAGCTGTTGTAAAACTACAACTCCCACCATGCCAGGTAGGTAGGCTGATAGCTGTAGGCTGTCCGGGAATGCTGGGAGTTGTAGTTTTGCAACAGCTGGAGGGCCGCTGGTTGAGCATGCCTGATCTAATACATTCCAGAATTGTAAGGGTTCCATAGTATCATAAATCAATATTATGCTATGTGACCCGATCAGTGCTGGGAGGTCAGGCCGGGAGCTGCGTTGCGGACTCGGTACGTGACACGCTCGTCTGCAAGGGGCCTTAGAGATAGCAGCAAAAACGGGGAGGAGGATGTACAGAACTGATCAGAGCGTGACAAGGGGGGCAAGCAGCTAATTTCTCAGACAGCTCTTCATAGTGGAAAAAAAAAATCCAATAAAAATATACTGTGGCAGATCTACTAATCCTCTCTAAAATGATGTAAACTAACAGTCTAAAGATGTACCAGATTCGCGCTGAAAGATAAATCTGGTCTATGACTAGACGCCTTTGCCTAACGTTACACCAAGTATTGGTTGGCTTATTTGGTACGAAAATTTTGGCGCACATAGCACAGCGCCTTGTCAAGTTGGAGGAATGAAACTAAGTGCAGTAGATTACTACTTTTAGCACATTTGCTTCATAAATCAGTTTAAAACTTGATCCAACATCATGCTCCAACGTTTGGCGCATTTTCAGACAAGGCCTAAGCACAATTGCATTCGTAAATTCGTCCCATTAGTTCTCAGGATGGTCGCGCACAACCCTGAGAAGTGTGCTTGGCCACTCCTGCCTCCCTCTGCACGAGACCTCCACAAGAATATCCAACATGCAACGACCAACCTCAAAACTCATAGTAGGATTTACAATAAACATTTTAGAAATCTCCACAATTGAGGTTTTAACCGAATACTGGCAGCAGCCATAGGATCCTGCATTTTTGTGTTTTGGTGGATACGTGATCAGGGTTGACTGTACTGAATAAAAAAAAAAGATAGGGAGGAAAGCAGGAAGGGCTAGAGTGAATTACACAGGCAGAGTACAGGCGGTGTACAGAGAGAGTATACAGCAACTGACTGGAGCCATGACACACTTCATCTCAGACTGTCAGCTCAAGGGAGAAGAAATACTTCCTAGCTGTAGAATGAGAGGTCAGTCCAGAAATGCTGATACATGAGAGCTAGTGAAAGCAGCAGCATCCTGAACACACAGACCTCACATCCGGCATGTCTCACTGGGAGGGACACAAACACATGACAAAGGTCTGAAACTAGGGGCAGTGCGAGAATGAAGATTACAGACTAAAATTTAATGCAAACTTTTTTTTTTTTTTAAATATGTAAAAATAATTTTCTATATGTATTCATAACCTTTTCATTTTACTTGTACTAACAAGACAGCACTTTTGTACCCTCATAGTACCAATATTGTACAGTTACCTCATGGACAGCCTATATAAAAATGAACATAGGACTGGTGTTTTATTGAACTTTTATCGGCTAAAACAAGGATTCTGAGGTGTAAATTTTTTTTAAATTATATTTTTCTTTTAACTGCAGTATAAATACAAAGTCATAACATGCCAGACTGTATGGAGCAGATATAACCGTATATGAATCATGATGTCTAGTAAGAGGACATGGACTTTCCACTGGTGTTGTCCACTTCTCCGTTAGTCTTCAAAAATAAGCAGATTGCTGGGGGTCCCCAGCAGTGAGACCACTTACTATCATCTAGCGTCTGCCTAGGAGGAGCCTAGGAGCAACTGTTGTCTATAAATGGGCTGCCCATTAAATGCCCTAACATGTCAAGTCCTCCAGAAAGATGAAGCCATAGCCAGGAGTGCATCATATGATGAGAGCTCTTAAAAAAAAAAGTTGTCTAGACTACACAAAACCTTATGGTACGACTACATGCAGCATAAACCCTGCAGATTCTCCACAGCTTTAGGGCCCACTCACACGACACAATAGTGCGGAATAGATGCGGCCCCATTCACCTCTATGAGAGCGGGGAGCCGCCGCATGGAGCCAGAGTCATCCACACTATTTAGGTTGGCTTTTGCTACTATGAATTTTTGCCAGCTACAATGCAGATTTTTTACGGTGGAAACACATCACTTCAGATCCTTCCAAATTAGTTGACTGAAATTGGCATAGACTGCGCTCAGTTTATCCTACAGTAATTTAGGTTGTAAGACAGCACAGATCTCCTGTAGTCTTTATCTGTAGAGGGTCACAGCACTCTATCCCTAAAGTGGCTATGGTGGGTGCACGTCCGGTTCTGGTCCTAACTCCACTTAGGGCCAATATCTTCAATATACTCAATTGAGAGACAGCACTCCACTTTTTACGGTGAAATAAGTGAGTTTTTTATTTTCAGCCGAACATATTCATGTACAATTTACAGGCAACATTTCGGGCATAAAGGTTGCCCTTCTTCAGGCCAGAGGAGCATGCAGCAGACACATCCGGCATTGTCATGATGCTCCTCTGGCCTGAAGAAGGGCAACCTTTATGCCCGAAATGTTGCCTGTAAATTGTACATGAATATGTTCGGCTGAAAATAAAAAACTCACTTATTTCACCGTAAAAAGTGGAGTACAGATCTGCTGTGGTGGCATCTGATGCTCCTAGCTAGTCCCCATGACCCATCTTTCTGGTCTCCAGGATCTGCGTTTAGGGATGGACACTGTGCAGAGCATGCTGCCAACCATGGGCTCATTCTATACTGGGTTGAGTAAGTCTTGTTTGTAGCTGGTACCAGAGCACTAACTTCAGCATAATTTTAATGACAGAACAATGTGTGTCCTAACCGGACAATCTGTACAGTAAACCCAAAGAAACTGTTTTCCAATTACAAAAAAAAATTAAAATAAAATTTAAAAATCAGAAAATATAACAGGCAGCAGCAGAGCAATGTACGTCGATGGACCCATCACTGCCACCAGTTAGGACTGGTCTGAGGTGTAATATACAGATAGGCTGTGCTCTCTCACTGCTCTCCTCTATAGCAAATAAAGAGTCCAAGTCCATCACTGGGCGGCACTGCTCTTCTTAGATTTACTTTTCTTGTCCTTCTTTTTCAGTCCATCCATATTTGCACGGAGAAGGTTGGAATAAGCCTGAAATAGAGAAGGCAAGCATGACCTATCCCAGAATACATGTATCTGATGGTCTTCTTATTCTATAAGGAGCACTTACCATCTGGAACTTGTTTACGTCTTTGGAACTGACCTGTAGAGGTAGAAGACACACAATGAGCTTAGGTGGACATTTAGAGGACCAGTGCCCCTTCTACTGCCCGGCCACTCACCACAGTGCTGATCTTTCTTTTTCCATCTGTGGCTCTCAAAAGACATTTATTGTCGGCTGGTTCGAAGCTTTCTGAATGGCCCTTACTAGGAACCGGCTTTGTCCGTCCATCATCTGTGGAGAATGTGGGAACATATAAGCTCACTGAACTCTAGCAATCATGGTGCCCATACAGGTACCTTTATTTTTTGCCGCGTGGCCAAAACTGCCCATGGTTTTACCACAAACTGGTATATGGCAAGTACATGTGCTTTGTCTGTACTTACTTTGAGGCTGCAATTTTCAGTACAACTGTCTGTGGTTTTTAATGGCACCATTTCCGCCCGCAAAGCAAAGGACTCTACATGACCCCAAAGTGGACACAGTAACTAATGTGTATCCTACTCCAAAGAGATACCCATAGGTGTGGCATCACACACAGCTTTTAGTGGCAGTTTTTGATGGTATTTTATGAGCCAAAGCCAGAAGTGGATCCATCAGGAAGGAGAAGCAGAAGCCCTTCTTGCAGGATCCACTTCTAGCTTTGGCTCAAAAAACAAAGGCACCAAAAACTGCACACAAAAAGCCGTGTGTGGCACCACCCTTAGGGTTGAGTCATACAGTGTTTTACACACAAAAAAGGCAAGCTGTTTTATGGCAGTAACAATGCCAGAGGAAATCTGGGTGTGGAAGAAGCCTTAAGGATTTCTTCATTTTAAGAAATACATTGCATAATCTTCCAGAGGTGCAGCCTGTATAAGGCTAGCTTCACACTAGCGCTAGGTATCTCGGCAGGGAACAGCCTGCAGGATCCCTCTGCATTCTGGTATTGCCAGAAGCTTGAAAGCCTCCATTCAGCCTCAATAACCTCAGCAAATTTGCCGGGTCGCAGCCGGATCTCCGTTGGTTAATGGGGCCGGACGAGACTTTAAAGCCTCTAGCAATGCTGGAAGATCCCTAGTGGTAGTGTGACACTAGCCTTATAGTCCAGAGCCCAAACACAACTTATTGCTTTCATATCTACATACATTTCTTTAGTGTGATAAAGACACTTCCGCTTGTTCGGCACTTCTGGAACAGACGCGTCAGCTCAGTCAAAAACTGCAAAAAAAAAAAAAAAAAAATGTATGGAAATTAATTTTTGCATTATTACTAATCGGCCTGGCAGGCTATATTGTTCATTTAACAATTGGTAACATCTCACTTACAATTCATGCTGATACATAAGTAAGCCTAACAGTGTAGATGCACCCAGGGGTCAGACTGGATCACACGAGGAAGCATAGGGACCATGAGGTCCAGCAGGGGACCACACAGCAGGTCACAAATAGCTTTACTACAGGTGATGTCTTCTGAGTGACCAAACAGAACAGCATCTGATGCAACCAACCAGAAGAATATTCTGTATGGGATGTAAGGAGCAAGTTACCACAGTCCGAAAATGTGTAAAAAACCAAACAGATATATGCCACTTTTTGGCGTATATCTGTCGCAGATCACGTCGCAAAGGTTATTTGCACCACAATCTGCAACTTTTCCCCACTGGCGTAGATTTAGACAGGCGGTGGATAGGACGAAGTACATAAATTCGGCGCATCCACCGCCAGCTAAAGGCGGTTTAGACTTCGATCTTAATAAATAATCCCCTATGAGTCAGAATGGCATTTATAAGCAGCAAGACAGCACTGGAGTTCAGATTTACCCCCCTTCCAATTGATGCAGATTTTTGTGTGGTTTTCGCTGCTTTTCCGCACCAATCGCCGCATGTGTTATTTGTGGATTTGCCTCAGATTTTACCCTTCGCATTGCAAAGGATGAAATCTGCACCAAACTGAGCTGCTGAGGGTTTCAAAATCTGCAGTGCTGGTCAATTTCTGCACTATGTAGGTGGGATTTTGAAAACCTCTGTAATAGGGCTCATGCACACGACCGTGGGGCTGCCACATGCACATCGCGGACCCATTCACTTGAATGGGGTCCGCGATCAGACAGTCCGCACCGCAAAAAAAGTAGTGCATGCAGAAAACCCATTGGTTGCATCCTTGGTCCGTGATCTTTTTGGCACAATTTTTATGTTTTTTGCACACAGTAGGGATCATTTACTATGGCTTTTCAGGAGTAGAAAAGTCGCACACTTTGTCGCAAGTGTTGTTTTGCAATAAAATTTGGAAGTCTACCTTTTTCTTACACCCTTGGTTTTTTCCAAAAAGTGCTTGGGGTTTGGGCAGGAGCAGACCAGAAAACCGGTGGACGTTTCACCAGAAATCCACTCCTGCTCCTGGCTGCAGTGGATTGAGTTCTGACGCACGGACAGCAGAAAATACATTTATAAAGAGGTGTGCATCTCCTAATAACCCGGCTGTAGATTTCTCCACTAAGACTGGCATGTGAAACACTGGTCTTAGGAAATGACCCCCCTCCGTGTCTTACCACAAGCATTTTCTTTATGGTGGGTTTTCCCCTATAAAGAAAGTGTTGGCTAAATGTCTGAAAACAGACTTTCAGCTCACATCTGGAGCTGGTGTTTTTACAGCAAAAAAACATTCCAAAAAATGCAAAAGTGCAGAAAAACGTCACTATAAACCTATGTATGAAAATAGCCTCACACTTAAAGGGGTTGTCCCACGAAAAATATCCTACAGTTTTCAAACCAGCACCTGGATCTGAATAGTTTTGTAATTGCATGGCATTAAACATTTTATAGTTACTGAGTTATTCAATAAAATGTATCTGTATAGTGCCACTTAATTTCTTATTTCTTTCTGCTCACTGAGAAGGCCGCACATGCTCAGTTTCATCTTTCAACTGCCTCCTGAGCTGTGATAGGAGGAGCTGAGACACGCCCCCCCAGCTGCAGTGGAAAATACACTCCATTGAGCTGTCAGCTTGATATAAATCTAGCAGAGCCATGAATGGGGAGATCTCTGGATCCATGTGAGGTACAGGGCTGGTTCTAGCTTTGTTAGAAAGAGGTTGTCATGTACTATATGATGTCTGATTCTCATTTTTTACATTATTCATGGGATAACCCCTTTAAAGTCAACCTCTCATCAACTTTATGGTGACCTCACTGAAAGCAGCATAAAATAGTGACAGAAATGCTGATTTCAGCGGTGGTTGCTGAGAACCAGCATCATAATCATTGCAGCCCAGGCCTTGAAAAGAGTCAAATCTACCTGAGAAGAGTCAGGGTTATTCCTAATCTCCTGCTCTCCCCGCCCGTCTGCTAATAATTGGCAGTTCTCTCCTAGGGAGAAAAGGAGAAAACTAGGTAGAAGACTGTCAGTCATCAGCAGATGAGCAGGAATTCATGAATAACCATGACTCTTCTCAGGTGGCCGGGACTCTTTTCCAGGCCCAGTCTGCAATTATTGTGATGTTGGTTCTCTAAATGACAGACCGGTCCGCACCGCACCGCAAGAAACACCACGGAAGCACACCGTAGTGCTTCTGTGGTGTTCCGATCCTTGCCTCCGCTCCGCATATCCCGGATTGCGGACACATTGAAGTGAATGGGTCCGCGATCCGTGATGGGGGCTGCACACGGCCGGTGCCCATGTATTGCGGACCCGCTGTATGCAGGTCGCAATACGGCCACGGCCGAGCAGCCCTATGGCTTTATGCACACGAACGTATTTTGTCTCCATGTCCGTTCCGTTTTTTTTGCGGATAGGATGCGGACCCATTCATTTAAATGGGTCCGCAAAAAATGCGGACAGCACACCGTGTGCTATCCGCATGTCCGTTCCGTAGCACCGCAAAAAAAATAGAACATGTCCTATTCTTGTCCGTTTTGCGGACAAGGATAGGCATTGTTACAATGCATCCGCAAAGAAACGGAAACACGGATGCAATACGGAGCATCATCCATTTTTTTTTGCAGATCCGCAATTTGCGGACTGCAAAATACATACGGTTGTATGCATGTAGCCTAAGGCTTCATTCACACGACCGTATGTGTTTTGCGGTCCACAAAAAAAAAAAAAAAAAAAACACGGATGACGTTCCGTATGGCATCCGTGTTTCCGTTTTTTTTGCGGATCCATTGTAACAATGCCTATCCTTGTCCGTTTTGCGGACAAGAATAGGACATGTTCTATTTTTTTTGCGGGGCTACGGAACGAGCATACGGATGCGGACAGTACATGGTATGCTCTCAGTATTTTTTGCGGACCCATAGAAATGAATGGGTCCGGATTTTTCATGTGAACTAAATGTGTATCACGCAATATACATTTTTTTTTTTAACATGACAGCCTATAGGTGACACATGCCACTGCTGCCATAGGTCTCTGTTAAATATATGTGAAATATGCTGAAAGTGTATGTCTCTGATCGCAGGCACAAGTCTTAACTGCAAAGAGACTAAGGTTCCTGGACGGGAACATGCCTAATGCAGGGCATCACTGAGGGCACAGGTGCCCCAATAATCTGCCATAGCTTGGAGACTTTCTGATTGGTGAGCTCTGTTGTGGGGGTTCCCATCAAAGTCCACCAATCATGTCCACCACTTATTTCTAGGGTTCTCTGGTGGTCCCAGCAGCCCACCCACCTCTAGCTATATACTGACATGGCAGGAGAATCAGCCCTGGTACATATGGTACTAACAACCAGGCAGCTAGGGAGGGATCATCGTCCTGCCCAGGAGTCCAGTCCTCTCCTCTGCTATAGTTCACCCTCTAAGATGGAGCCCCAGCTATTCATTACTTGGGGACATGTCATCCCTGGCTGACAGTACACAGCACCGGCACGTCGCCGCTCACCTGCTCGCTCTCCAGTAGAACCATCTTCCTCCACAGCTGAGCTCAGCACAAGAAGCACCGGAAACACGTCACTCGGAACTGCGGACGATAGAGTACGCCTGACGTTCTATTATAGAGCGCCTCAGCAATGTGTGGAAAGAGGGATTATAAGTGTAACAGAGACACCTAGCGGTGGGAGGTATTAAACGCATTGGAAAGATTTGCTGGGAGGGGACATATTCCCATAGTGCAGTGAATGGATCCTCAGTGTTGTAAATTAGTATACATACATTGCATAGCACTGCTGTGTCATTTTTCTTCAGTTTGGTTTGTTCTAAGATGGGCAAAGGAACTGCATACTTCCCAGGTTTGTAAATGAACAAAGAGGAACACATAGTGTGACGCGCAAAGAGCAGCGTGGCAATTTGTTTCTGTGCTAGGCCACACCTCTAACTCCGCCCAAAACAGAACTATACACCTAATCCCACCCAGTCCCCTTAATGCCCCCACATAGTAATTATTCCCCCTTCATGCCACCGAACAGTATTTATGCCCACATTGTGTCTTCACAGAATTATGCCCAGCTATGCTCCCACTAATATGCCCACATTGTGCCCCCAGTAATATGCCCACATTGTGCCCCCAATAATATGCCCACATTGAGCCCCCAGTAATATGCCCAGCTATGCCCCCAGTAATATGCCCACATTGTGCCCCCAGTAATATACCCACATTATGCCCCCCAATAATATGCCCACATTGTGCCCCCCAGTAATATGCCCACATTGTGCCCCTCACAGAAAGTAAAAAAAATAAACCCCATAAACCTACCTTCTTCCTAGCAGCAGCAGGACATCGGCTGCTCTAGTCTGTGAAGGAGGCAGAGCCTAGGCTGACTGCCGGCCGGCCCGCCCCCTGCTCAGACCAGAAGTGGGGAGAGCCGGAAGGGGGTTGGGATGATGAAGCAGGGAACCGATGCTGGCTGTCTGCTTCACCATAATACAGACAACTGTCTCTGCTTCCTATGGACGCGTAGAAGGTCATCGGTTAAAAGTCTTGGAAAACCTCTTTAACTGTAGAAACCAGTGTCAGGCAGCTGCTGCCAAGGCCAAAAAGATAATGGGTTGCATTAAAAGGAGCATAGATCAACGTGATGAGAACATAGTCCTGCCACTTTACAAATCACTAGTCAGACCACACATGGAGTACTGTGTACAGTTCTGGGCTCCTGTGAACAAGGCAGACATAGCAGAGCTGGAGAGGGTTCAGAGGAGGGCAACTAAAGTCATAACTGGAATGGGTGGACTACAGTACCCAGAAAGACTATCAAAATTAGGCTTATTCACTTTAGAAAAAAGACGACTGAGGGGAGATCTAATAACTATGTATAAATATATCAGGGGTCAGCAGGGGCATAGCTAAAGGCTCATGGGCCCTGGTGCAAGAGTTCAGCTTGGGCCCCCCTTCCCTTAGTGCTCTGTGTGTCTTCTTATGCAGCACAAGGGTCTTTGGGCCCCCTCAGGCACCTGGGCCCGGTAGCAACTGCTACCTCTGCACCCCCTATAGCTATGCCCCTGGGGGTCAGTACAGAGATCTCTCCCATCATTTATTTATCCCCAGGGCTGTGACTAGGTGACATCCCCTGCATCTGGAGGAAAGGAGGTTTCTAAGAGGATTCTTTACGGTAAGAGCAGTGAGACTATGGAACTCTCTGCCTGAGGAGGTGGTGATGGTAAGTTCACTAAAAGAGTTCAAGAGAGGCCTGGATGTATTTCTGGAGGGTAATAATATTACAGGTTATAGTTACTAGAGATGGGTCGTTGATCCAGGGAGTTATTCTGATTGCCTGACTGGAGTCGGGAAGGAATTTTTTCCCCTAAAATGAGGAAAATTGGTTTCTACCTCACAGGTTTTTTTTTTTTTTGCCTTTCTCTGGATCAACTTACAGGATAACAGGCCGAACTGGATGGACAGAGAAGGCAGCACTATAAGGCGGAGGCACACGTCTGTCAATAAGTTTCAACAATCAACCAGAGCTGTGCCGTCGTCAAGTACAGTAATTTTGTCTGTTACCACCAGAGGGCTCCCTATCACAGTATTATGGGACGCTAAGTATAATGTGGAAAATCTTATTGTGCAGGTATCACAGAAGTGACCAGTCTTGTTGATGGTACTAATACTAGGCTACATCCCCACCATGATGCAAATACACATAAAATGAATACATTTCCAAAGCTTCATGGTAAAATGTTGAAGGAGAAATCCCTTTGAGAAATCCCTTTTGGTTAGAAAGGTCCCTTTCAAACAAAGGGCTATTATCTGAAGGAGAAACGTCCGTCGCTGCATCTGTACACTGAGCACTGTGCCCGCATCCGCGGTATGTATTTTAAAAGAATAAAAGATATGTGAAGAATCTGATTGATGGACTCTATGAATGCTGAGCACCGTTAGAGCATCCACGCAGCAAGTGCCACTCCGTGAGAACCCACATAAATAGCCGCAGTTGCCGACCTTATATGCAAATCTGGTTTGAAATTGAAGGAGAAAGTGACAGTGTGTGTTCAACTCTCCTGCAGCGTCTCTCTAGGTCACATTCAGCATTACACCATTGAACGGACATGCTCTTCGCTATGGCAGGTGCCAATGTATACTAACACCAATGAAGACTGATGGATACTGGTACATTAAAATGTATCTCCACCTTGGAACCATCTATTGCTTCAGTGCATGTATGATAAAATATGAAGTAGCTTACACAAACCTATGTGCCTCTACAGCTACAGATTCACTAATGTGACTGAACGAAGACCTTGTTGTAAAACGTGCCAAAATGCATCTAACTCGCCAAGGTGTTGTGGGTTAGGAGGAAAGGGGCTTAAAGAAGTATTCCATGTGCGAGATACGGAAACAAAATGCACACAGAGAAATTTCCATTATTTTGGGGACCCATTGAAGTGAATGGTTCCACATATGGGCTGCAAAAAAGTGGAAAGGACACGGAAAGAAAATGCAGTCATATGTATGAGCCCGCAAAGTGAGAACAATGGGAGGTGGATTCCTTCATTGGAGCAGTAATACCAGACACAACCCATGGACAGATATGGTGCTGTTTCTTGAAGAGAGTAGCCAGGGGCCGACTGGCCATAGATCTTACAGGAAAAATTCCTGGTGGGCCGATGACCATGGGGCGGCCCGAGCCTTCCTTATGGCTTTTGTCCAGGTACATAACGATCTGATACCCTCAACATTAAAGGGGTTGTCCGAGTTCTAACAAGTATCCCTAATATTGCTGGCAATATAATAAAGTTCACTTATTTTGCGGCGTTTTCACACGGGCGGTGCGGGTCATGTGACCCCCGACGTCATCCACCCGGCTCAACTGGTGACGTTTTGTGTACAGGCTTCTCCCTGCTGGAGGGAGTGGCCAGGCTCTGTACACGAAACGTCAGAGCCTGGGTGCCGCCCTCCGCTCCCCGCCCTCCTCTCCCCGCTCCTGATGCCGGCCAGACGCTGTAAGGGATCGCGGCTGACAAGTGCCAGCGGCTGACAAGTGCAGTGAAGTGTCCCGGCGGCTCAGTGTCTCAGTGACCGGATCGTCCCCAACACCCCAAGTAAATACATACATGTAAAAAGAGAATATATATATATATATATATATATATATATATATATATAGATATATATATATATACAGAGAGAGAGACATATGTATATAGAGATATAGATCTGGAAACATATCTCTATATACATATATTTATATATCAAAATAATTATGTATATATGTATAGTGATCTATATCTCTATATACATATATATCATATGTATATAGAGATATATGTTTACTGATATATTACTCTATATATATATATATATATATATATAGAGAGAGAGAGAGATCAGTACACACACATATATATATATATATATTTATATATCATCTATATATGTATATAGACAAATATTTTTACATATTTATTTCTCTCAGTAAATATATCTCTATATCCCTAAATAATATATATATATATATATATATATATATATATATATATATATATATATATACACCTTTAGTGCGCTGTAAGCGCCCGTGCTGTGGACCACAATTTGTGTTCCACAATGCACGTGCACTGACAGTTGGGCTGCTACATTCAGATCTCGGACACATTCAGGTCAATCCGCATCCGACAGTCCACAACGCAAAAAATTAGTGCATGCGCTACTTTTTTGCGGTGCGGAGTCACAGCTAGTAGAAACACTCAGCACTTGTATTCACTGCCTTTGCAGAGAAGGGGGAGGGGCTGAGATTGTTGTTATTGCATGTAAACAAAGGCCAGAAGAGAACCAGGGAAATGAGGAAATATAGATTTTTTTTGCCTAAAACTTGCTGAACTTAGTTATATATTGCTGCCCATCAGATTTACAGTGCTATATATTTTTTTTTCATAACTTGGACAACCCTTTTAATGCTGGGTGCATCAGGTACTTATGTATCTGGACAACAACTGCAGGTGCCCTCCTGAACTCAACTGTATCACTGTTCTGAGGACAGTTGACTACTATGATGAGGGTGGCCGTATTTTTTGCTGCACTGTAGTATTTGATTCTGCTGGGATGGTATTTGGTGCTGCACTATGGTATTGCAGGCCCCGCCTACTTCTATTGTCCCTGTCCCTTGTATCGGCCCTGCCTACTTATGATGCCCCGTCTTCTGTTAATTTTTACCAGCCTACAACATGGGGCCAGTTTTAGTTTTTTTCCAGGGCCGCTTTAACTTCCCAGTCTGCCTCTGAGAGTAGCCATATTTTTCTGATCCTGGACAACCCCTTTAAAGGGTAAGTAAACCTTTGATCACAAAATGAAAGGGCAGAAGCCCTGCTCAGAGCAGATCCCATACCCTTTCTATGGATCTATACTGCACATGCTCGAAAAGCTGAGCAGTCGATGAGAGCCACTTCTGCACCTTGTCTAGGTTCCCTTTGAAAGGTTTGTCTCTCTGGTGGATCCAGAGAGTCCATACATTACCTGGACATTGTATTTCCTCTGCAATCCCCCATTCAGTATTCCAGCAATGATTAACTTGGCACCTCCATGTACAACAGCCAGTGTGACCTTAAAAACTCTGAAGCAGAGGATATGGTGGGTTACACTACATCTGAGCGGGTCTGGAGAATGACGCTTCCTGTTGTGTAGACATTCAATGCCCAGGAACAATGGGTTGAAGAAAAGCTGCTCTATACACACTGAAGTGTCTCACATTCAGGAAAACTCATTTTTTTCGATTTCCACAAAATCACTGGGACTAATTCCCTACGAGAGGTAAACACAACAGAACAACTCTGAAGCGTCTTCTAGGGGGCATTTCAGTGAGTGACTCTGTGCGGAGTGTCCACAGTTCACATTAATTTGTTTGGGTGGAAAACATTCCTTAAAATGGTATTCCTCTGGTAGATAGCTTAACCACAAGGAATAGAGTTAAGGAGAGGCCATGGGGGGGGGGGGGCAATTGCTCCCCCAAACCACAACATATTTTCCATCAGATGTTCATGAGCAGCTCCTGGGATCCTCTTTAGCTCTGGTGTCATCCAGCATCAGGATGTAGTTGAGGTGGTGCTCACAATGTCCTGGTGCTACTGGTGTTAGCTGGTGACACCCAGTGGCAGATAAAGTGGACCACAGGCAGTTCCTCAAACTTGGCCCTTCCATGCTCATCTCTGCCCTGCCACACCATGTCTGTAATCAACCCTACCAGTGTAAGCAGGATTAATCTGCATCAATAAACTGACAAATGGCAGTCACCTTGTCAAAGGGCTGTGTCCCTACACAGTGTGACACTGTACAATCATCGCTGACAGTATCAGACCATACAGGAACATCACCTGCTGACAAGGCCTACACAGAGACAGTTCTGGCCTACGCTGAGACTTTCTGTGGAATACAAGGACTTACTATAACAGACATGTCAGGAGAGGTGACAGCTAATCTGTAAATCTAGCGATTTACATGTGACATCTTCTCTGATTGTAGACATTCTTTTTTATTCTCTTCTCCATCTGGCCCAGACCACCAAGATGACTTCTCTTGACCACTGCATAGTTTTCTACGAAGAAATCTCTAATCTGAGGCACAAGAGGCTCTGTGGTGAGAGGGGGCAATTTAAAAGGGCCCTAGGGCTTTGTGAGGTGGAGGGCAGGAAACTAAGCAGTACATGACTAGACATACTACACATATATTTGATGCTGCTGCTGTGCAGTCAGTGGCTTGCTCTGAAGTTGCAGTTACTAATCTCCTCCTCAGCTGCTGCTCTCCTCCCTGCTGTCAGTAGGGGTGATGTTTGTATGGGTGTGTGCATAGTCTGCTATACTATTGCTAATACTAGTAACTATTGCTGTAACCTTTTAATTTTTAAATGTTATATATATATATATTTTTTTTATTATTTATTTTGGCTTTTAGACTTTAAAATGTAATACACGCTTGTAGCACAGAGCAGGAGATTGCTGCATGTAGTAGCAATGGTCTCCTCCGCTGACGAGCAGGAGATTGCTGGTAAGGAACACTTCCCTCCTGACTTTCGCCTGCAAAACTTCTTAATGTAACACAGCCCTAAAGGATTCCCTGGTTTTCACCTTTATTACCTGTATGGACTTCACTGCAAGGAATCCTCAGGTTGCAGTTCCTGGTGTAGTCTCGGATTGGCTGCAATAGTGCATTAGTAAGACAAATGTAGTTAAAGATCAGATGGAGTAGTAGGAGAAGAATCATGCGTTCAAATATGTCCAGTCCAAAGTCAAAGGTCAATACCAACTGCAACAACAAAAGCCAAGCAGAAATTTAAAGGGTAAACCAGAGGAATGTCAGCAGTCAAGCCAAGGTCAACAACAAGGGTAATTAGCTAGAAAGTCACTAAACACTAGAGCAGAACCTGAGATATTTGTCCAGGGAACCCAGTGGCACTGAGCAAGAGAGCTGCAACTAAGCATCTAGGCCAGGGGAGCAAGCCAAGCAAACTGGGGCAGAGGAGAGTGGGAGCGGAAACCTGGTGCTCGAATCTGGACTCTCCATATTAAGGGTCAATCCAAAAGGGATTGCCAAAAAACTAAGATGATGCTTCACAGGTCTAGAAAAGTGAGTGTGGCATGGGCAGGGAAGGTCTAAATGTAAGACAGATCAGAAGCTGCCTTACAATCATGTGGAGGCCGGCACCTCTTCATAACTCCGGCGGATCCAACACCAGCTTAGAGGTTTTAATAAGGCTTCAGTGCATTGAAGAGGTCCTAGCCCCTCAATGCACCTCAGTTCCTCTGATTGCAGCATTGGCCAGCAAAGAACAATTTTACACATATCTTCTTATCTAAAATGTGATTTATTCCATAGTCAGCAGAAGCTTTTTGGATAGTCACTGGAGATGTCTTGATTTGTTGACAACCAGTGGGCGAAGAATAGAGATGTGAAAACTATTAGGAATCTGAAGGTTGAACTCAATGGACCAAAGGTTGAAATTGATGGATTTGTGTCTTTTTTCAACCTACTGTATGCAACTGAGAGTAGGAGGTTGTTGTGTGTGGAAAGTGGCCAGATTTATCTGTTCGAGGTCCTGAAAAGTTTCGCATTTATTGCTCAGGGCGTGATGTTTTTACATGAGAGCCAGACTTCTTCTCCAGGAGATATCCGATATACAGAGGAGGCACCGACAGGAGACAATATGTAGAGGGGGCACAGAGAGGAGGTAATATATAGAGTGGGAATAAAAATAGGAGGCAATATATGGAGGGGGTACAGATAGGAGGCAATATATAATGGGGCACAGACAGGTGGTAATATATAGAGGAGGCATAGACAGGTGGCAATATACAAAAGGGGGCACAAACAGGAGGTGCTATATACAAAGGGGACACAGCCAAGAGTGACTATATATAATGATGACACAGCCATCTACATGTATATATATATATATATATATATATATATATATATATATATATATATATAAAATTCCACATGTGTTAATTCATAGTTTTGATGCCTTCAGTGTGAATCTACAATTTTCATAGTCATGAAAATACAGAAAACTCTTTGAATGAGAAGGTGTGTCCAAACTTTTGATCTGTACTGTATATATATATATATATATATATATATATATAGAGAGAGAGAGAGAGAGAGAGGTACTATATACAGGAGGCAAAGAGGAGGCATTATATACAGGCTGCACTGAGAAGAGGCACTATATAAAGGGGCTACAGATAAGGGGTACTATCTATAGGGGCAGAGAAGAGGCACTATCTATAGGGGGCACAGATAAGAGACACTATATATAGGGGGCACATATAAGAGTCACTATCTATAGGGGGCACATATAAGAGACACTATCTATAGGGGACACATATAAGAGTCACTATCTATAGGGGGCACAGATAAGAGTCACTATCTATAGGGGACACAGATAAGAGTCACTATCTATAGGGGGCACAGATAAGAGTCACTATCTATAGGGGGCACAGATAAGAGGCACTATAAACAGGTGGCACAGATAAGAGTCACTATCTATAGGGGCACATATAAGAGGCACTATATACAGGGGCACAGAACTTAAAGCAATATATATGAGTTTTACAAAGTGTGGGGCACTCCGTTTAGGGGCATCAAGCATGTGGCACTATATAAAGAGTGTATGGCACTACCAATATGGGCACTGTGTGTAACACTTTATTTTCAGGGAGCATAGTATATGACATGATTGTCTTCAGGGGCACATTCTTCTTTTATAACCAGCGCACAATGTGTGGCACTAAAAGGTATATGTGTTAGTATAAAGGGTACTGCTATGTTGGCAATGCAGCAAACTTTACGAGAGAAGTTGTGAATGGGAGAAGTCATCATAGTAGCCTGAACCGGATGGAGAAGACGTCACTAAATGGAAATGTTTATTATGTCACTGATTGTGTCTGATCAGTGCTGTAGTCACTTGTATGAGCTACATCTGATGATGGGTGGTAGCATTCTGTCCTGTCTCTGGATAGGTCATCAGTATCTGATCGGTGGTGGCTCGCCACCTTCGACCCCCAGCGATCAGCTGTTTGAGAAGGCACCGGCGCTCCTGTGAGCAGCGCAGACTTCTCCGTGCACACCAAGCACAAGACATACATTGTATAGCAGCTGTGCTTGGTATTGCACTCATCCTCATTCACTTCTATGGGGCTAAGCTACGCCTAGACCATGTGACTGATGAATGTGTTGTGAAATCGCCTAGGAAAAGCTGAGAAAAGGCCGTGGTGCTCACAGGAGTGCCGCAGCCTTCTCAAATAGCTGATCGGTGGAGGTCCCCAATGTCAGACCCCCACAGATCAGATGGCCAATCCAGAAGAGAGGTCCTCAGAGAGTCCCGGAAAACCCCTTTAATGTTATGGTTGATCATTTTATCCTAACAAGCAATAAGAGGAGCTGGTGGCCACTCCTGACCAAAGTGACCACGTGTCAGTCTATAGTGAAGGCAATATGTGGCTTTATTGCTAACAAAAGTATCTGTAGCCAAATCTTTGTGTCCCCTTGATTGACAGGATCAGGTGAGATAACTATGCAGGAACCTAACCCTGTCAATAAACAAGGAGAGAGAGGAAGCAGGAGGAGCAAGGGTGCTTTTCTCAAGAACGAATATTGCCAAGTGAAAGATATCATTACATTCAGCTGAGCTAGCCCTACAAGGCACGGTGTCTGGTTTAACAATGAATTTACTGTTGACAGCAATTTAATATCATTTATTGTAAAAGGGGTTTTCCCATGATTAATGTAACAAAATGGAAATCAGACATCATATAGTACATGACAATCTCCTTCTAATAAAGCTAGAACCAGCCCTGTAACTCACAGAGATCTCCTCATTCATTGCTCTCCTAGATTTATATCAAGCTGACAGCTCAAGGGGAGAGGCTTTTCTGCTGCAGCTCAGGAGATGTGTCTCAGCTCTCCCTATCACAGCTCAGGAGGCGTGTCTCAGCTCTCCCTATCACAGCTCAGGAGGTGTGTCTCAGCTCTCCCTATCACAGCTCAAGAGGCGTGTCTCAGCTCTCCCTATCACAGTTCAGGAGGCGTGTCTCAGCTCTCCCTATAACAGCTCAGGAGGCGTGCCTCAGCTCTCCCTATCACAGCTCAGGAGTCAGCTGAATAATGAAACGGAGCATGTGTGGCCTTCTCAGTGAGCAGGACAAAGAAATAAGAAAAAACAAAAAACAGGTGGCGCTATACAGATACATTTTATTGAATAGCTCAGTGGTTATACAAAATTTTTTATTACGTGTACTTACAAAAGTATTCAGATCCAGGTGCTGGGAACCATATCCTGATATTTAGACATTTACTAACCTGTAATACATTTCCTATTATTATAGCGTTATTATACACATATAATACATGTTATTCTATGTACTTTTCTCTGGGTCACAGAATTTTCTGACACTGGCTTCCAATGCCCCCTCATCTCATGAAACCTCAAAACCTACGTCTTCCCTATGTATATAAACAATGATCTGTCTGAGCCTCCCCCTTCCTCCTTTAATCTGCCCACAACCCTGCACCCCTCGCCCGCTCCCCTCAGCCCTCCAGATAAAGGCAGTGATTTACTTTCTGCTGACTCGGCCAGCTGTCAGAGTGTAACCAGAGCAGGAAGGCTTCCAACAGAAGGCTGCTCTGTGTCCTGATGACAGCTGGAGATGTGATTTATGCTCAGGGCCTCACCTTTAGGCAGGAGCAGAAGAGTACAGCTCTTTAACTCTTTGTGAACACAAAAGAAGACACCATTTGTGTCAGGGGCGTTGCTTATCACAATGATGTCATCACCTTGCGACCTGTGCTGTTCGGCTCTCTCATAGGCTTTAAGTTTGGTGGTCTATGGCCTATGTGGTCATTGACTCCCGTGTCCCGCTGCAGTAGCACAACTGTATCACTGTCCTGAGGATGGCGATATGGTTGAATAGTCTGCAACCACAACAATCGGTGCCCTGGACCAAACATCCGCTGTCCAAACCCCTGATTTTGGACTCTTTAAATAATATGCAAACTGTAGCTCCATACAATGGTCATGACATTTCCCCCTGATGACATAATCAGTACACCAAAACAGTGAGGTTTGCCTCTGTGTTATTTGCCACTGAGGTTTGCCACTGACATGGTCCACCCCACCCACCAGAGAAGTGGTGTTGTGTCCTAAAATAGATGTACCACACATCCAGCATGGGCCACCCTGTCTCTGGGGTTAGCTGCTGTGCTCTCCATTCATAGGGCCAAAAACCCCATTGTAATTTCCCCTTGCCCCCACCTATTCTGGTGACTTAGGACATGTCACTGACAGTGCCATAATGGGCACTCCGGTGAGCCCTCTGTCACATGACCACCTGCCTGCTGCCCATTGGCAGTGCTTTGAGCTCCAGGCCCCGCAGGGGCATTGCCTGTGTGTTTGTGCTCTCTGCTAATTGAAA
The DNA here is from genome assembly GCA_900303285.1 of Rhinella marina. Classification (NCBI taxonomy): domain Eukaryota; kingdom Metazoa; phylum Chordata; class Amphibia; order Anura; family Bufonidae; genus Rhinella; species Rhinella marina. The sequence continues at coordinate 197,187 of ONZH01030296.1, forward strand.
GTAGAGAGAGGGAGGGGCGGAGCGGAGGCGGAGCTAATCAGCTGCTTCTGTGTGTGGGCACCAGTGGCAGTCACACACAGAGCACACTAACCTGCTGCCTGGGACCTCCACACACTCCAGTGGTATTAGCCTAACTCTGATTGGTTGAGCCTCAGCCAGGACATCAGACAGAGCTGGCTGAGACTGGAGCGACCAATGCAGCACATCAGAGGTACAAGGGATGGGGTTGGGTGGTAGACCAAGTAAATACCTCAACTGGCCTCACTAGTTGGTCCCCAGCACCATCCAGACTGTACATCACTAATCCCCCTCAATGACATACGCCCTTCCAGGACCCCACTGTCACCCCTCCCATCCAGTAAGTTTATGGGTAGTGGGGGAGGGGGCTTCACTGAGAACGTATAGTGTCAAGTAGCATTTACTACATTATCTGTGGTGTTACATGCGACTGCAGGTGACATCTACTACATTATCTGTGGTGTTACATAGGACTGCAGGTAACATCTACTACATTATCTGTAGTCAGAAAGTTATTACTCTGGATCAACTTGCAGGATAACAGGCTGAACTGGATGGACAGATGTATTTTTTCGGCCTTATAAACTATGTTACTGTGTTACTATATCTGTGATCAGGGGTGGATTAAGTGCATGATAGGCCCGGGGCTGTCTACCCAGTTCAGGTCCCTCCCTCCATTTTAGTATTTTTTGTATGAAAAGGCTGCGGTTCTTCATGAACACCACAGTCTCTTCCTAGGTCATATGACATATTTAGACAAAAAAAAATACCCCAAATTACCCCAAATTGGCTCCTAAACTGAAAAATTAGGTTGCCAAATTTAAAATACATATAATTATAATAAAAAAGACTTGGAGGAGAACACAGCACCACATACCTCTTACATCCGGGAACATCTCCTGTCATGTGGACCTTCTTTTTACTCTTCTCCTCCATTTGACCCAGATCGCCATGGCAAATTCTTTCAGCAGCATCTCGTCTCTACAGAGTTTGTTACACGGACACGTTCGATTTCTCAATTTGTCCATCAACCTCCCCATCCTGGTGTCCTAACAGTGTCATCCTGCTGCCACCCCCAATACTGCACCCGTTGTGTTCCCCAATGCCCCAGGTACTATACTGCTGAAAAAATAGTGACCACAGTAGACATAATTGGGGTCATTTATCAAACTGGTGTAAAGTAGAACTGGATTTCCAAAAGAGCCGTCAAAAATAAATGGTGGAATCTGATTGGTTGCTATGGGCAACTAAGCCAGTTCTACTTTACACCAGTTTGATAAATTACCCCAAATGTTCCTATAGTGTCCACAGCAGTTATAATGTCACCTAGAGTGCCCTCAGTAATAATAACACCCTATATTGTGCTCCAGGTAATAATGTATGTATCGTGTCCCCAAAAATAATAGCAACGCCCTCATATAGTAATTTCCCACACACTGCCCCCACATAGTAATCCCCTATAGTAATTTGCCCCCACACAGTAATTTCACCCACACTGCCCCCACATGGTAATTTCTCCAGACACAGTAATTTCCCCCACACTGCCCCCATATAGTAATTTCCCCCACACTGCTCCCATAAAGTAATTTCCACCACACTACCCCCACATAGTAATCCCTCCATAGCAATTTGCCCACCACACAGTAATTTCATCCACACTGCCCCCATATAGTAGTTTGCCCCCACACAGTAATTTGCCCCACACTGCCCCCACATAGTAATTTGCCCCACACTGCCCCCACATAGTAATTTGCCCCACACTGCCCCCACATAGTAACTTGCCCCACACTGCCCCCATATAGTAATTTCCGCCACACTGCCCCCACATAGTAATCCCCCATAGTAATTTTCCCCCGACACAGTCATTTCCTCCACACTGCCCCCATATAGTAGTTTGTCCCACACAGTAATTTTCCCCACACGTCCCCCACATAATAATTTGCTCAACACTGCCCCCACATACTTATTTGCCCCACACTGCCCCCATATAATAATTTCCACCACATTGCCCCCACAGTAATCCCCCCAATAATAATTTTCACCCACATAGTAATTTGCCCCATATGTCCTCCTGTGTGTCCCCCTGCCCCCCCATTTCCCCCAAAGTATAATAAAAAAATGAAAAATAATTAAAAGCTGAATACTCACGTATGTCCAGGGCTAGGGGCTTGCTTGCAGAGGAATACGGGATGAGGTAGGCGCGCACACGTCACAGTGCTGCATCCCGACACAGGCGCGCAATGACGTCATCATGTCCGCCTGCGTCGGGATTTCACTACTTAATAAGCCTCAGGCCTACTAGGCCTGAAGCCTATGGTGGAGATCGGAGGCAGGGCAGGGAACTATGCTCTCCCGTGCCCCGCTGCAGTATGTGGCCATTCGGGTCGGCAGCACCGGGTCCAGCATTTCTGGGGGGCCCAACGCCAACCCGAACGCCCCTATTGTAATCCGCGCACCCATTGAAGCTCTCACAGGTTGTGTGCTGTGGCCAATACTTGAAATCATGGCCCCTATTGTAATCCGCTATTGTCTGTGGTGTTACATAGGACTGCAGGTAACATCTACTTAGGGTGACCAGATGTCCTCTTTTCCCCGGACATGTCCTACTTTTGAGTCTTAAAAAAAATGTCCAGGGAGAATTTCAAAATCGTCCAGGATTTTGTTCGACTGTCTCAAACTGTTTGAGTCAAACATAATACATGTAACATGTATTATGTTTGACTCAAACAGTTTGAGGCAGTCGAATAAAATCATTTTAACTGTTAAAATGGCCTTTAGGGGTTAAAAATAATAATAAAAAAACTCACCTTTTCCACTTGTTCGCGCAGCCGGTGTCTTCTTTCTTCTTTTCCCTTGCAGGACCTGCAAAAGGACCTTCGGTGACGTTACCAAAGGTCCTATTGCAGGTCCTGCAAGGGGAAAGAAGAAAGAAGACACCAGCCCTGTGGGTAGCGCCTAGAATGTACGGGCTCCTTGGCGGCTGTGACGTCACTGTGTCACGTGCCTGCATGCCCACGTGACTCTCTCCAGCGCGCGCGAAAGCAGACAGTAAGTCGAGCAACCAGACGAGAGGCACTTTGCACGTTGTTTTGAGGTATGGGAGATTCGGGGGGTTCTTTTGAGGTATAGGAGATTTGGGGGGTTGTTTTGAGGTATGTGAGACTGCGCAAACAAGTGGAAAAGGTGAGTTTTTTTTTTATTATTTTTAACCCCTAAAGGCCATTTTAACTATCCCCCCCTCCCCCCCCCAAAAAAAGGTGTCCTCCTTTTCAGAAACCCAAATCTGGTCACCCTACATCTACTATATTATCTGTACTCAGAGATTTTTCACTGTGTTATTTGTGGTGTTACATAGAACTGCAGGTAACATCTACTACATTATCTGTAGTCAGAGTTATTACTATGTTATCTGTGGTTTTACATAGGACTGCAGGTAATATCTACTACATTATCTGTACTCAGAGAGTTATCAGTGTGTTATCTGTGCTGCTACATAGGACTGCAAGTACCATCTACTTCATTATCTGTACTTAGGGAGTTATCACTGTTACCTGTGGTGTTACATAGGACTGCAAGTAACATCTACTACATTATCTGTTGTGTTACATAGAACTGCAGGTAACATCTAGTGCATTATATTTACTCAATTACCGCTACATTATATGTGGTGTTACATAGGGCTGCAGGTAACATCTACTACATTATCTGTACTCAATTACCGTTAGATTATATGTGGTGTTACATAGGACTGCAGGTAACATCTACTACATTATCTGTGCTGTTACATAGGACTGTAGGTAATATCTACTACATTATCTGTACTCAGAAAGTTATCACTGTGTTATCTGTAGTGTTACATAGGACTGTAGGTAATATCTACTAAGTTATCTGTACTCATAATTATCTCTGCATTATCTGTGGTGTTACATAGGACTGTAGGTAATGTCTTCCCCCTTCCCTGCTTCCTGTACATTGCTGTGTCCCTCAACTTATCATCTTGTTGCCTTTGCAACATATCAATTCCTGTAGGACTTTAAGCCATACTTATTTAATAAGAGGGGGTCCAGTGCTCCCACCGATCTTCACACTGAAGGAAAAATTCCTGTGGGTTCTGTGTCCCCTTCATCCATGTACATATAGCTGTACCTGTGCTTTTTCACTTGGACTGCTTTCATGCTTGTGCTGTTGTTTTCCAGTATTGAGATCCGGCAGAGGAATAAACTTTTCTGTTTAGTCCTCATGCATTCTGAATGTAAAGATCAGGATGGATCAGGATGTCTTCCGTTCCGTCAGCATTCCGTTTTGTGATCGGACATAAAACTAAGATGTCTGTTTGTTAAACTCTGAAGAGACGAGAGATGGCTGAAAGACATCATCATGGCGGTCTGGGCCGAAAAGAGAAGATGAGGAAAGAGAATGTCTACATCGGAGGAGACGCTGGATATAAGAGGTATGTGGCCCTGTATTCGCCTGTATGTTTTGTAGCGCTGTATGAAAATTTATTCAGGGCCTTAAAGGTGAGACATTAGACAAAGTAACTGACCTTACTGTGCCTATTATGACGTTGACCCCGTGATCCCCTCATCAAGTGCTGCCCTACACAGGATGCATTATTCCATGCCCCCATCAGCCCCCTTGATGACATCATAAGGTGGTGAAACCAAACCCTCTGATGTCACACTTGTGGAAACATCAGATGCTATGGAACCTTAAAGGGGAGGCACTGGCACTGGCATAGGTCAGCCCCTCTCTCAAGTGCACCCACAGTGGCAGTTACCTCCACTTTTGCCCTACAGGAGAACCGCCAGCCCATGTCGCTAAAATGATATTGGTGACCTCATCAGCGTATGTGCATAGGAACTGTAGAACATAAAATAGAACATTAAAGGGTCCAAAACGTTGAATTCCCTAACAGGATCTTTGAATTTTGAAGCTAGAACAATTCCTTTAGTTAATTAAGATGAAGGCCCTGATTTATCAGCTGACTTTTTTGTCTTTATTTTGTAGTAAATTGTGACTTACTTTAATTGTGTCATTTTAATTAATTTATTAGTAGTCTAAGGCTACTTTCACACTAGCGTTTTGGAATTCCGGTATTGAGTTCCGTCATAGGGGCTCAATACCGGAATAAAATGCTTCAGTTTTGTCCCCATTCATTGTCAATGGGGACAAAACTGAACTGAAGACAACGGAGCGCTCCTAGAAGCATTCCGTTCTGTCTTCAGACCGGAGAGCAAACCGCAGCATGCTGCGGTTTGCTCTCCGGTCTGGGCATCCGCACCAAGATGGATCCATCATGACCCCCAATGAAAGTCAATGGGGACGGATCCGTTTGGTGTGATACAATGGTAAACGGATCCATCCACCATTGACTTTCAATGGAGTTCATGACGGATCCGTCACCTGCACACCACACGTGTCAGACAGTGTCACATACACAGACACATAAACATACGCATACACATACACAGACATACTTACATGCTCCTGGCAGCCCCAGCAGCTCCCCACAGCACACGAGGAGGAGGACTGCGCGCACATAGGAAGATTTCCCCACAGCGCCTAGCAGAGGGCGCTGTGGGGAGTTTTCCTATGTTCGCGCCGTCCTCCTCCTCCTGTGCTGTGCGGAGCTGCCGGCAGCATGTAAGTATGTCTGTGTATGCGTCTGTTAAGTATGTGACACTGTGTGACATGTGATGGGCCGGAGCGCAGTTCCGGACCCACACATGTACCTGTGGCAGCACGGATCCGGCGGCACCCTTCACCCGCCGGATCCATGCTGCCGCAAGTGTGAAAGAGGCCTAAAACAGTTATTTTTGCTCCTGCTAAGTCACCTTCAGAAATCCAGCTGTTTGTGGCAGTTTCTGTGTTTTTTTGCCTTATTAATGTCTCAAAAAATTGTTTCAGCTGCGTTCCACTCCTGAACTGTCCTACCTACATCAGGTGAAAAAAAGTCTTAGGCCTCATGCACACGGACATATTTTTTTTCCGTCCCATTCATTTAAATGGGTCCGCAAAAAAATGTAAGTTACTCCTTGTGCACCTGGATCTAAATACTTTAGTAATTGCATGTAATTAAAAATTTTGTATAGCCACCGAGGTATTCAATAAGATATATCTGTATAGCGCCACCTGCTGTTTGTTTTTTCTTATTTTTTTGACTAGTTGAATGAGCTCAGTTTAAATCTTCAACTGCCACCAACCATATGTTCTGTTAGAAACTGTGGCAGTTATTGGGCGAGAGCTGCAGCAGAAAGGACACGCCCCCTGAGCTCCCAGGCTGAAGATGATCTAGCAGAGCAATTGGAGCTGTAAATGTGGAGATCTCTGGATCCATGTGAGGGTTGTCCCTTTAATGGGACAATCCCTTTAAGTCTTATATCTAAAACAGTTTGAATGATGCGTCTTAATTAGTGATCTTCGCAATGCTTATGCAGTGTTTGCCTTAGTAAGGTACACATTACTCACAGCCAAATGTCTTTGTTAATTTGTACGATGAGTGAGCGACACGCCATTTCAGTTGTCGCCTTAGGTCGTGCGGCACACTCGGTACTTGTAAGTGTCACAAAGTGTCTAGAAGGATCTTTGTGTTGCATCACATTCGACCTTTGTCAGATCTCCTGCCATCTTGTGCCCATGTTGAAGTGTTTTTCATAAAAACTTAAAGGGTTTCTGTCATCAGGTTTCACCATATTAAACTGGATGACATTTGCAATGTGCAAATGTCACCTGAGGTCTAATATGGTAATATTTTCAAGATCTGTGTCCCCATTTTTCTTAAAAAGAAACTTTTGTAATATGCAAATTAACCTTACTAGGTGCAGGGGGCGGTAACCCTGCACCTAGTGGCGCCGTTTTCCCCACCTCCAGGAACGCATCATCGCCGATGATTGACAGGGCCAGGCAGCTCCCTCTATCTGCTGCTGGCCCTGTCAGCGCTGCAAATCCCGCACCTGCGCCGTGTGTCCTTCATTCGGCGCAGGCGCAGTGAGTGCAGCTGGCTTCTGGTCCCCCGGCTTCCTCACTGCGCCTGCGCCGCCTTCTCTTCCGGGTGTAGTGTGACGTCATCGGCGCAGGCGCAGTGAGGAAGCCGGGAGCACGGCAGCCAGCTGCACTCACTACGCCTGCGCCGAATGAAGGACACGCGGCGCAGGCGCGGGATTTGCAGCGCTGACAGGGCCAGCAGCTGATGGAGGGAGCTGCCTGGCCCTGTCAATCATCGGCGATGACGCGTTCCTGGAGGTGGGGAAAACGGCGACACTAGGTGCAGGGTTGCCGCCCCCTGCACCTAGTAGGGTTAATTTGCATATTACAAAAGTTTCTTTTTAACAAAAACAGGGACACAGATCTTGAAAATATTACCATATTAGACCTCAGGTGACATTTGCACATTGCAAATATCATCCGGTTTAATATGGTGAAACCTGATGACAGAAACCCTTTAATACCGTAGGGCTCTATTGACTTCTATGGGCAGGGTCAGACTGGGGTTCCTGGGGCCGACCAGGGGAAATTATTCTTTAGGCCTAACCTCTTGATTATCAATAAAGTTTAATAGGTTTTGATTTACAAAAATGCACCCTAGTGATTGGGTCTAAAGGCAGCCAAATGTTTTTTTCCTGGATCTACAAGGCCTGGTATGAAAACCTGGGTCCACTGGATCCAGGTTTTCATACCAGGCCTTATAGATCTATGGGTGCGGTATTACAGCTCTGTAGAATTCAAGATCTATATGGAGTCAATATACTGTCATGTGCAAAACACTTAAAGGGGGTATTCCACCTATCACTATAATGGGCAGGGGTCCAACCTCTGTGATGCTCATTGATTCTGAGAATGAAAGGGCAGATGTGACCATTCCAGTTTTCCCCTTCGGCTGCCCCTCTTTTGCCCCTACCTGGTGCTGCCCGCGCCTGCGCCGTGCGTCCTTCATTCGGCGCAGGCGCAGTGAGTGTAGCAGGCTGCCAGGCTCCCAACTTCCTCACTGAGCCGAATGAAGGACGCACGGCGCAGGTGCGGGATTTGGATCACGGACAGGGCCGGCAGCAGATGGAGCGAGCTGCCTGGCCCTGTCAATCAAGAAAAGAAGGCATTTTTCAAGCTGGGCAAATGCCGCCTCTAGGAGCAGGGGTACCGCCCCCCCCCCAGCTCCTATGAGGCTAATTTACATATTATAAAAGTTAATATTACTCAAAAACGGGGCAAGTGACAATAAAATAAATTACATATTAAGCATCAGATGACATTTGCGCATTGATTGGAAATGTCATCCTGTTTAATATGATAAATTGTGGTGACAGAAACCCTTTAAGAGGCATCTGGCTCTTAACAAGTTAGGCGCATCTTACTTCAGTGCTCAGGGATCAAGACTGGCGTATGGGAATGCCGGTCTTGATAAATGTCTTTTTAGTAGAACCTGTCACCTCACCTGTCGCCTCTCCTGCATGTGACTACTAACATTCCCCATGTAATAACAATTCTGGGGCATCTATTCTTATGACACTATGATACGCCATTCCTCTATTATAAGTTATGAAAGAATTACTTGCCATTTACAATGAAGGTTAAGATGGGTGTTACCAGTTGGGGGTGTGTCCCTACACAGTCTGACAACAGCAGCACTGATTGTGTCAGACAGTGCAGGGACTCAACCTTGGTAACACCAAGCTGGATATTCATTGCAAACTGCTAGCAATTCATTCATAACTTCTAGCATAAGTAGAATAATAGAGGCACGGCACAACACAGATATGTCAGGACAGATGACAGATCCTCATTGTTGGTAGACAGGTACTGTGTTTGAGCTAATGCCAGTCTTAGGGTGATTGGTGATCAGGGCAGTACCTGTAATGAATCCTCCTGCCCTAATAAATAACTATATAGGGGATCATTTATCAAACTGGTATAAAATAGAACTAGTTTAGTTGCATAGCAACCAATCAGATTCCCCCTTTCATTTTTCACAGCTCCTTCGAAAAATGAATGCTGGAATCTGATTGGTTGCTATGGGCAACTAATCCAGTTATACTTTATAGCAGTTTGATAAATGACCCACAAGGTCTCCAAATAATAAAATAATACACTGGCCAAATAACGTTGCCGTAAAGCACCCAAATAGCACCCGCCAGACAGTTCCAGCTGATAAATTAGGTAATACGGCTGTCTTTGTATCGGCAAGACGGGTGGGATTGGGGCTGTAAACTCCAGATGTGCCCTCTTCAGCAGTGACAGTGGATGCGGCCTATGTAAATGCTATGTGGAGGCCTAAAATATTCTTATAATTGAAACATATCTTTTTTAATTTCTATTATTTTATATACAAAAAGGGGGAACTTTATCCAAACTGGTGCAAGGTAAAACTGACTTAGTTGCCCCTAGCAACCAATCAGATTCCTCCTTTCATTTCCCAAAGGAGTCCTGAAAAATGAAAGGTGGAATCTGATTGCTTACCCATTTCCCTTTGCACCTGTTTTGCTGGAAATTGCTAATTCTAGTCAGGCTAATCTATATTAGTATTTCCACTATGCTGTGCTATGTTAGCTTGTTGATAAGATGATAACACTCTGAAAATTGTAAATGAAGGGAATGTATTTGCTGATTGCTGATAGGAAGCCAATGACACGTCTCATTCACCTTGTCTGTGTACAGCACTTACCCTGCATTATGGCTGGAAAATCTGGTTTCTATCCAAAAGTGTGAGCAAAAACATTAAAGGGAATGTGTCATTGAAAATGACCTATTGTTTAAATAAAGTTTTTACAGTAAAGAGTTGTCAGAGAGAGGAAACTGAACTCAATAGGGCCGGGCACGATGTAAAATCTAAAAAAACAAAAAACACTATTCAAAGTGTTCCAGGTCAAGCGCTTCTAGTCCCCAATGGACCGGAAATGAATAGTTGCTAACAGTCCGAATTTGATTGGACTGTCCCTGAGTTTCAGAGACAGCAAGTTTGGGCTGACCCAGGTCAAAAATGCGTGGGGATACCGTTTACTCTGCCCATAAGTGGGCATTCCCGGCTGGGTTTAAGATGCTCCGAATTTACCGACTTATATGCTGGAAGTATGGAAATGAGATGTCTTGTCCCCACACATGTCACAGCTTTCAGTTAGTCAGTTGCCTCTCATCCCATATGTCTCATATCAGACCCTATGCATCTCATCAGCCCCCTTTATGCCTCTTATCAGCCCCCAGCAGTCTTATATAATCCATTGCCTTTTTATGAGCCCCCAGCAGCTTCTTATTAACCCCCAGAGCCTCTTATCAGCCCCCATTGCCTCATATCAGCCCCATGCCTCTCATCAGCCCCCTATATTACTCTAATCACCCCCCTGCAGTCTTATTTAATCCACCATTGCCTTTTTATGAGCCCCCAGCGCCTCTTATCAGCCCCCATTGTCTCTGGCCAGCCCCCAGTGCATCTCACCAGCCCCCTTTGCCAATTGCCAGCCCCAGGCCAAGTAATATCAGCCCCCTTCAGCCTCATATTGAATAAAATAATAAAACCACTTACCTCTCCTGATCCTGGACGCCGGCGCTCCTCTCCGCCTGCGCTCTCTCTTCTTCTTTCTGTCGGCTGTGCTGTGACCCTGCGCGCACAGCGCGAGGTCACAGAGCGCCCTCAGGCTGTGCGCAGCACAGCACAGCCGAACGGAGGACCAGGAAGCGGTGAGTACAGAGCCTTCACCGCTTCCTTGTCCTCCAGTGCTGATGAGCGCTTCCATAATGGAAGTGCTGATTAGCATTTGCCCCATAAGTCGCAGGGGCATTTTCCCCCCACTTTTGGGGGGAAAAAATGCGTCTTATGGGGCGAAAAATACTGTATATAGTAAAATGTTACTATTATACAAGGACCAAATATTACCACCATACCGCCACACAGACATTTTAGGTTCCTTATTTTACCATGATGTTCCCCATCTTCTCAACACAAACCCCATTCTGGTGTCGCAACAGTGCCATCCTGCTGTTACCCCCCAATACTGTGTTGGCTGTGCTTTCCAGTGCTTGCAAACACTAAATAACAGTGCAACACTGACAACATCAGAACCAAATAGTGACACCAAAAATAATATTAACAGTGCACTGGAAAGTGATACTGTCCCAGATGGTAAGAATTTCACCAGAAGTTAATAGTGCCTAAAAGGTGCCCCACAAAGTAAACAAGATCCCTTTTAAGATCCACTTATTAATACTGCATCTCTTAGGTCACACACACTAATAGTACATCCTTTTGTGCCCTTGTTCCCTTGATGAGCAAAACAGCCTTCTCTGTCAACATAATGTAAAGTGTATGGGGGATGAATGATTGTAGTAATGATCACCCATCCCAGAAACAGTTTACAATGGCTCTTTAAACAACTTATTATATCAACAGTACAGAAAGAAACATGGAGGATACGTCCTCATGACGTGCATCGAAATATTGCTGGTAAGTATATTTCATAAACATGAAACAAGGCTCTTGGTATACCTTTTGATCGAAATGCATAACCCCACTCAGAGTGGTCTCTTTCGGTTGGTTCCCTACACTAATCTGGTGCAGCACCACATGGCAACCACCATACCAGCAACACAGCACGGGCAGACTTATACTCTGTCACTGTGTAAAATGACTCTTCGTAAAGTACAGACGGATTCCATTGACTATTTTTTGGTAATACTCTGCAAAACTAAAATAAAACTACAAACTACTGTAGCTTGGATTGTTTTGTGCACATTTAGTAGATTTTTGTGAGTTTACATGAGGTCACCCTGGAGTTAAACAATGCGCCCGGCTGTGGCTGAGTCAATAGAGGGCCTGCAGAAGTAAATAAACACGCAGGCCAAGGCCCAGACAATAGGGCTCACGGCGAATTAATAAACTCTGCGTCTCACATTCAGTCAAGTGAGACAGAACCTGGCGTCAGTCCCTGGCTCCGAGCCACAAACAATTATTAGCAGACAGAGCCAAGACAGACTTGGCATGTAGAGCCCTCAGCTGTAAAGGAGGTGACAGAGTCAGCGTGAAACTCAAACTTCACTAGCAACTTGTGCATAAAGCACAACAGCTGGGCAGATCTTAAATACTGTAGTATAATAAGGTAGATGCAGAAACTGACACACTTTATTTATTACTTTATTTAGGATGTAGGAACTGTAGAGAATCTGTTATGGCACCACAAGTTGGGAGATTCCACGGACAGGGACATTCATAACGGAGACTGAATGGATCCGTTATGCAGGCCATAGACTTCTATTATGACAGAATGAGTAACGGAATGCTTCTAAAGGCATTCCATTATGCATTCCGTCATAGAATTGTGTTATGGTCTGTGGTAACGGAATCCATAGCGCAATTCACCTTTTACCACCAAACGAAGCGTGAACGAATTTCAAAATATGAAATTCGTTCATCTGTAGATGCCATCATACAGTAATTTATAGTAATATAGGGAATATTTCATAAAACACATTGAAATAATATTTTTAAAGCCTTTTTGACTTTTTTCTCCAAAATGTATATTTTAAAATGGATATGGAAGTCTAAAACTGGCCATACACATTAGACATATGTCGGATGAACTCGCTGATTTAGTCCCCTGTTGGCAGATGAATTGGGCAAGTTGGATTTGTCAGACAAGTTATCTCTACTGGACTTTCTCTAAATCTCCCCTTTACATATTGCCTGCTTTGGTAGTTGTTTTCTCTAGCCCTGTTCTGGCCAGATCCTTCTCCAAGACTGAGTGACAGATCCAAACATGAGCTTCCTCTCCCTATATAGGGAAGACTGCCCTAGAATGTTTGAAACCTTCTCCTTTATGGGGAGAGGAAACAACTCCATCTGTTGTCTGGTGGCTTATTAAATACCATGTGCATCCTACATATAATAAATACATGTTTTTACACAGAAATGCATTATTTTTCACTTTGCACTGTACTGCGACTCTAGAGCTGGATTCTGCACTTGCACCGCCGAACAGTAATGTATATGAGACAGAGTGATAGCTGTCAGATGAATGAGCGTTTGGCCAACAGATATCTTATGTGTATGGCCAGCCTTAGGATCAGGTCTCATGCCTCCATTCCATCGGGTTTCTACTAAACCATTTTGGATCAGAATGTATTGATCATATGTAATGCATTGTATAACAACATGACCAATGATGCTAATGTGAACAGAGCTTAAAAGGGTGGTAGGAGCCCGTAATTCCTAATATACAGTACTCTTGTCTTGTATGTAACTCCTTTGAATATCATACTATTTTTGCCTGTTCTGTTTTTTTTTCTTACAGAATTTATTTACATAAGATTTTATCATCTCATACTGGATAAAAGAAAACTGAGATCTTAAAGAACTGCAAGCAAAAATGAATACTCAACTTCAGGTTATTGGCCGCAGCCCCATTATTTTAGCACAGATGTTTCTCGGATTACAAGGATTATTCTAAGCACATGACAAATAGGTAGATATCAATGTGCAATGTTATCATAGATTTTCCATTGGATCTCATTTCATTTGATTTTGATGGGTGGCTTCATTATATTTGTGTCCCTGTTTTTATGTTTCAATAAAAAAAAAAAAAAATAGATGGGGTGTGGCCCTCAGGGCTTTGGCTCAGATCAGTCTCCCTCTTGGCTTCCACAGAAAAATGCTGCTTTTTCTTTAAGACTTTTGCCGGATCTCCTCTACACCCTTAGCTCCATAGGCTATGTCCACCAGGTGTCATCTACTACTGACCATTTCCACTTTGCACCATATGTAGTCTCTTCGTACCTACAAGGCTTTTGTCTTTTTGAAGCAAGTCTATAGTAAGCTACCTGGCTTCTTGTCCATGCCCAACAAAGCTGCCTATGGAGGAATCAGCTATTGCCAACACCAATTTGGGGCAACCTGCAGGTCTATTCATGAAACTGTTGCTCAGGCATCACTTTGCCCAGGAGTGTACATATGTACGTTAATCTCTGCCTCACGTACCTTGCATCCCTGGTTGCAAGGATTCTCCCTGGTTGCAGGGATTCTCTGCCTCACGTACCTTGCATCCCTGGTTGCAGGGATTCTGCAGTAGTTGAGCTCAGCAATTTGGGTTGGGGGATGGTCAGAGCCTCATTGTCCAGAGCTGCACTGCTCCTGGAAAGCTTTTTTAAGGTCTCATGCACACGAACATCCCACGTGTGCTCCGTATCACAGATGAGGACCCATTCACTTGAATGGGTCCGCAATCCGCAAGATACGGAGTGGAGGCACGGAAGCACTACGGAGCGCTTTTGTGGGATTTCGATCCGTGTTCTATTTTTTTGCAATGCGGACTGAATCTTGCGGATCTCGGACCCATTCAAGGGAAATGGCGGGTACACGGTTGGTGCCCATGCATTGTGGAACAATATTTGCAGTCATGGGGCATGGTGCACACGTTCATGTATATGAGCCCTAACACTGCTTCATGCCACCGAAGTCTGCGTCCTGCACAGCCTCAACACTCAATACTCCACAATGAGAAAGTGAAAAATGAATTTTTACAAATTGACTAAGAAAGAAAATTAGGTGCCATTTACTAAGCTGAAATACGCAAAATTAGGCGTATGTCAGGTTCAGATGGCAGCCTTGCCCCGCTCACGCCAGGTCTAAAATTGTGGGTGTGGTGTGGGTGGGGAAGGTCTGGTAGTCCAAAAGAAGTCTCATAGCAGTGAATGAAGAACGAGCTACTGCTGTGGGACTTTTGAGTCATAGCAGTGAATGAAGGGTGGTCGCACATGTGTCCATTCAGGGAGGTGCTCACATTTACCATTGGTCTGATAAAGGAGAAAGCTAAAACCCGAACCCTGAAACGCTTTATCTTTTTGACGTTAAATCATTCTTCTCCACAAATTCATCATCCTGGTGATACTTTTGAAAACCCTTTAAGAATACTGCCAAGATAAACAGAAAAATAAAGGTTTATGAAAAAAACTCTTCAAGCTTTGAGGTAAAGGTTTCTCCTGTTTCTCTCTTCTCCTCTATTATCCTGACTCCTGAGAGTAAGGCTGGGATCATATGTGGTGATAGTGGTGTGGCCTGAAGCCATACCACTACTGTATCTAAAGACCACTGCAAGGATTGTTCATTAATACCACACTTGAAATGCTTCCGTGAGACACTGCATTAGCTTTATACAGTGCCTTGCGAAAGTATTCGGCCCCCTGTAACTTTTCAACCTTTTGCCACATTTCAGGCTTCAAACAAAAAGATATAATATTTTACATTTTTGGTGAAGAATCAACAAGTGGGTCACAATTGTGAAGTGGAAATTTATTGGATCATTTAAACTTTTTTTGTAATAATAAAACTGAAAAGTGGGGCGTGCAAAATTATTCGGCCCCCTTGCATTAATACTTTGTTGCGCCACCTTTTGCTGCGATTACAGCTGCAGTCTCTTGGGGTATGTCTCTATCAGTTTTGCACATCTAGAGACTAAAATTCTTGCCCATTCTTCCTTGCAAAACAGCTCGAGCTCTTTGAGGTTGGATGGAGAGTGTTTGTGAACAGCAGTTTTCAGCTCTTTCCACATATTCTCCATTGGATTCAGGTCTGGACTTTGACTTGGCCATTCTAAGACCTGGATACGTTTATTTTTGAACCATTCTATTGTAGATTTTGCTTTATTTTTGGGATCATTGTCTTGTTGGAAGATAAATCTCCGTCCTAGTCTCAGGTCTTTTGCAGACTCCAACAGGTTTTCATCCAGAATGGTCCTGTATTTGGGTCCATCCATCTTCCCATCAATTTTAACCACCTTCCCTGTCCCTGCTGATGAAAAGCAGGCCCAAACCATGATGCTGCCACCACCATGTCTGACAGTGGGGATGGTGTGTTCAGGGTGATGAGCTGTGTTGCTTTTACGCCAAACATATCCTTTTGCATTGTTTCCAAAAAGTTGGATTTTGGTTTCATCTGACCAGACATGTTTGGTGTGTCTCCCAGGTGGCTTGTGGTAAACTGTAAAGGAGACTTTTTATGGATATCTTTGAGAAATGGCTTTCTTCTTGCCACTCTTCCATAAAGATTTGTGAAGTGTTGGACTGATTGTTGTCCTATGGACAGACTCTCCCACCTCAGCTGTAGATCTCTGCAGTTCATCCAGAGTGATCATGTGCCTCTTGGCTGCATCTCTGATCAGTCTTCTCCTTGTTTGAGATGAAAGTTTAGAGGGATGGCCTGGTCTTGGTAGATTTGCAGTGGTCTGATACTCCTTCCATTTCAATATGATCGCTTGCACAGTGCTCCTTGGGATGTTTAACCCTTTCAGTACCGTGCCACTTTTCACCTCAAATCCCAGGCCGTTTTTTGCAAATCTGACATGTGTCACTTTATGTGGTAATAACTTTGGAACGCTTTTACTTATCCAGGCCATTCTAAGATTGTTTTCTCGTCACATATTGTGCTTCACGGTAGTAGTAAATATGTGGCAAAATATTTCATTTTTATTTATAAAAAAATACCAAATTTACCAAAAATTTGGAAAAATTTGCAAATTTCAAAATTTCAGTTTATCTGCTTTCAAAATACATAGTAATACCTCCAAAAATAGTTATTATTTTACATTTCCCATATGTATACTTTATGTTGGCATCATTTTATAAATGTCATTTTACTTTTTTGGGATGTTAGAAAGCTTAGAAGTTTAGAAGCCATTTTTCAAATTTTCAACAAAATTTCCAAAACCATTTTTTTAAGCACCAATTCAGATATAAAGTGATTTTGAGGGGCTTACATAATGGAAACCACCCATAAATGACCCTATTTTAGAAACTACAGCCCTCAAATTATAAAAAACTGCTGTTACAAACGTTGTTAACCCTTGAGGTGTTCCACAAGAATTAATGGAAAATGGAGGTGAAATTTCAAAATTTCACTTTTTTGGTAGATTATTCATGTTAATATTTTTTTTCTTGCAAAACAGCAAGGGTTAACAGCAAACTAAACCTCAATATACATTACTCTGATTCTACAGTTTACAGAAATACCCCATATGTGGTGGTAAACGTCTCTATGGGTTTGTGGCAGTGGTCAGAAGGAAAGGAGCACCATACGGATTTTGGAGGCAGATTTTGCTAGAATGGTTTTTAGGCACCATTTTGTAATTGAGAGACCCTGACGTACCCCTACAGTGGAAACCCTCAAAAAGTGACCCCATTTTGGAAACTACACCCTTCAAAGAATATATTAAGGAGGGTACTGGCCACTTTGACCCCCTAAGCGTTTTATGGAATTTGGAAACACTTGGCTGTGAAAATGAAAAGTTTCATTTCTTCCAATAAAAATGTTGCTTTAGCCCCAAATTTTTCATATTCACAAGGGGTAACAGGAGAAAAGCACCCCATAATTTGTTCCCCATTTTCTCCTGAATACGGCAACACCCCATATGTGGTGGTAAACTGCTGTGGGGGTACATGGCAGGACTCAGAACAGAAGGAGCGCCATATGGATTTTGCAGCACAGATTTTGATGGATTGGTTTGCGGGAGCCATTGATTTTTATTTTTTTGAGTTATTGTCTTATGTGGGGGCTCATTTTTTGCGGGACGAGGTGACGTTTTTATTGGTACCATTTTGGGGTACATAAGACTTTTTGATCGCCTGCTATTACACTTTTTGTGAGGCAAGGTGAAAAAAATGGCTGTTATGGCATAGTTTTTTAAAAAAATTTTTTTACAGCATTCACCCGGGGGGCCATCTCATGTAATATTTTTATAGAGCAGGTTGTTACGGACACGGCGATACCCAATATGTGTAACTTTTTTATTTTTGGAAAGTTTTACACATTAGATGCATTTTTGAACAGAATAAAATCTGTTTTTTGTGTTGCCATTTTCAGAGAGCCATATTTTTTTTTTTCGGCCGATTGTCTCAGGTAGGGTATCATTTTTGCGGGACAAGATGACGGTTTGATTGGTACCATTTTAGGATAAATACGCCTTTTTGATCGCCTGCTATTACACTTTTTGTGAGGGAAGAGGGGAAAAAATGGTTGTTTTGGCATAGTTTTTTTTTTTTAATTTTTTGCAGCATTCACCCGGGGGGCCATCTCATGTAATATTTTTATAGAGCAGGTTGTTACGGACGCGACGATACCCAATATGTCTAACTTTTTTATTTTTGGAAAGTTTTACACATTAGATGCATTTTAGAACAGAATAAAATCTTTTTTTTGTGTTGCCATTTTCAAAGAGCCATATTTTTTTAAGTTTTCAGGCGATTGTCTCAGGTAGGGTATCGTTTTTGCAGGACAAGATGACTGTTTGATTGGTACCATTTTGGGGTAAATACGCCTTTTTGATCGCCTGCTATTACACTTTTTGTAAGGGAAGGTGACCAAAAAATGTCTGTTTTGGCCCTTTTTTTTTTTTTTTTCAGCATTTGCCTGGGGGGCCATCTCATGTAATATTTTTATAGAGCAGGTTGTTACGGACGCGGCGGTACCCAATATGTGTAACTTTTTTTGGAAAGTTTTACACATTAGATTTCTTTTTGAACAGAATAAAATCTGTTTTTTGTGTTGCCATTTTCAGAGAGCCATATTTTTTTTATTTTTCGGTGATTGTCTCAGGTAGGGTATCATTTTTGCGGGACAAGATGACCTTTTGATTGGTACCATTTTGGGATAAATACGCCTTTTTGATCGCCTGCTATTACACTTTTTGTAAGAGAAGGTGACCAAAAAATGTCTGTTTTGGCACATTTTTTTATTTTTTACTGCGTTCACCTGGCGGGGTGGATGACGTGATATTTTTATAGAGCCGGTCGATACGGATGCGGCAATACCTAATATGTTTATCTTTCTTTTTTTTACCTTTTTTTTACAATTTTTTTAAACTTTTTTTTTTGAAAATGGCTCTTTTTTTTTTTTACTTGAAACTTTTATTATTATTTTTTTTTTAGGAAACTTTATTTTTTAACTTTTTTTTCCACTTTAACTTTTGGGGGTCTGATCCCCTTTACAATGCATTACAATACTTTTGTATTGTAATGCATTGGCTGTAAGTGTATTACTCAATGTAATACACTTACAGCCTGCTTCCTGTGCGATCCAGGAGGCTGGATCGCACAGGAACGCAGGGATAGCAGCCACGATGCCTAAGGAAGGCATCGGGCTGCTATCCGAGCAATCGGGTCCCCGTCACAGCAGCGTGGGGACCTGATGGCCCCCCCGCTCGCCATCCTGAAGTCCTTTCACTCCCGCACACCGCATGTGCCGCGGTCAGCGCTGACCGCGGCACATGAAGGGTTAATGCGCCGGCATCGGTGTTTTCACCGATGCTGGCGCATTCAGCAGGGGTCTGGCACTTGGGCACAGCCGGACCCCCGCCGCTGATCGGGCGGGCGCAGCTCCTGCGTCCGCCCGATCAGAGCGCCGTACATGTACGGCGCTGGGACTTGCGGCAGTCATTTTTGCGCCGTACATGTAAGGGTTAAAGCTTGGGAAATGTTTTGGTATCCAAATCCGGCTTTAAACTTCTCCACAACAGTATCACAGACCTGCCTGGTGTGTTCCTTGGTCTTCGTGATGCAGAACCCTGAGACTATCACAGAGCAGGTGCATTTATACGGAGACTTGATTACACACAGGTGGATTCTATTTCTCTTCATCAGTCATTTACGACAACATTGGATCATTCAGAGATCCTCAATGAACTTCTGGAGTGAGTTTTCTGAACTGAAAGTAAATGGGCTAAATAATTTTGCACGCCCCACTTTTCAGTTTTATTATTACAAAAAAAGTTTAAATGATCCAATAAATTTCGTTCCACTTCACAATTGTAACCCACTTGTTGTTGATTCTTCACCAAAAATTTTAAATGTAATATCTTTTTGCTTGAAGACTGAAATGTGGCAAAAGGTTGAAAAGTTCCAGGGGGCCGAATATTTTCGCAAGGCACTGTATGTCTATATGTCACATGAAATAGCAAAAGTTGGGTCTAAGGCAGCTTTTAGTGGATAGTTTGAAATATTGCAACAGCATAGTAACATAGTAACATAGTTTGTAAGGCCGAAAAAAGACATCTGTCCATCCAGTTCAGCCTGTTTTCCTACAAGTTGATCCAGGGGAAGGCAAAAAAACCCTGTGAGGTAGAAGCCAATTTTCCTCACTTTAGGGGGAAAAATTCCTTCCCGACTCCAGTCAGGCAATCAGAATAACTCCCTGGATCAACGACCCATCTCTAGTAACTATAACCTGTAATATTATTACCCTCCAGAAATACATCCAGGCCCTTCTTGAACTCTCTTAGTGAACTTACCATCACCACCTCCTCAGGCAGAGAGTTCCATAGTCTCACTGCTCTTACCGTAAAGAATCCTCTTCTATGTTTATGTACAAACCTCTATGTTTATGTACAAGCAAAAGTGAATTCTACAGTGTTCAGAGAAATTATGGTTTGAAAAGGAGCTGAGCACAGGGAGAAAAGTCCACTATGTGGTTTCTCTCTGCCATGTTTGGCTTGATTGTGAGGGTTCTTCCTATATGCATTTACTTCTGGATTCTGAGGTTGCTACTAACAGTTGATGGTTGGAGGTGCCGGGTGTTGAACCCAAGAGGAATAGATGAAGAAGGTTTTAGCATTTTACAACAGCCATAACCTGCAATGGAGAGAGCCATGCACATCCAGAGCATCTTAAACTTACTGACTCCTGGTAACCCAATTGATCAGTTCAGCACCTTCACCATTGCAGTGAATAGGGTGAAGCTGCAATACTCTGCCCTGCCACTACTAAGTAGATGGTACGCAGGTAGACTGACCTATGTAAACACTTAAAGGGTTAATCCCATTATTAATGTATAATGAAAATCAGACATCATATAGAACATGACAATCTCTTTCTAACAAAGCTAGAACCAGCCCTGTACCACACATGGATCCAGAGATCTGCTAGATTTATATCAAGCTGACAGCTCAGGGGAGTGTCTTTTCTGCTGCAGCTCAGGGGGAGTGTCTCAGCTATCCCTATCACAGCTCAGGGGGCAGTTGAAGGATGAAACTGAGCATGTGCGGCCTTCTCATTGAGCAGGTCAAAGAAATAAGAAAAGCACAAAGAGCAGGTGGCGCTATACAGATTCCTTTTTTTTTGTGTAACTCAGTGGTTATGCAAAATTTGCAATTACAAAAGTATTCAGATCCAGGTGCCGGTTTGAAAATTGTAAAATATTTAGCGTGGGACAACCCCTTTAAGAGACAGCAGTGCTCACACAAGAGTGGCAGACCCTTCAAGCAGCTTCATCAGCGTAACGCCAAAAGTTGGACCCCCACCAATCTCATATTGATGGCCTTGATTTAAAGGTAAAGGAGGGCACACATCTGCTGCATTCTCTCCATTCATTTGTATGGAAGTTCTGAAAATAGCCAAGCGAGTGTGCTCGGCTATTTTCGGGGGTGCCATACAAATAAATGGAGAATGAGTGGCCACAGCCGAAAGCGTGGGCTGCCGAAAATAGCCGAGTTAGTGCTCGACCAGAACTCCCATAGAAATGACTGGAGGGAGGATGCACATGCGCAGATGCCTTTCCTTCACTTTGGGGATATTTCTGTACACAGGAGCGTGTCCAGAGGTGGGACTCGCACCTGTCTGACATTGGTGGCATATCCTAGCGATAAGCCACCAATGTTTGAGGTGAGACAACCCCTTTAATGCTCTGATTACACAATAACTGAGGCGATGTGTCCACTCTAGGAGTGCTGCCCATGTTATTGTGTACAGTGCTGGGACTAGGCAGTTTGGTGCCCTAGGCAAAGTAGTCAAATGGCGCCCCCCAAATTGTCCCCGCCCCATTATTATAAGCCCCTCCTAAATATAATAGGCCACTCCCAGCATTAACTGTACAGCTGAAATGATATTGTTGAGTCCCTCCTGTACACATCATACAGAGAGGGGAGGACGTGTCCTGGCTGCACTGCCTGCCTCACATTATACAATAGACAACAGCAGGCTACAGCAAGGAAGCGCCTTCCCTCTCCTCTCCTGCTCAAGGCCTGTGGTTCCCCACCACCATCTGCCACCCACCCATGACCTGCTGCCCCCCTTGGCTGTCCTCACCCAGCTCTGAATCCTCCTTCTGCAAATGGCAGAGGGAGGAGCCGGAGCATCTCCTCTCCTACATAGCGCAGAGGCGTAGCTAGGCTTTCCTGCACCCGGGGCAAGGATCCAGTTCTGCGCCCCCTCAAAGCCACGCCCATCAAAGCCCCGCCCAAGCTCCACCCCTTCCAAGCTCCGCCCACACCCAAGACCAAAGCTGATTTTAGACGCAAGATATTTTAATGCACGTTTTTGCAAATATTTACGTAATAATTCAGGACTCAGGAGCATCAATTCTTGTGAAGTAACAAGATGTCTTTATTATTCCAGTTTAAAGTTTACAAAAACTTTGTCAGCAAACTGCTATAAATGTCCACCCCAAATGGAGCCAGGAACTTCAACTCTTAAAGCACACACTCCTTCCCCCACCTCTCTTGACATGTCTGTCTTAGTAATCACTTGCATTCTAATCTCCATGTACTAATTCTGGAGCATCTGCTGTTATGGCCCTCTGATATGCCTTTCCTACATTATTCCTGCTAGAAGTAATGATTGAATTGCCAGCAGTCTGCAGGTCGTGTACAGTTGGGTGTTACCAGTTGAAGCAGTGTCCCACCAGCAGCAGTCATGGGAAGAGTCAGACACCTCTGCTACTGCTAACACCCACCAGCACCTTTCCAGCAGAGTGCAGGCAATACAGTTATTAACTCCTAGCAGGAGTAGTAAAGAATTGACATAACACAGAGTCACAAGAGTAGAGGCTGCAGAATTACTACATGGGGAATGCAAGTGGTCACTGCAATTGGCATGTCAGGAGAGGTGACAGGCCCCCCTTTTTCTTACCCCCCCTGCAGTCCAAAGCTAACTGTCACAAACTAGCCAAAATAGTGTGTTGGCTTCAACACTTCTAGCAGAGCTCTCAGTGAGTGGTACTAAAGAGAGTCTGTCTTCATTGCCTTATTGAACTCTGACTGAGCATGCCTGTGTGTGGCAACTCATAGGTAGTGACAAGAGACAGCTGGAATCCTCTCTATGTCACACTGCAGGTGTCTTCTGCAGACTGAAGGCAGATTCTCTTCCTTCCAACACTGTTAGAGGTTTGCCAAGAAGACTCCTTACATTTTTTTTGACATGGAAAACAAAAAAATCTGTCCCCTCTCCTGACATGTAGTAAATACTTGGATTCTCCATGTACTAATTCTGGAGCATCTGCTGTTATGGCCCTCTGATATGCCTTTCCTACATTATTCCTGCTAGAAGTAATGATTGAATTGCCAGCAGTCAGGTCATGTACAGTTGGGTGTTACCAGTTGAAGCAGTGTCCCACCAGCAGCAGTCATGGGAAGAGTCAGACACCTGCTACCTACTGTTAACACCCACCAGCACCTTTCCAGCAGAGTGCAGGCAATACAGTTATTAACTCCTAGCAGGAGTAGTAAAGAATTGACATAACACAGAGTCACAAGAGTAGAGGCTGCAGAATTACTACTACATGGGGAATGCAAGTGGTCACTGCAATTGGCATGTCAGGAGAGGTGACAGGCCCCCCTTTTTCTTACCCCCCCTGCAGTCCAAAGCTAACTGTCACAAACTAGCCAAAATAGTGTGTTGGCTTCAACACTTCTAGCAGAGCTCTCAGTGAGTGGTACTAAAGAGAGTCTGTCTTCATTTCCTTATTGAGCTCTGACTGAGCATGCCTGTGTGTGGCAACTCACAGGTAGTGACAAGAGACAGATGGAATCCTCTGTATGTCACACTGCAGGTGTCTTCTGCAGACTGAAGGCAGATTCTCTTCCTTCCAACACTGTTAGAGGTTCGCCAAGAAGACTCCTTACATTTTTTTTACCTGGAAAACAAAAAATCTATCCCTAAGAAAGGATACTACAGAAACAGTAACCATCCCTGTGCCTACACAATAAACCTAAACAACAGTTACATTTTGACTTTACGAGCTTTAATCGCTGCAAATGTTTTTATGATGTCATCATAAGAAATTTTTGCAGCAATCTCATGCTCAATGGAAATAATGCTAATACTTGTTAGACGTTGTTGTCCCATTACACTTCGAAGGTATGTTTTCAGAAGCTTCAACTTGCTGAAGCTTCTTTCACTGGAAGCAACCGTTACTGGTATTGTGAGGAAGATTCTCAAAGCTATGGCGATATTGGGGTAAGCATCTTGTAGTCCATTCTTGTAAATGAAGGTCAACAGACTTGCAGGTGTGGCAGTTCTTACACTTGTGTTGAAATCCAGAGCATGATATTTAAAGCTCTCCACTTCTAAGATTATTTCATCCTTATCAAGATCATTTTCATACACCTCAGATAGTTGTGTGGCCTTTTCCTTGAGCTCTTGTGTTGATAATGAGTCAAATTGAGACCCAGTAAGAAACCCAAAAATATCATTCAGCTTATCTATGGCTTCAAACCGCGTTCTCATTTCAGAAAGAATTTTGTCACTTATTTCAACAAGTGCAATCCTAAATTTGTCTTCTTGTGACAATAGCACACTCTCATCTTCGCATTCTTCATCGAACATCCTATTGACTTTTCGCTTTCTTACATCTCTGAAGTTTGGATCCAGCCCACACCTTTCAGCTATTGTTTTCGCTTCATTTATGGCATCGGTTGCATAGCTTGTTCTAGTAGATTCTAACAGGTTCAAAAGACCATGAATATGCTTTGCAGACATATCAATTGTGATAGTTTCCTGTTGAAGAAGTTTGTTGACACGATCAATCTGACTTAGCACTTTGTACCAAAAACAAGACATGATGACAAATTCAAACTTCTTGATATTATACATCAGTGAAGCAGCCTCTGTTTTTGTCTCCATATTTGTGACTGAACTGGTTTTTAAATCATTTAAAGTGTCTATTATTTCAGATAGGTGCATATAAATGGGCTTTACTGCGTCCAACTTTGCTGACCATCTGGTTTTGCTTAGTGACTTGAGGGTAACTGTGACATGTTTCTGTAAAACTTCCCATCGGAAAGTTGAGGCAACAAAGAACAAGTACAGACAATGTAGGGTTCCAAAGAAAGTCTCTGCCTGTCGTGAGACACTTGCAGCATTTACTCCAACTAGATTTAAGGAATGGGCTGCACAGGGTACAAAGAATGCTAGCTTATTTTCTTGAAGTAACCGTGCTTGAACCCCTTTATACTTTCCAGCCATATTGGCTCCATTATCATACGATTGCCCTCTGCAATTTGTAATATCTAAGCCATCCTTTTCTATTTTCTGTAGGATTAATTCAGTAAGGGCAAGGCCCGTTTTCTCACTCACTACAAAAAAATCTATGAAGCTTTCAACTATTTCAGGGCCACACTCTGTAATTTTAACGTATCTTAGGACTTCCGACATCTGTTCCAAATGGCTTATATCTGGTGTACAGTCAAACATCACAGAAAAATACTTTGCTTCTCTGACATCATTAAGGATGTGTTCCCTTACTTTACCAGCAATGATGTCCAGGAACTGGTTTTGAATCTCAGGTGAAAAATAGCTCACTTGTCCTTTCTTATGACGTTGCAAATGTTCACACAAGGGGACGTGATAGTGAGAAACAAGTTCAATCATATTCCGGAACTTTCCACTTTTTGGATCTGCAAAATCAAAATGTTCCCGTGAACCTCTCAAAGCACTACCCTGTTTGGCCAAGTGCATTATCACATCAACTATAACACGAAGAACTTCCTTCCAGTGGTTTTCTTCATGCACTATCTGGTCTTGAAGTTCCCTGTCAATGCCACCCTTGCCTAATGAAGACTCAAGGGTTTTCCAGGAACAAAAACTCATTTTATGGCTCAAAGAATTTTCATGTTCTGGAATTCTCTCACTTAATTTTTTCCACAATGTGAAACCTTCCTGTTTTGCCAAAACTGATCGTTTTTGTTCTGCAAGTACTGAAAACATTCTACACGGTATACAGTACAAGGCGTTTTTTGACTTGCTATATTCTAACCATGACCTGCGTACTTTCTGCCCATTTGGCATCTTTTTAAAAAACCAGTCTATTGACAGTTTTCTGCCATCTCGGAAACTGTTGCTGACATCAGGTTCTACACTTGTTGTTCTCATTCTAGTAACAAAGCACCTTTGTCTATCCGAAAATTTGGCAGGCCATGTTCCTGGGTCATAACAGTCAAAGACAAAGGTAGACTCACCCTGTAAGGCTTGTGAGCAAGATACTGAGGGGGGGTTCAACTCCTGTTCTTCCATATTTGTAGTTCTGTTATGGCATTCTGGTGGTTCTATAGCGACATCTGCAGTCTGCTGTACTTCATGCCCTGCTCCAGTTGTACCTTCTTCATTCTCAATCTCACAGATTATGTTGGCATCCAGATTGACTGTAATTTCAACAAAAAGAAAGGAACCAAAAAGGTCTAAGTCAACAGACATGATGATGGTTATAAAAAGGACATGAACAGGTAAAGAATGTTGGGCTCTCTCACCATGTGAGCAAGATACTGAAGGGATATGCAATTCTGGCTCTTGGGCACTGGTAGTGGTAAAGCATGAGGTATCTGTAGCGACATCTGCAGTCTGCTGTACGTCTTGTTCGGTCACAGTTTCACCATCCTGACTGTCATTCTCAGTGGTTATTTTGCCATACACATTTCCTGTGATTAAAATAAAAAAATTATCACTGATGCGTACAAAATACAGGACATGAGCAGATAAAACTTGCTTGTTTTTTCTCTTACTGTGTGGGCAAGATGTTGCAGGGGTGTTCAAATCCTGTTCTTGGGCCTGTGCAGTGCTGGTAAAGCATTGTGAAGCATCCGTAGCGACATCTGCAGTATGCTGTGCGCCATGATCTGTCACAGTTAAACCTTCTTGACTCTCAAACTCAGAGATTATTTCGTCATCCACATGTCCTGTGATTAACAGGAAGAAAGGAAACAAAAAACATTGTTCATAGTTGAGTGACATGTCCAATGGGTTAAACATGATGTCTGGTCTGCAGATACCATGTTATAGAGCTGGAGTAGTTGAGCAGAGATTGATGTACAATTTCGTGGGACAATATTTATTAGCACTTGCAATTCATTCATTCATATTCTTGGTCATGCTGGGCTTTGAAGTGAATTGACAGAGAAAATTGACAATCTACTCAACTCACCCTGCTGCTCTATAACATGCTGCCGGCAGATTACACCACAATTGTGAAATAAAAGTCACATTTTTTCAAATACAACACTTGCACATATATGCCTACCTTCATTGTCTTTTTTCTATTTAGCCAGGAACACAATAGAGACGAAAACACGTTAGCTTGTTTCCCTCTATCCTTGGCTCTTTTTCTGAATTGTGCTCCTGATGGTCTCTTGGGCTTGGACATTATATGATTCTGGGTCTTGACACTTTGAGTGAGAAATCCAAGCCCAATCACAGTCATAGGTAAAGTAGAGACCTAAGATACACGTCAGGAAAAAATACTCTCAGTGACTAGGAATTTTAGTGAACAACAAATTAAGTTATAGAAACCAGTGCCAGACAGCTGCTGCCAAGGCCAATAAGATAATGGGTTGCATCAAAAGGGGCATAGATGGCGGTGATGAGAACATAGTCCTGCCACTTTACAGATCACTAGTCAGACCACACATGGAGGACTGTGTACAGTTCTGGGCTCCTGTGAACAAGGCAGACATAGCAGAGCTGGAGAGGGTTCAGAGGAGGGCAACTAAAGTCATAACTGGAATGGCCTGGGCTGGGGTGGACTACAGTACCCAGAAAGATTATCAAAATTAGGGTTATTCACTTTAGAAAAGTCTGAGGGGAAATCTAATTACTATGTACAAATATATCAGTGCAAGCCAGCTGTCCAGGAGGGGAGAGGAGAGAGCGGGGGTCTGGTCAGACTCAGTCACTTAAGCAGTGCAGGACACTCAGGCTATTAGAAGAAGCAGCCTGACTGAATCATTCTGGTCAGAGACAGGACTAGTCTGAGAAACTGTAGGCCAGTAAAAGTTAGGCAACATTACCAATATAATGTGATATTGACCACCAGTGCTGGCCTGTCTGTCCCCTCACCTCCTGGGCAGCAGTGGCCTAAAGTAGTAGGCTCACTTAGCTCTTGGGCAGGGGGGCAACAACAAGTATTTGTGACCTGTCCTGACCTGACTGACCACCAGACCAGCAGCAGTCCCCGACTCCCCCCCTGTCCCCTCATAACAGCTGAGAGGCTAAGCAGCTCACCTCCGAATGGATCAACTTTCAAGGCAGACTCAGTCCGGCTCACCGTCCTCCTCCTCCGCAGGGCAGCTGGCTGGCAGCAGCAGCAGGACCAGGCAGTGAGGCAGCCGCAGGGCAGGCGGCGGGCAGTGGATCGGCTCTGTCACCAACACAAGGCTGCGGGCTCTTCCTCGCTCCTTGCTCCGCGGTCTCCTCCGGCTCCTCAGAGTGACTCCTCTCTCTCTTTCCAAAAGGACGGGACGGGAGTTCTTCTCGCGCTCCTTTATTGCCCGGCTCTCTCCAAAAGGCGGGAGTTCTTCCCGCGCTGCTCTTCCCGCGCTCCTTTTGCTGGCCCTGCCCCGCCCCCAGCCACCACCGCTGCGAGCCTGCGTCTAGTTAACCTGACGTCACTGCGTCAATCATGTATGCCAGTCTGAGCGCAGCCCAGCTCAAGCGCTGCTGCGGCCTGGCTCTGTCTTCCGAGTTCCGAATCGAATCCGCTGTCCTGTCTGATTCAGATCGAGTTATATTTAATTAAACTTTAGTTTTTTGGGCCGCTGGCTGGCTGCGCCCCCCTAGTGCTGCGGTCAGTCTGCGCCCGGGGCACATGCCCCGTCTGCCCCCCCCTGGCTACGCCCCTGACATAGCGCCCCATACCTCTTACATCCAGTGATGTCACCTTTGTTGTAGACGTTCTCTTTCCTCATCTTCTCCATTTGGACCAGACCGCCATGAAGATTTTTCAGCCATCTCTCGTATCTGCAGAGATACAAACAGACATTAGTTTCCCACATTTCCATCATCTTCACATATTCTGAACACCTCATCCTGCCACCCCCAATACTGTGCCCCCTAATACTATACAGCAGAAACTGTCCCATGAAAAATACAACTACCACACAGATAGTGCCCCCTACAACAATTATTGGCACAGAGTTCCCTAAAAAATAACTGCGTCCGGACACTAATAGTATAAAGATAATGTCCCCCAAAAATAATTGTGCTAAATTGATACTGTGCCAGGGTGCCCCCCAAAGTAACAGTGCTCCCCAAAATCCCACCAATAGAAATAATTATCTGCCAGAGCACACTTAATAGTAATGCCCCCATAGTGCCCATACTAGACATCGTGTTCCCCATAGCCCCCAGTAGTAGTAAAGCTCACCATAATACCCCCAAGTAGTAATAATTCACCTTGTAATATGACAGAACAAGAAATACCCCCGCTTAGTGCCTGCAGTTGAGCTAATGTCCCCATAATGTATGCCAGTATAAAATACCCCTATATAGTGCCCCAGTAAATGCCCCCATAATATGCCAGTAAAAAATGCCCCTTCTTGCTGCCCCCACCAGATGCCCCTATAGTGCTCCTCTCCCCCATAATGTGCCAGTAAAAATTGCCCCCTTAGTGCCAGATGCCATAGTGCCCCCTGTAATGTGCCAGTAAAAAATGCCCCTTTAGAGTTACCAGATGCCCCCCATAGTGCTCCACTCCCCCGTAGTGCCCCAAAATAATGCCCCTATAGTGCCACCAGATGCCCCATAATGCCTCCCATAACGTGCCAGTAAAAAATGCCCCCTTAGTGCCAGAAGCCATAGTGCCCCCTAAAATGTGCTTGTAAAAAATGCCCCTTTAGAGCCACCAGATTCCCCCATAGTGCCCCCAAATGATGCCCCTATAGTGCTCCACTCCCCCATACTGCCCTCAAATAATGCCACCAGATGCCCCATAGTGCCGCTCTCCCCTATAGTGTCTCCCATGTGCCTATAAAAAATGCCCCCTTATTGCCACCAGATGCCATAGTGCCCCCATAATGTGCCAACAAAAAAGGCCTCTTTAGAGCCCTCATAGTGCTCCCCTCCCTCATAGTGCCCTTATAGTGCCACCAGATGCCCATAGTCCAGCTCTCCCCTATATTGCCCCCCATAATGTGCCCAAAAAAAGGCCCCCAGATGCCCCCCCCCCCTTAATGTGCCAGTAAGAAATGCCCCAGTAAATGGGCCAGTGAGAAATTGCCAGCAGGTGCCCCCTATGATATGGCATCTATTAAAAAAAAACAAAAAAACCCACTAATACTTACCTCCATCAGCAGCAATGAAGTTCAGGCCTCTTCCGGCCTGTGTCCCGCGCTGTGTGCTGCCCGGCTCAGGCGGCGCGATGATAATGACGTCATCGCGCTGCCTGAGTTGGCCTCTGATAGGCCGCAGCCATTAGTGCCTGCAGCCTATCAGAAGAACAGTGAAGGGAGACGCCTCTCCCTCCCCGCCGCAGCACAGGCATCTGTCCTGAGGACGGCGATACAGATGAATATAGAGATGAGCGCTTCCACAATGGAAGCACTCATCTCCTGCTGCCCCCACACGCCGACTGCACTTAGATCCAGGGCCGCACCGCCTGTGGCGATCGGCGGTGCGGCCCTGAGGAAATAAAAAAAAAAAGTGAATGGTTCTAGGGGGGTCCAGACCCGTTAAACCCCCCCTGGGGCTGCGCCCCCCTCCAGATGGCGCCCTAGGCGGTCGCCTCCCCCGCCTACCCCTAGTCCCGGCCCTGATTGTGTAACTAGATCTCAAAGCTTTGGATTAGCTCACTTGCTTCTAGTTAGTGAAACTGAAGCCACGGTTGTCTCTGATTATGTATCCTTGGTGCATAGATTGGCAGCAGAACCTCTAAACATCTGACGGGATCATGGTGCCTGACTGTGATATCTGAGGAGGGTTCATGCACACGTGTTGCGGTGTCTCAGGGAGTCTTCACTACAGTTGCTATTATGACTCTTGCTGTAGACAATAACAAGGTCAGCTCAAACCACAACGGGTGAACCAGAGGTCTGTTACGTGACTGTGTGGAGGAGGGTGCACACAACGATACCAGACACAGAATGCAAACACAGATGGCTTCATGCTGCATAATAAAGTGGCAAACGCAAAGTATATATATATATATATATATATATATATATATATATATATATATATATATATATAAATTCTGCTGCATTGAATGTTTCCAAGAGTACAGTGGACTCCATAATTCTGAAATGGAACAAGCTCTTCCTACCAAACCCACCAAAATAAGTAATGGGTGGAGAAGGGCCTTGGTAAGGGAGGTGACTGAGAACCCAATGGTCATTCTGACTGAGCACCAAAGATCCTGTGGCCAGATGAGAGTAATTTCCAGAAGGTCAACCATCACTGCAGCACTCCACCAATCTGGGCTTTATGGCTGAGTGGCCCAAAAGAAGCCTCTCCTCAGCAAAAGACATTTGAAAGTTTGTAAAAAAGCACCTAAAGGACTGTGTGAGAAACCAGATTCTCTGGTCTGATGAAATCAATATTTAACTTTTTGGCCTCAATTCTAAGTGTCATGTCAATTCTAAGCATCATGCAATGGGGGTGTTTTCAGTGGCTGGGACAGGGAGACTGGTCAGGGTTGAGGGAAAACTGAATGGAGTAAAGTACAGAGATATTCTCCTGATCCAGAGTGCTGTGGACCTCAGAACCTAAGCACACAGCCAAGACAACACAGGAGCGGCTTATGGACCACTCTGTGAATGTCTTTGAGTGGCCCAGCTAGAGCCCTGGCCAACCAAACATCTCTGGAGGCACCTGAAAATGGCTGTACGCCGATGGTCCCCATCCAACCTGACAGAGCTTGAGAGGATCTCCAGAGAAGAATGGCATATGAGGCCCTGAGGCATGTTCTATTTTTAGCAGTTTTCATAGCAAGACAGATCCCATTTTGGGACTGTTTATAATGGCCGTTAGACAGGTGGGCACCCTGTACACTAGTGCAATAAGGGTTTTTCAAGGTTTAATAAAAAAAAAATATTCACCTTATCCACTTGCACATACAGAGGCAGTCACTCCTCTCCTCGGCTCTGAAGGACCTACACTCAAGTATGATGATGTTGCCACGCGATCATACTGAGGGAGCATGGTGACGTCATCACGTTGAGTACAAGTCCTTCGGCAGGTCCTTCAGACCGACTTCCTCTGCGTGTGCAAGTGGATAAGGTGATTGATTGTAATTTTTTTTTTTGGGCTTAAAAAAAAACATTATTACAGCTGAGGACCACTATGGGGGACATTATGACTGCTGGGGGTTACTATGGGGGACATTATTACAACTAGGGGCTCTATGGGGGACATGATTATTGCTAGAGGCCACAATGGGGGACATTATTACTGCTGGGAGTCACTGCAGGGGATATTATTACCACTGGGGGCCACTATGGGGGACAATATTAAAGCTGGAGGCCACCATGAGGGACATTATGGGCCACTATGGGAGACATTATTACCACTAGTGGCCATTATGGGGGACAATATTACAGCTGGGAGACATTATGGGCCACTATGGGGGACATTATCACTGCTAGGGGCCACTATGGGGGACATTATGACCGCTAAGGGCCATTATGGGGACATAATTACCACTGGGGGCCACTATGGGGGACAATATTACAGCTGGGGGACATTATGGGCCACTATGTGGGACATTATTACTGCTTGAGGCCACTATGGGGGACATTGTGTATACTTCAGGGGTTAGTATTTTATTTAAAAAAAAAAGCCAATTAAAGGGTTATTCTCATTTTAGACAATGGGGGCATATCGCTAGGATATGCCCCCATTGTCTTATAGGTGCCGGTCCCACCGCTGGGACCCGCACCTATATCCAGAACGGAGCGGGGAGCGCCAGGTTTCCGGGGGTCCGGCCACCACCAGGCGCAGCTCCCCGCGCCGCTCATAGAAATGAATGGGAGCCGGGCCGTGCATGCGCGGTGCGCTCCCATTCATTTCTATGGAGCCGACGGAAGCCAGCGCTCGGCTATTTTCGGCAGCCCCATAGAAATGAATGGAGGGCGGCTGCGCATGCGCAGTGCGCCCTCATTCAGTTCGGGGGCTCCGTTCTGGAAATAGGTGCGGGACCCGCACCTATAAGACAATGGGGGCATATCCTATCGATATGCCCCCATTGTCTAAAATGAGAATAACCCTTTAAATTCATCCGTTTTTAAAGGCCATGAAAAATGGATGCAAAATGTCGATTAAGAACAGACAGACGTCCAGAAAATGGATGCAAAAATGGTAGAAAAATAGCCATTAAAAACTGACAGTGTGTCCGTTTTTCATGGCCATTTTTTTTACTGTCATGTGAATGTAGCCTTAGGCCTAGTTCATACATTCAATGTTTAGTCAGAGATTTCCATCAGTTATTGTCAGTCAAAACCAGTAGTGGAACCTACAATGAGATGGAATGGAAAGATTTTCTCCTTTTCTTTCTGACCCTCACCTAGTTTTGGCTCACAATCATTGGCCAAACACTGTGTGAAAAAGGCCTTAGACAGTAGGCGGTAAGTTCCCACTCTCTCTCTAGTGGTGGCAGAAGGCATTCAGAAGTAAATTCTATAAGTGGAAGAAGTAAATTCTATAAGAAGGAAGTGGATTTGGGGCTCTATATAAATGAGCTCCAATTATTAATATATATAGAAATGAATCAGGACAGTATTTTGTATCCATTCACACCAGTCTTAATAACAAACCCCACTGGTAATAATTCCTGCCCATCTCCGGAAGTCCCAGAAAATGAAATATACCCCAACAGGAAGCTGGTGTACATTTATGATAAGCGTGTCAGGCTGCGGCTGGCCCATTTGAGGCCTACCCCCATCTGCTCACAAATGATGAAAAGTGACGAAAGGAAATTTTCAAGTTTTGTACGTATGTATTATAATTATAACCCCCCCTCCATTAAAATACATACTAAAAACAAGACAGTAAACACCATTTTTATATTTTTTTTATTAAAAATTGCATCAGTAACAAATATCAAAAATAGGAGAGTGTGAATGAAAATAATATACATATGAAACATAGAAAAAATATACACTGCAAGCCCTGAGGTCACACAGGATTAACTACTTCATACTGTTCTCAAGCTATCTAGGGGTTGTCCAAGGTCGGGAACAGTGCCACTCTTGTCTGTGGGCAGCGTGTGGTACTGCAAGGAAATGGATCTGAGCTGCAATATCGGCCACAGTCCTTGGACATTTGTGGCTGGGTTTGTGGGGGAAAAAAGGCATTTTTTCTGATCTCTGACATCATCTTTAAATAATATGTGCAAGACCGGATACATTAGGTTCTTATTACCTTGTGAAAAGATTTAGACCCAGGAAAACAGTCACTTGTGCTGGTGAAATGGTTCATTAATATTGCTGTGCAAAATGACATTTATACATGGTTGTAAATTTACTGTCTGAAAAATACTAGCTCATATCTTACAGTTTGCTAGAGTTTTTGTAGTAATTTTTTGTGTCATTTTTATTTTTACCAGGGAAAAGATGATATCCCTTTTAGTTGCTCTAGACCCAGTTGAATCAGAAAACAGTATCTCAATGCATAGTGTGCACTGGGCTGTAGCAATTATACAGAACCAAATCAAAGATCTGTCAAGGAACACATTAGACTTTATCAAGGCTCCAAAAATTCAAACTTTGTAGAGACTTCTGCGGTGCCAATATGGCTGTGCATAACAAATGTCACTTTTTGAGTCACCAAGAAGCCCCCCTCTAGTTAAAGAAGAGTGGTTTATTACACAGTCTGCATCTATTCGAGGTGCAGATCATGATCTTTACCTACTGTGGGTTTTACACCATTATTTGCTTGTGTTACGCACAGGTTTTAGTGCGGATTTCACATTAAATCCGCTGTGAAAATTCACGAAAGAATTGACTTGCGGTCATTTCTAAATTTTTAAAACCCCATCCACATGAATTTTGATTCTGTAAATTGCTACGGAATCCACAGAGTGAGATGTTTACTTAGGAGTATGGCTGCATGAGGCTGATACCTTGTAAATTGTCCACGGAGGAGGTGCATGCAGAAAATCCACAGCGTAAGAGCTCATGCACACGAACCACCATATGCAGTGGCAGATCCCATTCACCTGAATGGGGTCCGCGATCCGCATCCGACGGTCCGCACCGCAAGTGCTACTTTTTTGCGGTGTGGAGGCACTGACAGAAACCGTGCCCCCAGTCCACACCACACCTTCCAGATTGAATGGGTCCACATCCCTGATGCTGTTTGCGGGCCACAAAATGGGACCCATGCGCTGCACAAAATTTCTGCAAATGACCCGCAGCGCAGCTTTATTTTATGTTGCAGGATATCACTCTTGCCAATGCATAGTTAGGCTTTATGCACACAAAACCTTTTCTGTATTGTGGTCCGCGAATCGGGGATCTGCAAAATGCGCATGCAGTCCGTGTGCCATCCGCATTTTATTTGCAGACCAACTGTTTTCGGTGGGTCTGTATGGTCCGCATTTTGCATACTTAGACCTTATCCGATTTACGGTCCACATATCATGGGTCTGCAAAACATGGATTCAGTGTGTGTGCTGTCCGTATTTTTTTTGCAGACCCATTAACTTCAGTGGGTACGCCCTGAAATTCATCGCAAAACACGCACCGTATGCATTTACCCTGAGGGGGTTTTACTACTAAAAGACGTGATGGCATATCTCTAGGATATGTGATAACTGGTGAGGGCTCAAATGCCAAACCCCTACCAATCCTCAGATTGAAGGGTCCACAGATGCTCCTGGCCACCACTGTGCTGGGGGCTACATGTAAAACACATCCCTATGGAGCTGTACAACCACTGGATTACCTGGGACAAGATTTGGCATTTCTGGGGCCCCAAGCAAAGTTATGTCTGAGGCCCATGTTGCACTGCTATGCTGCACCCTATTGCACAATTAAACTTCATCCCAGCGGCACCAGTAATCCCGGCCCCATCACGTAGCTAAACTCCACCTCCGTCAGCCTGCTAAGGCTACTTTCACACTAGCGTTTTATAATTCCGGTATTGAGTTCCGTCATAGGGGCTCAATACCGGAATAAAACGCTTTAGTTTTGTCCCCATTCATTGTCAATGGGGACAAAACTGAACTGAAGACAACGGCATGCTCCTAAAAGCCTAAAAGCATTCCGTTCCATCTTCAGACCGGAGAGCAAACCGCAACATGCTGCAGTTTGCTCTCCGGTCCAGGCATCCGCACCAAGACGGATCCGTCATGACCCCCAATGAAAGTCAATGGGGACAGATCCGTTTGGTGTTACACAGTGGTGAACGGATCCGTCCTCCATTGACTTTCAATGGAGTTCATGACAGGTCCGTCACCTGCACACATACATACATACACACATACAGACATAAACATACACAGACATATACACATACAAATACACATACATACAGAGGGCGCTGTGGGGAATCGTCCTATGTGCGCGCCGTCCTGCTCCTTCTGTGCTGTGGAGACCTGCCGGGAGCATGTAAGTATGTATTTGTATTTGTATGTGTATATGTCTGTGTGTATGTACTGTGTGACATGTGTGGGGCCGGAGCGCAGTTCCGGCCCCACACATGTCCCTGCGGCAGCACGGATCCGGTGGCACCCTTTACCTGCCGGATCCGTGCTCCCGCTAGTGTGAAAGAGGCCTAAGCCTCACTCTTGGCTCAGCTGTGCAACCTGGACACTTCCTCTACTGTTGTACAGCTGGGAAGGGGGTTGTGAGTGAGTTCTCTCCCTCCTTATCTCTTCTGTGACCTCAGGAGCTGAAAACAAATATACTGGGAAGTAAGGGAAATGACATCATAGCAGTACAGTACAGATTTCACAGAAAGTATACACCCCCTGCTTCTGAGTGAAATGCATCTAGCTGTGCAGCTGAGACAGGGAATAATATGGCTGAAAGAAACATTGAAGAAGCCAAAAAAGACCTGCTCCTTCACAGTTATGATTGTACAAAGAAGCACAGCCATTCTGCAAACTTTTTCTGAAAACTCAGGTACACTTTAGGCCGGCTATACATTTAGAGATTTTCAGGAAAAAAACAGATTTGGATTGTGCCTGTCGATGTTACAGATAACATGTTTTTATTCTTTATTTAGTCTACAGTATTGTAATCTTTATATCATTTCAACAAACCTGGCTGCAATTAGTCATTAGCAATATATACATTATATGTACATCGCGGCAGGGTCTATATACAGCATTTATGTACAGGACTTAGGCGGAGTTCACACTTCAGTTATTTTATCAGTAATTGTGAGCCAAAACCTGGTGCGGGTCAAAAACACAGAACAGGAGCAGATCTTTCCCTTATACCTTATCTCTGAGTAGGCTTCACTACGGGTTTTTGGCTCACAATAACTGATGGAAATAACTGATCAAATAACTGAAGTGTGAACTGAGCCTTAGTATGGTAAAAAAAAAAAAAAGTTAAGGTATCTATCAATTTTGGTACGAAGAAGAAGTTGCTGAGGTGTCCATCAGTACTACCTGCATAGCTATATTTTCTGTAAAACGTTACAAACTCTACAATGCCTGATGACCATGACCTTATCTGATTTGCGGGCCACAAATCACGGGTCTGCAAAACACAGATGCGGTCTGTGGGCTGTTCACATTTTTTTTGCAGACCCATTGACTTCAATATGGTCCACATTTTACATACATGGTCTCTTTTTTACTGCAGAACAGACATACGGATGCAATGTGCTGTCCATTGCGCAAACAGGTAGAACATGTCCTTTATGCCCCTTTCACACGAGCGGGAGACTCGCATGTCTCCCGCAACGCATCTACAGGGCTGGACTCTGCACTGACAGGGATCGCATAGCATTATATGCGATCCCAGTCAGTGCCGGAGTCCAGCACTGATGCGATTCTCCCGCTCGTGTGAAAGGGGCATTACTTGACCACAACATGTGAATTCAATGGGCCCACAAAAAAAAGTGGATGCAACACGGATGGTAATTTGCAGACTGTAAAATACATACGGTGCATGAGGCCTTATGTGTACGTTAAGAGGGACTCATCAACAGCCAAAGTAAATCATGTGAAGGTTTGTAGATGAAATAAAAAAATAATAAGCTCCAACCATTTTAAAATATATTAAAGGGAGTCTGTCACCTCATTTTCAGCTATATAACTAACAGCACTGCCCCACAGAAGATTGCAGACACATCCCAGACATACCTGTGTGCACTGTGTGTATTACATGTCACATCCCAGACATACCTGTGTGCACTGTGTGTCTGTATTACATGTCATATCCCAGACATACCTGTGTGCACTGTGTGTATTACATGTCACATCCCAGACATACCTGTGTGCGCTGTGTGTGTGTATTACATGTCACATCCCAGACATACCTGTGTGCACTGTGTGTCTGTATTACATGTCACATCCCAGACATACCTGTGTGCACTGTGTGTGTGTATTACATGTCACATCCCAGACATACCTGTGTGCACTGTGTGTCTGTATTACATGTCAAGAAAAAGCACTTTTATTCTACAGGAAAACAGCTACCAAGTGCCCGGCTGAAAGTGAAACTAAAAACAGCTTTCTCTCCTGACTCAATTTCTAACAGCTATATCTTCTGATATACTGGATGTAATGCTGTGATTTTGGTATCATTTTAAACTTTCATTTTTACTTGGAATGTCAGCTTTCAAAGAAGGTCAGAACCATTGTTCTATCTGCTACTAATCCCAAGATATGAGCAGCTAAAGCTGCCCTCCCCCTCCAGTCTGGTTTGCAGCGGCAGAGCCGGGCACTTGGGAGCTGTTTTCCTGCAGAAAATATGTGGTTAAAAAAGTAATGGAAGAGTGCCTTTAAATGGGAATTTTCAGAACGGCCCTGTGACCAATGAACGTGATGACAGAACCAAAGACTGCAATGCTTGGACGAACATCGAGACTATGGAACTCTCTGCCTGAGGAGGTGGTGATGGTAAGTTTACTAAAAGAGTTCAAGAGGGGCCTGGATGTATTTCTGGAGGGTAATAATATTACAGGTTATAGTTACTAGAGATGGGTCGTTGATCCAGGGAGTTATTCTGATTGTCTGAATGGAGTTGGGGTTTTTGTCTTCCTCAGGATCAACTTTGCCAGAGAACAGACTGAACTGGATGGACGGATGTGTTTTTTCAGCCTTACAAACCATGTTACTAGGTTACTGCACATTTGGTGCCTTAGAGAAGGCAGAAATGATATCTTCAGCAGCACTCCATACATGGAAGGACATACAGAGAAATGTGGAGGGCAGAGATGGGGAGAGGAGAGATCTAAGAACTTCCAGGAGGAATTTGAAGATGATGAAATTCTGTTGTTTACAGGAAGTCAGCGACACAGGAGAGACTGATCTCCTGCCTACACAGAATAGCCAGGACTGGCCTGGTGGTCAGAGTGGGGATCACATGATACAACCACCCATAATGAAAGGGTACAAAATGTATGAATCCAACTGAGCAGGAATAAAACACATTACATTTTCAGTCACAAATGTCCACCTATAAAGTACCCAGCCATCCATATATAGTAAACTTACATACACTCAGTAAACTAAAAAGAAAGAAATTAAAAGCAGAGCAAAAAAAAAAATATTCAAACCTCTCACCTTTAGGAGGCATTCACACAACTGTAGGTGTTTTTTTTGTGGTAAAACAGGGATACTGTCCATGTGCATTCCAAATCACTGTGCGGACCCATTGATTTCAATCACGGTATGGCCATAGACCATTGA
Organism: Rhinella marina; assembly: GCA_900303285.1. Classification (NCBI taxonomy): domain Eukaryota; kingdom Metazoa; phylum Chordata; class Amphibia; order Anura; family Bufonidae; genus Rhinella; species Rhinella marina. Next base: position 237,010 of record ONZH01030296.1, read on the forward strand.
ACAGGATTGTATCAAAATCATGAATCAGCTGATTAACATTGCCTTTATGCAATTAGTACTTATTTTTATTTTGTTTTGTTGGGAAAAAATAGTTAAAGTGGTAATCCCATCTCAGACATAGATGTGGGTCCCACCTCTGGAACTTGTCACGACTGGGAGTCCCTCAATGACTGTTTCCATAACTCCCATAGACAACAATGGAGAGAGCCAAGCACGAGTAGCAAACTTTTCATTCTTTTTCTACCTTAGGCTTTTTTAGATGTTGCATGTAGTGTAGCCAGAAATGTTGTGTTATTTAATGTTTTTTAGGTATTTTTCCTTCCTGATTTTTTTTTTATTTTTTATTGTCCTGCTTTCTGAATTTTCTGAAAGCTCTTTGTACTTCGAGACAGTCAGGAGTCTCCCATGTGCTACCATCACTCTCCCACATGCTCCTTTTCTAAAACAGTGAGCAGGAACCTTCACCATCTATTCACTATTTTACATTAGATGGATTTGTTGATGACTGAGATGGTTTCTGAACATTTACAGAGAGATGCCAGGCAGGGAATGATGAACTGCAGGCGGCTAAAAGGTGAAGAAAATGCCAGTTTCCACTAATAAATATATAAAAGATTCATGTTTTCACACATGCTACTGGCTTATACAAAACACACAGTAAAATAAGAATGATTGACACACATTAAAGTGGTTGCCTCATGAGGACAACCTCTGTTCCTATGCCCTAGTAGATTATATGGACGTCATAGAGAGGGACCCTCCCTGCTTGATAACCCCCTCTATGAGCCAGAACATAGAACTTCACTGAGATTTAAATTTTATATTTTCTCACTATAAAGACCATTCATGTAACATCTATTTTTACGCATTTTTTAAAAATTGCACTGATTGAATATTCCAAACCATGTGCTTAGTATAATCTAACATTATGTTATAAAATTAAAGGGTGAGGACACACGTTCAGGTTTACTGATGAAGGAGTGAATTCAAAAAAGAGGAGAAGTTCTATCTGTTCTGTATAGTTTGTCTCCTTTTATGATCCACTCCTGATCTTGGCTTCCAAACCTGCATCTGGAAACCTGATGTGTGGTCGTACCCAGAGGGTTTATTGCAGTATAGATGCTGGTCAGTGCCATCATTGATACTGCTGTGACCCTCACCAGTTGATAGAAAATAGTGGTAAGAAGGTGTTAAAGTCAATGACCATCCACGTGGCCTCTGGAAAAGGCCAAGTACAGCAGACAGGAGATGAAGTGGATGGTGCTGGCCTAGTGCTGCTTCTATTTCCTGCTAGCACCTGGATCTCACGAGTGGAAATATTCTACTGAGATACCATCAAGGACACTTATGAAACAACCCCTTTAAGGAAATGTCTAAAAAAGAGCAGATAACACACATTTGAATAGATTTTCATGGCTTTGATTAATCATACCTGATCTTTTGGTACCATAAACCTAATAATTATGGACAGATTAAAGGGATTTTCCAGGATTAATTTATTGGTGACCTCTCTTTAGGATATGGGTTCATTCACTAGAATGGGAGAAGTACTGTTGTAACCAAGTGCAGCCACTACGTAGCATGCAGAGCTGTGTAATTCCAGTATCTGGTTGTGACACCAGAGCTTGTAATAGAAAAAAAGCTGATCGATGTGATTACTGGGAGTCAGACCCCCACCGATTTGATGCTGATGACCTATCCTTAGGTCCTGGAAAACCCATTTAACTCAGGAGAATATTCTCCTAATTCTGTCATTCAACACAATAAAGTACAAGTAATATATTACAAATACACCATACACGTGGGCTAATCGATTGCCCTCTGGAAGTGGTCTGCTTAAGAACTTACCCAGTAGTTCTGAAACCAGAGGGTGTGTTTTCATGTACTGGCTTCTTGATATTATTTTGCTTTGATTATCACAAAATTACAGCAAAAAATACCACAAAACAGGCACATGTAAATACATGTATATAAAATCATGAAGCTGTATGATAAGTGGGTTTATACATGCAACCTATTATCATGGTAGCAATATGTTCTCACAGAGCGCTGTGTGAGAGGGTGCCGCCCCTTATGAATTAAAGGGGTATTCCCATATGGGACTTTTATGGCATATTGATAGGATATGCCATGATTCTCAGACAGGTGAATCTGCCCCTATCTCAAGAACGAGGTTCATGCACGCCGGAGTCGTCTCCATTCACCACTGTGGCCGAGCCAACATGCTTGGCCATTTTTGGAAGTTACATGCCAGTGAATGGACAGCAAGCAACGCATCTGCAGTCACCTCTCCATCCACAGCAATGGACTTGCTCTACATTCATTTTGGGGCCCCTTTCTTGTGATAGGAGCAGATCCTAGTAGTTGGACCCACACCTATTAGACATTTATGGAATATCCTAGGAAAGTCCCAAATGGGAATATCCGTTTGATCGATAGGGGAAGGTGAAATTCAGTATTCTGCTGGCTCCTTGCTACCAGACAGTGTTGACATTGTAGGAGCTTACATGACAATTACACAGCTAGAGCCTAGCTAAGAATTCAAATGTCTGACCACTGTTTCATTCCAGTGGCAACTAGCTAAATTTTCTTTTAGGATACGTCCACCATGGCATAAAAGCTATGGACTTTCCTCTGCAGTGGAATTTCTGCTGCGAAAACATGGCAAACGCCGCCACAGAAGTTCTGCCTGGTGTGCCCATACCCTTACGCCCAAGTTCACAAGGGCGGATTTTCCATGCAAATTTTGGAGCATATTTGCGTCTATACCGCCACCCAATGTTCCTCATTATGAATCCACTTTGCTGTTCATACGGCTGTGAATCCGTTCCTTGAGGATTTAGAAACTATCTCAAAAAGGGACACTGCACTGAAATCACGCAGAAACATGGTGGGTATCAACACATGGACAAGCTCCATTGAATGGGGCCAATCTGCAGTTAGATCATTGGCATTCAAACTACATATCTGCAGCAGAAATTCAAAGCTTAGCCATGGATTTCTGCAGCTGTAAAACAAAGTATGTTAAGTCACCGTCTTGACCTCAGACCTGCAACTCAAGTTAAGAGAAAACTTATAAAAGTGGACATACCCTTTCATGAGGTCAACAGTATTGCTCTCTTTGCTTTTAATGTCAATTAAAGAGCTTGTCCATAATTCTTTTTGCAAAGAGATTGCAATGTTCTAAAATTACAAAATGAGCAATACTCACTTTCTCAATCTGCTGCTCCCTTGCCAACACTTCCCGTGCCCTCCCACTAATCTCTGTTCACTCAGTTCCAGTGATGACCACTGTAGGCAACCACCGGCCTCAGCATTGATCTCAGGGGTGTCAACCCTTCACTGCTACAGCTAAGGATTGGCTGCAGCGGTCACACGTTGTGTCATGTTATCCTGTGAACAAAGAATTGGAAAGCCACAACACGGGATCAAAAAGGTGAGTATTACTTCTTATGTTGTTTTATAGCTCTTTAGAGAAAAAAATATCATGGGGCTGGACACAGAAAAAAAGCATGACACACAATAAAAGTCAACTGACTATTGAAATTGACAGAAAACACCTCGTACTAATAAGGTGAAAACCTCATACACAGGTACCAGGGCTGATCATATAGCAGATGGAGCCCCATAGCAAAAACAGATTTATGCCTCACCACCTGGAACTTTCTGCTCTTCTCTACCACCATCCAATGGTGGTATGACTCTCTGTCCTCTTGTGAACAATCACATAGCCCAGAGGAATGAAGGATTATGCAAACCTAAATTGGGCCTCCATTTTGTATTGGATTGTCGTGTATTACCCTCGGCATCTAATAAATGCTTTTTACACGGTTTTATCTGGTTGTATGTGAATATCACATTACGGATCAGCCTCTTAGATGCTGTAAACTGTTACCTAGAAAGTATATCCTCTATGTGAGATATTGTAGGAAGATGTATGAGATATAAAGACAATTAGATGTACACACTTCTTCACCGGCTTTTGTTCTCTTTCCTCCGTAAAAACATCAGATATTTGATAACAGACATGTTTTTTTGGCTCTACCTGCGTTCCACTTGTGAGAAGTTTTGATGATGGCCAAGGAGGGTAAGTTTATGATATTTGGAGGTAGGTCCTGAAATATGTTCTTTCCTTCTCTCTTGTACCTGCTGAATAAAAGAACATCTTCTTTTCTAGTAGATTTAGGTTTGGTTGTGTAAAACCTTCAAGGCTCACCTGCAGAAACAAAACATGTCAGCCTGGTTCAATTACCCATAATGCTGTTCAATTCAGCAGATATCAACACAAGTTGTTGTCCCAACAGTGTTTGACCAGAAATCCCTGATGATGCTGGAACGTCCTCTTCTGTATCCAACACAGAATTGTCCAGTGATACCAGAGCAGAGTGGATTTTGACTCGTAGGTGATGTTCACCTCTGGAAGCCACCTCTGTTCCTCTCGCGATGGATAACCAAGTTACGAAAAAAGACCAATAACTGGAACCAGATTTGGTTTCTGTTTTGTTGAATCTGTACAAGGTGAAAGGGAAGAGCGATCAGTTAAACCATGGAAAAAAGTAATGTAAAGTTAAAATCTTATATGAAAACCATGCATCTCAGCAGTGGACCTGCAGAAATGGCCACATTGACGCTCAACTTTATAACGTTTTACTACTAAATATACAGAACGTGTAATTCATATAGGTCTGAACTATACTATATTTGCTATCAGTGTACACCTGTCATATACCTCTCCTCTCTTCGATGCCGCTATACCAGATCTTGCAGATGTGTGCCGCTTTGCTGAGACACTTGGAGAAAATGTCACCAACTTGAGCATCTCTTTGTCACAGCACTCAGATGCTTGCAAACCAATTCTGGCTGTCTATATAAAAAGGGAAGTATCTCATGACCCTTGCCTGAGTATCAGTTGCCCTTCATTAAAATTCCTCTAGCCTTTTGCTTATTCCATTACTATCTGGATTTGACCAAGTTGGCCTTCAAGAATTTAGCCTTCTGCTTTGCCCTCTGGATTTGTCTCCTTCCCAGTATCTCTCTGCTTTTGACTCCTTCCCTGGATTTTGACTCTGCCATGGGATTCTGGCAGCTGGACCCTCTGCTGGTGGGTAGAGGAGGGCCAACAGGTCTGGACCGCAGTGACATCAGTGGAAGTAGAAGGGTAGGCGCCATGGCAGGAAACAGGATGACGGCAGGCAGAGACGCAGATATAACAGTAGGATTAAATATTATTCATTCAAGGAAGATCTTTGTTTGAAAGAACATTGCCAGAAAGACCTTTTGACCATCGTCTGGTGTCATAGACCATGTATAGTTAGCTTGAACATCTGTAACAACCAATAGGGACTAAAATCAATTTAGATTAATGTGTATGGGTACTATGACTCTATGACCACAAATGTCTTGCTCTACAGATCTATGTTTGAGCCCTATGTTTACAGTATATGCCATAAAAAAACGATCTCTGGGTATATATTAAATGTATCCATAGGGTTCCATTACTCGAGTCAATACACTTCTCCACTATCTCGCAGAGAGGTAACAGGGCTTGAACATAAGTCAACATGAGGTGGTAACGACTGATGTGTCTTAGGAGCCTGGCCACTTAATGGTTATCTCAGTCCACATCCAGGTCCAGACTTTCTCTGCTGGGTAGCTCCTTCAGTTTCTGCAGAGCACACCTCACTCTCCCAGTCCTAGGCCTTCTGCTATGGCCTCAATGTGCATGTGTGGCTACAGCTGTGATATAACCTTCAAGCCTATGTAATAACTGAGACCTGTGGTTGGCCACAGATTGACCAAGCCATCATGGTCCTGCAGGGACCAGAAGTGGACAGGTACATAAGAGAGGATCATGGACAGATGAGTGGTATTTTTTGGGACCATAGCATTTGTCAGCTTCATGGCTGGACAATCTCTTTAATACAAAAAAATTAAAATCAGACATCATATAGCACATAACAATATCTTTCTAACAAAGCTAGAACCAGCCCTGTACCTCACATGGATCCAGAGATCTCCACATTCAATACTCCGATAGCTGTGCTACATTTATTTCAAGCTAGCAGCTCAGGGGATATGTACTTTGTGCTTCAACTCTCTCCTTATCACAGATCAGGGACGTGCCCTTTCTGCTGCAGCTCTCTCCCTATCACGGCTCATTGAGCATCTCTTTTCTACTGCAGTTATGCAACTGTTGGGCCACCTGCAGAAAAACCGCAGCATAATACAGTTGCAGCAAATCTCATGTACACTTTGCCTCTTTATTTCATGAGGAAATTGACCTCCCATGAGAATTTAGAAATCCGCAGCATTTCAATTATGTTTGCAGTGTGGATTTCACTCTTTTCAAATGAGATCTGAGGCAAAACCGCATCAAATTTGCACCAATAAATGCAATTATCAACTGTGTTTTTGGTGTGGAAACACACAGAAATCTGCACAGCTATTTGAGTGAATCTTCTGCACATTTCCCCACACCCATGTGCAGCCACCCTAGGGGTGCTGCCACATGTCACCGCTGTGTTTATGGGGCAGCAAAAAAAAAAAAAAAGCGAAAAAAAAACTGCATGTGGTTTTTGCAACAATTTACCTGGATTTGTGATGCACTTTCTTACACCGAAGGGAAAACACACTGAAGACTTAAATTACCTTAATGTAACTTTTTGTTATTTATGTAAGTCAGTTTAGCTGTGTGTTTTGTGCGACCACCTCAAAGATGTTACTGAGGTGGAAAGAGAAATAAACAAAAGAACAAACAGCAGGTAGCGCTGTACAAATACATTTTATTCAATACCTCAGTCGATTTTCAAAATTTTTAATAACATGCAATTACAACAGTAATCAGATCCAGGTGCTGGTTTAAAATTAATATTTTTCATGGGACATTCCCTTTACAGCGTATGCAGTTCCGTAAGACTAATACGGATTCCAGCAGAAAAATAAATCCTGCCACATACAATTGGATGTCCTATTATGCAGATATTATGTCCCCTAGAAGCACTGTAATACAGTGTCGTATGGAGGCACCATATAGCGGTAGATGCTATATAGGGACTCCTTGTGTAACCAGACTGCCTATAGGTCCGCTGTGTGAAAAGAGGCCTCAGAGGGAGTTACAATGTGCCCCAAATACATGCTAAAGAAAGGAAACCATCAGCAGTGCATTGAAAAAGCTTTTACCTTCCTCGCTCATTTAACAAACATCTTGTCAACACTATGCCAGTACTAGACCCTTTTATTAGATAAATCAGTGAATATCTGAGATGTGCAGCTGCAGACCTTTCTGAAAGTCCCGGGCTGGAGGCTGAGCTGTGATCCATCTGTAAGTGATTTTACACTCTGCAGGTCACGGGGTTAATCTTTAACTGAAACCGCACTGCTGAGCCAGCAAAACCGGGTTTTCCACAGTATGAAAACATAACCGTCCCCCTCCCCCTGACACCGGCGTCACCCTCATAATACAATGCCTTTATATGTTCTGACACTGTACTATAATTTACAATCCACACGGGATATGGATGCAGTGTACACAGACTTTATATACCAGCGTTGTACATGAAGGGAAGTAAAAAAATAAAATCTCTGCTGTAATCAATGGATGGAAACACATATCTAGTCTATTGCTGAGATTACATACCCGAGCTTAAATGAATTGAGTCCGGCCGAGCATGTGTGGGTGCTCTCTGTTTGCTCCAGGGGTCCCTTTTGGAACCACCACTGGGACTCGCTCCTATCTGACATTGGTAGCATATCGTATAATGACATTAATGAGTTCTCCCAGTTTTTAATACTTTTCTGAGTTTTTAATACTTATTGGTTGGGGCTTGACACCTGGGACTCCTGCCGATCACTGGGACCACCACAGGGACCTGCACCTATTGGACACTGGTGGCATATCCTAGTGATGCCACCAATATCTCAGATGAGGCAACCCCTTTAACAAACATTCCCTGCTACCTATAATGAGCTTTTAATACTTTTCCGAGTTTTTAATACTGATGACCTATCCTCTGGATAGGTAATCAATATATGATCGGTGGGGGTATGACACCCGGGACCCCTGCCGATCAGCTATTTGAGAAGGCAGCGGTGATCGCAGTAGTGCCGCTGACTTCTCTCTGGTTTTCCTAGGCTAGTGACGTCATGTTCATCGGTCACGAGACCAATGAGCAGCTCAGCCCCACAGAAGTGAATGGAGCTGAGTGCAATACCAAGCACGGCCATTATACAATGTACAGCGCTGTGCTTGGTGAGCTGGGAGAAGGCTGCTGCACTCACACGAATACTGCTGCCTTCTCAAACAACTAATTGTGGGTCCCGGGTGTTGGATTCCCACCTATCAGATACCGATGACCTATCCAGTATAAAATTCCTGGAAAACCCTTTTAAAGTGATATTCAGACAAGCCTATAATGTGCAGCGAGCCCCTGAGGAGCTGGTGTGGTAGTGGCCCTCATAATATGTGTCACAGTGTACTCCCTCAGGCAGTTGCTCCCTTGTTTAATACAATAACGAAGAATGAGGCCTGAATTCAATGAAGAATGAGGCCAGAAGTTAGTCTCTTTACTAAGTACAACGTAGTAATTCACATACATTCATTAGCAGCAGTTTCCAAGTGCAATTTTCTCTAGCACCAGTGGGATTATGAAGGCAGGTTGGATGGTGACAATTTTAGCACTTAGGTGGTAGTGGTCACCCAACAGCAGTAGTGGTGGTAGCAGTTCCCTTTTCTGTCTAGCATCTCAAGACTTGACTTGAGGAACAATTGGAGTAGTTCCCTCTGGAGAATCCGGAGCAGGAGCTCTGCAGTGTGCTTCCTCTCCCCTCTGTCTCTGGATAGGAACTACCCATCTTGTCAGAAAGCAGGACCAGCCCACTCCTACCAGAAGGGGAGGAACAAAGTGGTTAACCCTACCCCTTACCAACCTTTGCCATACCTTCTTTGCTGGGAACTACCTCCAGAAGCAAACAAAAAAATATATAACCATGTAATACAGTAACTATATATGAGATTGTAGTACTCTCAGAAAGTTTGTATTTTATAATCTACTTTATAGTGGGGAAAAAAGTATTTAGTCAGCCACCAATTGTGCAAGTTCTCCCACTTAAAATATGAGAGAGGCCTGTAATTGACATCATAGGTAGACCTCAACTATAAGAGACAAAATGAGAAAATAAATCCAGAAAATCACATTGTCTGATTTTTAAAGAATTTATTTGCAAATTATGGTGGAAAATAAATATTTGGTCACCTACAAACAAGCAAGATTTCTGGCTCTCACAGACCTGTAACTTCTTCTTTAAGAGGCTCCTCTGTTCTCCACTCATTACCTGTAGTAATGGCACCTGTTTGAACTTGTTATCAGTATAAAAGACACCTGTCCACAACCTCAAACAGTCACACTCCAAACTCCACTATGGTGAAGACCAAAGAGCTGTTGAAGGACACCAGAAACAAAATTGTAGACCTGCACCAGGCTGGGAAGACTGAATCTGCAATAGGCAAGCAGCTTGGTGTGAATAAATCAACTGTGGGAGCAATAATTAGAAAATGGAAGACATACAAGACCACTTATAATCTCCCTCGATCAAGGGCTCCACACAAGATCTCACCCTGTGAGGTCAAAATGATCACAAGAACTGTGAGCAAAAATCCCAGAACCACACGGGGGGACCTAGTGAATGACCTGCAGAAAGCTGGGACCAACGTAACAAAGGCTACCGTCAGTAACACACTATGCCGCCAGGGACTCAGATCCTGCAGTGCCAGACGTGTCCTCCTGGTTAAACCAGTACATATCCGGGCCCGTCTGAAGTTTGCTAGAGAGCATTTGGATTTTCCAGAAGAGTATTGGGAGAATGTCATATGGTCAGATGAAATCAAAGTAGAACTGTTTGGTAGAAACACAACTCGTTATGTTTGGAGGAGAGTGAATGCTGAGTTGCATCCAAACAACACCATACCTACTGTGAAGCATGGTGGTGGCAATATCATGTTTTGGGACTGTTTCTCTGCAAAAAGACCAGGACGACTGATCCGTGTACATGAAAGAATGAATGGGGCCATGTATCGTGAGATTTTGAGTGCAAACCTCCTTCCATCAGCAAGGGCATTGAAGGTGAAATGTGGCTGGGTCTTTCATCATGACAATGATCCTAAGCACACCGCCAGGGAAACGAAGAAGTGGCTTCGTAAGAAGCATTTCACGGTCCTGGAGTGGCCTAGCCAGTCTCCAGATCTCAACCCCATAAAAAACCTTTGGAGGGAGTTGAAAGTCTGTGTTGCCCAGCGACAGCCCCAAAACATCACTGTTCTAGAGGAGATCTGCATGGAGGAATGGGCCAACATACCAGCAACAGTGTGTGCCAACCTTATGAAGACTTACAGAAAACGTCTGACCTCTGTCATTGCCAACAAAGGATATATAACAAAGTATTGAGATGAACTTTTGTTATTGACCAAATACTTATTTTCCACCATAATTTGCAAATAAATTCTTTAAAAATCAGACAATGTGATTTTCTGGATTTGTTTTCTCATTTTGTCTCTCATAGTTGAGGTCTACCTATGATGTCAATTACAGGCCGCTCTCATCTTTTTAAGTGGGAGAACTTGCACAATTGGTGGCTGACTAAATGCTTTTTTCCCCACTGTATATCCTATGTACTATTGTGCTCTTATGTAAATCACTAGATTTGTCAAAGGTCAAAACATAAACCTGCTTCGTCATGTTCACACCATACAGGAAATCCACCAGTTATCAGATTAGCCAAGACCTTTAGACTTGTTATTATGCACTGAAAAAACACACAAGATTTAGTATTTTCCCTGTAAACAGAAAATGATATCATCATAATCAAATGAATTTTACTCATTTTGTGCTAAAAATCATTTTTTCAATTGGTCTTTATTACAAAATGTTCAACAGCTTTTCCTCTACAGCTTTTTGCCTGACATCTGGCTACTCGATCTATAGGTCTAATTTCTGAAGAGGCCAGTGATTGGCTCTAGCGTTCAGTTGTGAATGTGATGTCACTGCTGCAGTACTGGCAGCGGTGGCCACGCATGCGCGGTGCGCTCCCATTCTTTTCTATGGGAGCAGCGGGTAGCTGTACCCGGTGGTGGCTGGACCCCGAGATACCCAGGGTGCTCCAGTCACAGCGCTCCCCGCTCTGTTCTCGATATAGATGCGGGACCCAGTGGTAGGACCGGCACCTATGAGACAATGGGGAGATATCCTAGCGATGTTTAAGATGGGAATACCTCTTTTACTACTGAGCTGCAATACCAGACATGGCTTGTAAATAAAACTGGAGCTGTTTCTGAAGAAGTAGACCTTGTTCTCCAATCTCTTAAAGGGGTTCTCCACTTCTCCTAAAGTATGGAGACAAACAATGATCATAGTAGTCATTTTTTTCTGTTCTTCTGATGGATCAGAAGAGTGGAAAAATAGCAGTCATGTGAACTCCTCCTAAGCTGAACTGATTGTCCCCGGTGGTCACGTGATTGAACCGCATCAGCTGCTGTTTTGGTTTCCATGGAGATGGCAGGTTGCCGCAAAAACTTGGCCGTCTGAACAGCCCCTTAGAAGTACTAAGACAACATAGGATTTCAGTCTCCGTTTATAAACGAGATACTTTCTGTTCACTGACAGCAAGCATTGACTGGTCTTATTGTTGGTCAGGTCTCATTAAAGCCCATCAGGCCATAAAAAGGACCCTAAGAAGATTAAGGCAGGATGGGTTTCCAGTCTCAGAATATAGACTATTTCTGTTCATTGATGGCAAGCAGAGACCTCAAAAGGAAAAATCAAAACTTTTTCATTACATGTAAACATGTAAACTACTTTTTTTTTGTAAGACTGGACAACCCCTTTAAGTGTTGTCCTGGGTACTCCTTTTCATGACGTGCCGCGAGCGTTTACACAAGAGACCGAGCACAAAAAGTTCAACCAAACAAAGGAGGTAATGAAACCAATTCAATGCCCTAAGGGTAGCCTTAATTCAGCCTGCTGGAAATGCATAAAAAGTCAGAAGTCAGGTGCTGGCGGTGCATTGTGGGTAGTGACATATCTCATGACTCAGAAGCTAAATATAGAAAGCGATATAAACAGGGAGGGGATGGCAGCCGCAAGACACACACAGCCCTGCTGTCTGCCGTCTCCCTCATGCAGTGCCTCATCCTCCCCCTTTGTAGTGAACAAACGCTCTAAAGACTGCTAGATAGCGAAAAACACTGCACAGGCGAATCACCTAAAAATATGTTACCGGCAGGATTTTGTGCAAAAAAAGTCTACAAGTATAGTAAATGTAGCTGTGTTAGTGTATGTACCGCTCAGATCAAGAGTGGGCATACCATAGGTACAGCAACACAGGGGTCCCGTAGGTGAGGGGACCCACCACCATCAGCTGCACTGAGGTCTCATAGGTGAGGGGACCCGCCACCATCGGCTGCACAGGGGTCTCATAGGCGAGGGGACCTGCCACCATCGGCTGCACAGGGGTCTCATAGGCAAGGGGACCCACCACCATCAGCTGCACTGGGGTCTCATAGGCAAGGGGACCCACCACCATCAGCTGCACTGGGGTCTCATAGGCGAGGGGTCTTGCCACCATTGGCTGCACAGGGGTCTCATAGGCAAGGGGACCCACCACCATCAGCTGCACTGGGGTCTCATAGGCGAGGGGACCGACCACCATCAGCTGCACTGGGGTCTCTTAGGCAAGGGGACCCACCACCATCAGCTGCACTGGGGTCTCTTAGACGAGGGGACCCACCACCATCAGCTGCACTGGGGTCTCTTAGGTGAGGGGACCCACCACCATCAGCTGCACAGGGGTCTCATAGGCGAGGGGACCCACCATCATAGAAACGTGTACAGGGTATCTCCAGGTTCAGAATACTGATGAACTATCACAGGATAGGCCATAAATATCAGATGGTGGAAGAGGCCTCTTCCTAGGCCAGTGATGTTCATTGGTTACGTGACCTAGGAAGTGAATGAGCCTGGGATGCAATACCAAGCACAGTCACCTACAATGTATGGTGCTGTGCTTTGTAAGCTGTGAGGAACCTGCAGCGCACCAGTGGTCCCTTCAAACAGATGACTAGTGGCAATGATGAGTGTCCAACTCCCACCGATCAGATATTGATGGTCTATCCTGAGGATTGGTCATCAATATTCTACTCCCAGAGAACCCATTTAATGATACCATAGACATTTACACACCTACACGTCTATATAATGTTCCTCACAAAAACCCACAACTGGTGTACAAATGCAGAGATATCACAATACAAAACAGTCTATCAATGAAGACAATCACAATAGTGACAAGCAAATTGCATTAAATTGCATTATGTTCCGTGGTAACGGAATCCATAATGCAATTCAGTGGAAACCTGAACCTGAACTTCAAAACTTGAAGTCCACTTATCCCTAAACAAGACCCAAAAAAGCACAGGACTCCCAGAGAGCAGAGACTCCTACGTAGGGCAGAGAAATGACCATTAAAGAAGAACTCCCGCAAAATTTTTTATTCCATGTCCTGCTAGAAATGTACATGATGTAATCTGTAGTGAATGTCATTTTCTTACCAGTAGCTGAATTTTTGAGTTATATCATCCTGAAGTTTCTTATCTGTGTCATGTGACTAGGAATTAGACCCACCAACTCACACAGCACCTTATGTGTGGACAGGAAGTCTAATTTTCTATGCATTCCTATGGGAGCCTCACTTTCAGTCTCATAGGAATGAATAGAGAAGTGACTGGCTTCCTGTCCTGGGTCAGTTGGAGGTCAGGGAGTTGGTCACATGACCCAGCTACAATAAGAAGAGAGTGGAAACTCTCAATTTCAGCCTCTGATAAGAAAATGACATTCACTACAGATTACATCATGCACCTTTCTAACAGGTCAGAGAATAAAAATTTTTGCGGGAGTTCTACTTTAAGAATTCTAAAATACTGAGAACGGCTGCCTGCTACAAATAACAGATAGGCCGGTGGCAGCAATAGATCTGATATAAGGATAGAACCCATGTGACAGCCTATTCTCAGCATAGGCCATTAATGTTTGATTGTGGTAGACTTTGGACAGGTCCGCGATCCACAAGATACGGCAAAAGATAGGGCAAATCCTATCTATTCTGGAGTGGTAGCATGGACCCAGAAGCCCACGGAAGGTCTTCCGTGTGTTTCCATGGACTTCTGGGTCTGTGCCTCTGCTCCGCAAAAGACAGGGCTAGTCCTATCTTCTGCTGCATCTTACGGATCACGGACCCATTTAAGCCAATGGGTCCACACTGTGATGTGGAGTTCACAAGATCAGCATTTGTGTTTTGTGAACCCATGGTTTGTGGTCTGCAACACGAGCCTGGAAGCCCTACTGCCGTGTGAATGGGGCCTAACGCAAGAGCGTGTTCATTTACAAGTTGTAAAGCAGGTGCAAGGATTAATGGTTAACAAGTATGACAGCAGGTAATCAACATAAGACATGACATCACAGGCGATGCTCCACTAAACCCATAGCAGATGTCTGATGGTTTCAGGCTTGGGTTCATATGATGAATGTGTCTAAAGCTGCACAACTGAAAGAGGAGTATATACATATAATACAGCAACATAGGTGCCAAATGTCTCAGTAAAACTGCTGACTTTTCTTTTAAGAAATCACTTTTCTTTGGGATACACTGATGGCACCTTGAAAGGATTTGCCATGAGTCATCGTTCAGTGGGATCCAACTGCAGTGTCCCAGTCAGGAGTGGACTGGGAACTTAAAGTGGCCCCGGAAAAAAAAAACCTCTCTATGATGTAGGCGGGTCCAAATTGACAGTAGGCTGGGCCTGCAATACCACATTGCAGCACAGAATACCGCCCTAACAAAACAAAATACCATAGTGCAGCATAAAATACTGTCTTATCACCATACTGAGGACAGTGATACATTTGAGTTCAGCAGGGCACAGCGGCCAATGGGGCTGAGCGCAATACCAAGCATAGCTGCTATACAAGGTAAGCTGTGAGAAAGCCGCGGTGCTCAGAGGAGCACTGGTGCCTTCTCAGACAGCAGATTGGTAAGGGTCCCAGGTGTCGGACTCCCACCGATCAGATACTGACTATACTGAGGATAAGTCATCAGTATCAAAATCTTGTAAAACCCCTTTAATTATTGATTAGGGCATTAGATCGCTATGTACCAAGCCAGCAGCTGTGAGGAGGGCTCGGATGGGCCCCTGGGCATTGGTCGACCAGGAAATTTCCCTGTAGGGTCTATAGTCAGTCTGCCCCTGGTCCCAGTCAATCATTAGAATGAGACATTATATCCAAAACTACGTCTGTGTGTGCACCACCAAGCTTCTAAAAATAGTTGCATCCAGTTTATTCCAGACATCACTGAACTAACCAAAAAGTTACAGGGGTTGTCCGTTATTCCACATTTTTAAAACCAGCAACAGGATCTGAATTATTTTTTCATTGCCTATAATTAAAAATTCAGCATTTATTCAATAAAATGTATCTGTATAGCACCACCTGCGGTTTCTTCTTTTTCTTATTTCCCTGTCCACCTCACTGAGATGGTCACATGTGCTCAGTACCATCCTTCAAATGCCACTAGTCATATCTTCTGTTAGAAGCTGTGTCCCTTGAGCTGTGATAGGTAGAGAACTGCAGCAGAAAGAGCAAGCCCACTGAGCTGTGATAGGGAGAGAGCTGCAGCAGAAAGGACATGTCCACTGAGCTGTGATAGGGAAAGAACTGAAGCAGAAAGGACATGTCCTTGAGAAAGAACACACCCCCTGAGCTGCCAGCCTGAAGAAAATCTAGCAGAACACTTGGCACAATGAAAGGGGGGATCTTTAGATCCATGTGTGGTTCTAGCTTTATTAGAAATAGATTGTCATGTGATACATTATGATGTCTGATTTTTATTTTTTACAGGGTTTTTAAAAGGGTTGTCCATGAATATATGGCCAATTGGTAAGTGTTCCCAAAAAATGTCAAAAACTCACCCTGTCTGGCCTCTGTTTCTCATTAGACGTAGAGTTTGTCTAAGGTTCTACTAGGACCTGTAGACATTTTCTGATCAGTAAATCTACATGCAAAAATGTGTCCTCTAGAGGAAGTTCTGTGCCCTTTGCTCTTCTCTATGTCTGAAGATGCAGAAAATGGTTTCGGGAAGCTTTACTATCACACGTTTCGTCTTTCTTTTTTAACATGTTCCATGTAAAATATTGTGCAATTTTGTCTTTGTAAAACCTGTTCTACAACTTCTCTTAAAGAACAATTCCATCTGAATTGCAAAAACTATATGGTAAATGGTAAGAGCTTCTTCACTTGCAGTATGAGTACAAGTAAAATCTACTTGAGCCCATTCCCTCCACTTCTTCTGCTCTAGGTATGTACAAAATACTAGTGTAGACCCCTTCCACCGCAGGACAGGCAAGGAACGCTGCTTGTCCAAGCAGAAGATCTAAGTTGCCTTTGTGGATAATAATAATTTTTTTATGGCGGTAACATCAGCAATACTTGGCCAAACACAACGGTCAATTATCATTAGAGTCACTACCGAATCGTAACCATAATTGACCAGGGTGCGTATAATATGGAGGTCTCAGCTACTGAATCTTAAATGACACAGCACAAATAGCGGAAAGCATCTACAAGTGCATCTCAATAAATTAGAATATCATCAAAAAGTTTTTTTTCAGTAATTCAATTCAAAAAGTGAAACACATATATTATATAGAGTCATTACAGAGTGAGCTTTTTCAAGTGTTTATTTCTGTTAATGTTGATGATTATGGCTTACAGCCAAGGAAAACCCAAAAGTCATTAGGTCAGAAAATTAGAATATTATATTAGACCAACTGTAAAAAATTTTTAAACACAGAAATGTTGGCCAAATGAAAAGTATGTCCAGTAAATGCACTCAATACTTGGTTGGGGCTCCTTTTGCATGAATGACTGCATCAATGCGGAGTGGCATGGAGGCATCAGCCTGTGGCACTGCAGAGGTGTTATGGGCGCCCAGGTTGCTTTGATAGCAGCCTTCAGCTCATCTGCATTGTTGGGTCTGGTGTCTCTCATCTTCCCCTTGACAATACCCCATAAATTCTCTATGAGGTTAAGGTCAGGGGGTTTGCTGGCCAATCAAGCGCCGTGATACTGCGGTTATTAAACCAGGTATTGGTACTTTTGGCAGTGTGGACAGGTGCCAAGTCCTGCTGGAAAATAAAAATGTCATCTCCAAAAAGCTTGTCGACAGAGGGAAGCATCAAGGAAATACTTTGCTCTAATATTTCCTGGTAGACGGCTGCACTGACTTTGGTCTTGATAAAACACAGTGGACCTACACCAGCAGATGACATGGCTCCCCAAACCATCACTGATTGTGGAAACTTCACACTAGACCTCAAGCAGCTTGGATTGAGGCCTCTCCACTCTTCCTCCAGACTCTGGGACCTTGATTTCCAAATGAAATGCAAAATTTACTTTCATCTGAGAACAACACCTTTGACCACTGAGAACAGTCCAGTTCTTTTTCTCCTTGGCCCAGGTAAGATGCTTCTGGCGTTGTCTATTGGTCATGAGTGGCTTGACACATGGAATGCGACACTTATAGCCCATGTCCTGGATACGTCTGTGTGTGGTGGCTCTTGAAGCGCTGACTCTAGCAGCAGTCCACTCCTTGTGAATCTCCCCCAAATTTAGGAAAGGCCTGTTCTTAACAATCCTATCAAGGCTGCAATTCTCCCTGTTGCTTGTGCACCTTTTTCTACCACCTTTTTTCCTTCCACTCAACTTTCCATTAATATGCTTTGATACAGCACTCTGTGAACAGCCAGCTTCTTTAGCAATGACCTTTTGTGGTTTACCCTCCTTGTGGAGTGTGTCAATGACAGCGCTCTGGACATCTGTCAAGTCAGCAGTCTTCCCCATGATTGTGTCGCCTACTGAACCAGACTAAGGGACCTTTTTAAAGGCTTAGGAAGCCTTTGCAGGTATTTTGGGTTAATTATTCTAATTTTCTGAGATAATGAATTTTGGGTTTTCCTTGGCTGTAAACCATAATCATCAACATTAACTGAAATAAACACTTGAAAAAGTTCACTCTGTTTGTAATGACTCTATATAATATATGTGTTTCGCTTTTTGAACTGAATTACTGAAAAAAAAACTACTTTTTGATGATATTCTAATTTATTGAGATGCACTTGTAATTCATCATTCGTCAACCTGAACCTCCTGCAATTTAGGATTCAAATTTTGGAAGGTCTGTTTATGAGAAGTCATCGTAGATAACTACAAGGCAGCATGTGACATCACCTTCATCAGTATGCAATGTTAGTAGTGATATTTTTGCGTACACCGATCTATGTCATGACTACTAATTTAAAGAAACATTTGATTTTACCCTCTGTAGATGAAGTCTGTGGAACTGATCTCCAATGCACTGTAACTTTCGAGCAATCCGGCGCTCAGCACTCTGCTCCTGCCTCAGATGACCTGTCTCACTTCCAAACCGCAGGGTTAAGTTTGTAGGTGGGTGTAAGAGATATCCTGCATTTCCTACAACATAGAGACACCACTATTAAAGTCCACCTATGTAAGAAAGATATAAGCTGATATTAACCATAAATGCACATACATAGAAGCAACACAAACATCCAAGCGGTATTCATTAGTGTAAAATCACACAGCAAACCTTCACTGCATCTAACAAGCAAAAAACAATATGGAGCTGGACAACCTCTTTAAGCTGCAAAATAGCTCTCCTCCACGACCAAGGAAAACTGTCTATCAAGTGCCACCTATTGGGAGTAGCTTCCTTGTGAGACAATGTCTAACCTTTAAGAGGCCTTCAACATTACTAAAGGTATAGGCTCAACCAGAATCTTCTCAATATGGAAGAGAAACCCGTCATCAGACAACGTTTTCAGGTTTTTTTTTTCCCCTTATCAGTGCAGAGCAGGAACCACCAAGCAGTTGGGGAGTGAGAGCCCTGTGGTATGGGTATGAGGGGACAAAGTTTCTCCTTGAGAACAGTGCGAAGTTGCTGTAATGTTGGGTGACTGGATAGCAGGCATTCAACGTTAATGTGCCTGTACTGTTAACAATAGGTTACTACCTACTTAGAGGGGTTGTCCGAGTGTTTATAGAGGTTGCACAGTCAGTACATATTGATGAACTATCAATATCTGATCGGTGGGAGTGCGACTCCAAGCATCCCCGCCAATCAGCTGTTTGAGGAGGAGGCAGCACTTGTGTGAGTACTACTTCCTCTTTAAGATTACACTGGGTGTTGTCTCGGAAGTCTCGGCAGCACAGTAAAATTGCAAGTGCTTGTTCAGTTCACCTGAATAGGGTGAGCACTTGTAATTACACCACGCTGCCGCCACTGCAAGCGAGACAACGCGCAATGTAATCGTACGAGCGCCGCATCCTCTTCAAACAGCTAATCAGGGAGGCTTGGAGTTGGACCCCCGCCAATCAGATACTGATGACCTAAGTCATCAATATCAGAATCTCGAAAACCCCTTTAAAATGTCCCTTCTTATGTTGGAAATAGGAGACCAGCAGCTTCAAAGGCATAGCTTGCTGAAAAAGAAGAACAAAGGCTGAAAGACCATCAGAGGAGATCCATGACCAGTGCTTTGACATGGATTTTGACTCAGGGATATCTATCTATTCTCTAATGCATGGGAAATTAGCCTATTAGTAAGTGGCTTCCATATGCTGTGTATCTTACAAAGTGATGGGCAACAAGTTCTTCTACACAGTAAAGGACCAAAATTAGCACTGATTTTGGCACAAGTCCAATGTCTCTAATAAGAACCACATTATTTTCCATCTCTATGTTACATGAGCAGCCTGTGCCAATGATCATTTTACAGACTTTTTTTGGAAATATAGAGTCACAGATATTACACAGTCATTAGAAAAAAAAGCAATACAAAGAAACAAATAATCTAATTGTCTATCAGGAAATTGCAAAGGTCCCAAACCGGAAAGTAAGACGTGCTGGGATCTCAGGTCAGTAGGTGCTCAATATCAGGTTAGAGGTTGACATCAGGAATCTCTCCTTTTCCTGTTTTGGACACTACACTATCAACATTGAATGTCAGAGCCCTATGAACAATACCCAGGAAATGTCCTTCTAAAACCTAATATCTGAACATTATAAAAAAGAAACAATATGGCTGCACAGGAGATTACTCATAAATCTTCATACAGCAGCATCTATCATGTAATTATGCTTGAAGATGCTGTAGCCTACAATTGTAACCCGATAATGAAGGGAAACAACTAGAGGGTTATACAGCTACTCTTTACTCTGAAAGGCTAGACAAGGGGTTCAGATAACAACAAGAATTAGATCGTCCAATCTAGGGATAGTGTTGTATGATATCATAAACCAGAAGAAAAGCACAGCATTCAGTTCAAGTCTTGGGTATAAAGTAACACCCCTGAGTATTAGGTATGAGGTTTTCAATATGGCTCCTCATAAATATTGATTAAAGGAGTTATCTAGGATTTTTTTAATGATCCCACCCAGTGGTACCTATTCCCTGCCTCCTGGTTCCAGCACCCTGGCTGTCCTTATAGAACTTGCAGTTCCTGCCTGTTCATGTCCTGCACAGATGGGGTCAAGTGCCCGCTGTAGCCAATGATAGGCCTCAGTGGTGATGTGATGCATTATATGACCTAGTGATGTGATGCATGAGGGACACATCACCGCTGAAGCCAGTCATTAGCTGCTGCAGGTGCGTGACCGCTGTCAAACATGATGCTTATCCTCAGGTTCCAGAGCCCATCAGCAGTGGTGTGGGACCCAAGGAGCCGAAACTCATCAGTGGGGACCAGGTAAGTATGCTTCCCTCCACACGTCCAGTGATGTGGGAGGGTCTAACCAAAAGACCCCTGAATGTGGACAACCCCTTTGAAAACTCCATTCCTGTCCATTGATAATAATATACATGAAGTATCTGCTTCCTCTATATCTCATCCCCTGACTGGTTGTCCTCTCTTTTTACTTTTAACCCACAGTGAGCGTAATTGGTCAAAGCCATCATCGTACAAATCTACAAGCTCCAGCGTAAGGATCGTGTTGAGATCAGTAAACCGATCAGACAATCTGCTTTGTGGAAGTTTCTATTGTATTGTTCATGTAAAGCCAATAAAAAGCATAAGTACAAAGAAATTTAAGATGGCATTTGCCCCCACTGCAGAAGTGATCTTGACTTCTGGATTTGTAATGAGACATCATAGTTGGTTAACAGATCCAATTTACCTGGGAACCCATTACAAGTCAAAGGGGTCCATTGGTTGACGTTTAGAACCTCATACAATGGGTCCAGTGCAGTGAAAAGCAAACTATTATACAACATTGCAACTTTTCGCTGACACAATGGGCACATAACAAAACCATATGTCTCTTACCATAGAAAAGTCTCTGTGGAGATTCTGAAATGCCACATGGTAACATGACATCACCATTAAGAGAAGACGACTCTAGGGTCTGAGTAGCTTTGTCTTTGGACTCTGTAATCCTGCACCCTGGACCACAGCAGTGAGATACAGTGAAGAGCTGGAACCGGCCCAGGAGACAATTGTACGGAGGGCTTGGACTGAATATTGAAGTTGATGACGTTAAGGGTTCCCCGGGGAACTCAAAATCATCTGGATAAAACACATCATCGTCCAGCTCATCTGAACTCCATCTATGCTCCATCCTGCTGGAGAAAGGAAACATATATGCATTACTATTTCACCCAACAGGCTATAACATAGGCATATTAACACTAACAATTTAATTGAAGGACAAGATCAAGAACAAGATTGCAAGAACTCTGCCACCACTAGATAACCCCGGGACACGAACATCTGCGTAAACATTATAAAAATTCAGTTGCACAATATTGCACAATATTCAGACTGGTGTACAGAATGTCTGTGGCCTGCCATGGACACATGGGAGGGAATTAGACTTTCACACGACGGCGTGAATGGGCTGTATATAGTAAGGAGGTTTCCTACCACTAGAAGTGATGGCATTTCACTTTCTGATCATTTTGTCCCAGCAGTCAGCCTCCACTGATCCTCAGAATTAAGCAGGTGGATAATACCTGCACTGTGCAAAATATCTAAGGCAATTGTATTGTTCAGGGGATGGATAAGGGGTACTCCTTAAAATAAAAATACCCCAGCACTGGGTCCTCTCATTATGGAGAATGGAGTTCTCAGGAACCGTGATATCCACAGTCCTGATAATACACAAATGAGAAGTAGAAGCATACACAGCTCTCATAGGACCACATAGCAAGACTCAGTATGGCTGACCCCCGCCCCACCTAGTTTCCAAGAATATGTGCGCCGGTCACTCTCAGACAGTACAGAAGTGCAAATGACAAAGTGCAATGCCCCAGATCTCTGACAAATTTGATTTTTTTATCAAGCAGAAGAAATTTAAAAAAAAAAACAATAAAAACGTTGCCTTTGACTTCACCCACTTTATGTTGGAAAAAGTCCATCAGGTGCTTTAAAAATGTGGTGCTTATTTTGAACAGAAAATTTGTCAATGTATTCATGCTAAACAATTGGCAAAAATACATTAAGAATCTTCTGCTTCCTTTCTATTATAAAGCTAGCTGCCTGAAGTCACCACTAGGGGGAGTGCAGTGCATAGAATGTATACAATAACCACTTAATTACCACGGAAGCTGTAATAATGTCTTTGCACTGAGCTCCTACTAGTGGCCGCTGCTTAAAAATACGTTTTCACCTCGGGAACAGAAGAAGTAGTTCAGTGCTGGGCTCCCCTGCCCTGAGCTTTGCAGCAGTCGGGTGGTATGCCTCCATTAAAAGTAGGCCACTGGGTAGAAGTTTTGGGAGATACAGAAAAAAACAAGCAAGCAGCATTCTCTCAATAGGTGAGGGCCCCGGTGGCGCAGCCCACAGTTATTAGGCATTTATGACATATCTTATTGATGGTAGTGTTAGTTGTCGAACTTCCACCGATCTGATATTGATGACTAATCCTGACTATGTACATGTGTTAAGATGACCATACACCTCAATCATTTGGCCGAGTTTCCCTCTCTTTTTCCCCATTTGTCGGGGGAGAGTTCGGACATCCCTGTACACATTAAATCATGATCTGTTCCAGATGTTATGGGCAGGTTTGGGCCTGAAGATATACATGACAATATGTAATTTTTGGAATTCTGTTGGTTTCACTTGTGCACTGTGAAAATCCATATCTCAGTACACTTCAGTATTTATACCCTCATACTTACCAACATGTAAGAGGTAAAATTTGGGATATTTAAGCCGCACCTCCTTAACAGTCTAGTTCGGTCGAAATCGGGACAGTTGCCAGCTCTGTACCCTAACTGCTTGAATGAAGCTATTAATGAGCGTATACATGAGCACATTCATGTGGATGGTCGCTGGGGTCCAACCAATGTCACAGAAATTGCAGCAGATAGTGTTAGACATTAGAGTCATTTAGCTGAAACTTCGAACATTGATACCTAGGCACAGAAGTTTTATATATGTGATTGTAAAAATTAGGCTCCCCGGATTAGTACGTGGTTTCTCCAGCAACAAGATCACCATCAGGGGAACATATGTGATAATGCTATCAGGGGCCCTGGAAAAGAAATCCAAAAAGCCTCAGGCTCGCTGCCATTAATCATCCCATGGTACCTGCACAATGGCCCCATTATTGACATGCAAAGACAGTGCCCACCGGTTTCTGCTTCCTAGCCCCCCTTCACACATAAGAAAAGACTGCTCAGCCAATCAATGACCACAGCAGTGACTTGTGTTAGCCACAATTGGCGGATCGGGCAATTGTTGCATGTCAAGAGGGACCAGGAAGTAGAAAGCGGCGGATAAGGTGAATATGATTCACTTCATTATTTTCCACTGTTTTTACCTTTTTTTTAAAAATATTTAATTGGCTGTACAGCTCCTTTAAGTAATTACCCAAGTATCCATCAAAATGAGATTTAAAATGGTGGATGGGAAGTACAGATGCAGTAACCCAATATCCTGCTTAGCTTTTAATGCAATGTTATGTTATGATTTGCCATCCCATGCAATGTTTGCGTTGTACACCAACAGGTGAGGTATGGTTAACCATCCCATTTTTCCTCTCTTGGTAGGAGTAGGCTGCTATTACTTCCTGTCAAGAAAGGGCAGCGCTATAATAGCAAGTGAGGAGTGATGGAGCATGACCATCTACTCCATAGGGCCTCAGGGACCAGAGATCCAGCTCCATCTGTGAGGAACACTACTCCAGGGAGACTGCAAGGTCCAGGGTTACAGATATTATTCAAAGCTAAAGTCAGCAGTGCAACTAGCAACCCCACCCATCCAGACCTGGTTTTAAGGTGAGGGGAAACATGTTAAGACACCCATCACCATAGTTTAGTTCAGTCAAACTCCAAAAGCCTGCATTTCCCATCAAACACCTACAGCCACGAGTGCCAGCATCTAGCTGTTAGCCAGAGGTTCAGAGGAGAGAGATCATTGAGATAGCATACCAGAGGAGCCGTTATCAGCTACTTTGCCGGCCATCATTTGGGCATAGAAACTGCACTGTATACAAATACTCCTGTTTTGCAAGAAAGAGAGACTTTTATTCTACTAATTCAGGCCTGATTCCTTATACCTCTTTTTAACTGCACCAATCCCAAGGGAGCAACAGCCTGAGGGAGCACACCATGACACAGCATCCCATCAGGCCTATCCTCTGCACTGGGTCCTCAGGGGCTCACTGAACAGAGCCCAAATGGCCCTGACATACTGCTGATGGCAGCTGAGAAGGGTTGTGCTGGGACAAGCATGATCATTTTAAAGGCTATGGACACCTACCAGGCCAATTTTTTTTTATGATTGTATTTTACTCGTTGTGGGCTAAAAATATATTTTTTTTAATGGTCTTTATTAAAAATATTCAGCCATTTAGTCACAAAGGGTTAACTGTCTGCCTAGCTGTGTGAATCTTACTTTCACTTCTAGGTTACTTTCACACTAGCGTTTTTAATTTCCGGTATTGAGTTCCGTCATAGGGGCTCAATACCGGAAAAAAACGCTTCAGTTTTGTCCCCATTCATTGTCAATGGGGACAAAACTGAACTGAAGACAACGGAATGCTCCTGAAAGCATTCCGTTCCGTCTTCAGACCGGAGAACAAACCGCAGCATGCTGCGGTTTTCTCTCCGGTCCAGGCATCCGCACCAAGACGGATCCAGAATGACCCCCAATGCAAGTCAATGGGGACGGATCCGTTTGGTGTGACACACCAGTAATCCGGATCTGTCCTCCATTGACTTGCAATGGGGGGTCATTCCGGATCCGGCTACACATATACAGAAATACATACAGACATACATACATACTCACACATACACACAAACACATACATACTCACATACTCCAGGCAGGGACGCCGGCAGCATGTCTTCACGCGCCTCCTGTGCGCAGCTATGACGTTTCCCCACTGCGCCCAGCAGAGGGCGCTGTGGGGAATCGTCATCACTGTGCGCAGGAGGCGCGTGAAGACGTGCTGCCGACGTCCCGGGCTGGAGTATGTAAGTATGTATGTGTTTGTGTGTATGTGTGTGTATGTATGTTCTCTGTGTCTGTGTAAACATGTGTGGGGCCGGAGCGCTGTTCCGGCTCCACACATGTATCAGCGGCAGTACGGATCCGTCGGCACCCTTTAGGTGCCGGATCCGTGCTGCTGCTAGTGTGGAAGAGGCCTTACTTTGTCATCTAATAACCCTTATCTCTAATTTACTAAAAGGTCATAAACACTTATTTAAGCCAAATTTTTATCAGTAAGATAAGAATTGAGCTATAATGAGTGATTAAGTGTATAAAGTCAGAGATAAGGAGCCATCAGCTGAGGTGCCATCAGCTGACGGAACACAGTAAAATTACAGAGCTTGCTACACAAGAATCTCAAGGCTGTACAGAGAAAGGGGCTCAAAAAGTTAAATCTGTCACCACCGAACCCTGTTCACACACGGATCCCAACATCTTTAATAATTACTTTTTTACTGGATATTAGGGCATATTATCACTTATTGTATACAAAGACTGCAGAGTCAGCATCATCATATTACTATTTAAGTCTATTTAAATATAATACTACCCACACATACAGTACCTAGTATTCGAGTATGATTGTAACGTGCCGATACTCGGATGCTTGTCTTGCTACAGGCTGGTGTTCTTCCTCACATGACCGGCCCTGTACATTTACATCAGTAACAAGAGGAAGTGAACTCTAGATTGTAATCTGCGTTTACTTCTTTCATGAGCTTTATGTCAAAAAGAGATTACACATGGTACTTTTGAAAGGTGAGAATTCTTTTTGACACTTCGTTTCCATTCAGATTTGCCACTGAAATGGAGAAATATTGTGATATCGACATGATTTGTACAATTACAACTACAGGTCTATACTA
Source organism: Rhinella marina (assembly GCA_900303285.1). Taxonomy (NCBI): domain Eukaryota; kingdom Metazoa; phylum Chordata; class Amphibia; order Anura; family Bufonidae; genus Rhinella; species Rhinella marina. The sequence goes on from ONZH01030296.1 coordinate 263,495, forward strand.
CCAGTAGCCAAAATGGCACTAAAAATGTGCCTTTTAGCTACTAGGAGCGCTGAAAGAATACACTGGACACCTAGTTATAAATCTGATGGGGGCAAGGACATATCACATAGGACTCCATAGCAAAATGTGGTATGGACACCTTGCCTGATCCATTTGCCAATACACGTGTGCCAAACACTCTCAGGCAATGTGGAACATAAAGCGCATCTCCCCAGATTTATGAAGAATTTATAGTTTCTTTTTTATTATGGAAGAAATTTTTATTTAAAAATGTAATAAAATAAGTTGTCACCACCTTACCCACTTTCATAAATATGGCACTTATTATGAACATGATATTTCTCAATGCATTGATACCACACAACACGCATAACAACACAGATAAGTCTCCTTCTTCCTTTCATGCAGTATATTATAAAGCAGGCTTCCTGCAGCCACCACTAGGGGGAGCTCACTGCATAGGAATTTATACAGTTACTATTGAAACCAATGAAAGCTGTAGAATCTCACTGAGCTCACCTTACTGGGGGCTGATAGAAAATGCAGTGAATCTACAGTGTATATCAGGAATGGAAGGAGCAGTTAAAGGGGTTTTCCGTTTTGCTCAGGATAGGTCATCAGTATCTGATTGGTGGGGATCTGACACCCAGGACCACCGCTGATCAGCTTTTTGGGAAGGCACCGGCACTCCCAGGAGCACTGCGACCTTCTGTCAGCTTTTCCTGGGCCAGTGACGTCACGTTCATTGGTCATGTGGCCTAGGAGCAGCTCAGCCCCATTCAAGTGCTGTGCTTGGTGAGCGGGGAGAAGGTACCGGTGCTCACAGAAGCTCCCTTACCTTCTCAAACAGCTGATCGGCGGGAGTCCCGGGTGTCGGAACCCAACCAATCAGGTACTGATGACCTATACTGAGGTAGGTTACCAGTATTTAAATCCCGGAAAATCCCTTTAACTGTGGGCCCACCCTCCTCCTAGCTCCCATAGCAGTTACAAGGTCTGCCTCTATCACAGGTACGCCACTAGGATGTATTAATAAGGAAAGCTCATCCCCCGCCCCTCAGGACAGTGATTGACAGGCTACATATACAGCAGCCAGTGTATTCTTCCAGTGTTCATAGTAGTTTTTGTACTTTTTTGGGCTACCAGTAGTACAGCCCTGTAGCTGTTATATGCTGCTCTTATATAGGACAAAGGGGTTCTTAGGGCTACAGATATTAAAGACTTATTCTCAGGATAGTTCATCAATATCAGATCGGGGTCCGACACCCGGCACCCCCTACAGATTAGCTGTTTTTGGTAACTGTACAGAATAAAATCAGAAGGTTCCTACTGGGAGCTGAGCTGCAGTACCCTTCATGGCCACTACACTGTGTATGGAGCGATCTGCTTCCAGCTCCGCACACTGTAGTTGCGGCTGCCGAATCAGCTGATCGGTGGAGGTGCCCCTCTGATCTGAATTTCTCAAAAACTGGCAAGCAATGGGTTTTCATGCCGGTTCCTATTCTACATGTCATCCAATATGGTCTATTTAAACGAAAACTCCAATTGTAACCAGGAGTTGTAAAGTATCTGCAAAGTTACCCTTATTCTGGGCAAAAACTGAATTTTGCTTATACTCCGAGGGCTGTTTTTCTTGAAAGGGAAGTTATCAAATACTGAAATTTGTAGAAGTTTATGTCAGATTGTGAAACGTGTGAAGTAATTTATTGTAGCTAGAGCCAACAGTGCCAGCTCTGTGTAATATCAGGCAGGCGACTGGCTGAGCCACGTGACTCACTGTCTGCCGGAGCATGTGGGTTCAGACAGTCGCTTGTATTTAATCTAGCAGGATATGATGAATATTTTCTTCATCAGAAAAGGAAAATCGGAACAGAATTTTACTCTTTCTTAAATGAACACTATACCTAGAAATGAGTGCTAAAAATATAGTAACCCCCACTGTTTGTGCACTTTCTGTAGGATCCTGACAAAAACATTTGTGTAGAAATCCTGCAGAGAACACAGAGGTTAATCTGATGGTTCCATCTTTGGCATTGCCAAGGGAGAGGGACTTAAATGGTCACTGTTGCTTCAGCAAACCTTGCATATATCAATAGTACAGCTGAATATAACAAACATTGTAATATATCTTATCAGAGAAAATGCCTTTTTTTCTCCCTCTCCCCTCCTAAAGTAACATTCTCTACTAACTCCATCTTGAGAGACAACCTCACCAAAGGATCAGATGACATCCTGCCCACAGAAATCTATGGAGAGGGGAGGATGAGAAGGAGTGAGATGCAGTAAGAGAGATAGAGCTTATATAAAAAGACAGGGGCATACATGCTGCCTATAGATGTCCTTGGAGAGGGGAAGAAAAATGCTGCTAATTGGAGACCAAGGCATTTTTCTCCGATAGGATATATTACAAAGTTTCTTATATTCTGCTCTTCTTTTGATTCGTACAAAGTTTATTGAAACAACAGTTACCGTTTAATAATTTTTTTGTCTTACTGCAGATAGGTTAGAGTAGGGAGGCTCCTGCTTTAGCCACTTGTCAGCTAATTTTATACATTTTCTATCCATTTGCACAGCAGTACATGTCATGCGCAGCCGCCCTCCTAGCGATATGCCCCCATTGTCTCAGATGAGACAACCCTTTTAATTCTCAGGCTCTCCTTCTACAATCCAAGATGGCCACACCACTTCTCAGACTATCTGGTGCATACTTGGCAATGTAAATAGAGTGTGTAGCTTATTTGGGACCCAGTGCATGAGGAAAATTATAATTGTATATTGTACATCCTATGATGCATGTCCATACCTTGTTCTTTGTGCCTGGATCAATATAAATGTCCAGCACAATAAAGTATAAAATAGATAAGAAAAATCAAATTACTAATTTATAGCAAGTTATTGACTTGAACGTCCAACACTGAATAGATAAGTGCTATAACCTGAACATAACCTCTGGCATCCTTATCATTAGAGGTGGTTTACCTGAGAAAAACACAGTAGGGTTTTTCCAGTTATGTGTACATACTGTAAAGCTTACTAATTGTGCAATGGAAAGTTCTTCAACTTTCTAATGTTCTTTGTGTTTCCATTCTCCTCACCATATTCAGGATCTTTTTGCTTTAAGGAGAACAACCGAGCCATTTATGGGACATTTGTGGTTGAAACCCTTAAAGTAACAGTAACTGTAGAAAACATATAAAAACATACACAAAAAAATATCTATCTATCTATCTATCTATCTATCTATCTATCTATCTATCTATCTATCTTGAAAACTGTTGCTGTATACTGAGAAGTCCCACATATGGGTCTCAGATCAGCCATTTTCCTTACCCTTCCTACTATGTTTCACTGTAGGTCAGCTGGCTGCAGAAGAAGCCTTCCTCCACTGCCTTTCCCCAATAAAACAGCAGGAATACAAGGCTCCGCCCCTGAGGAGCAGCAGAAATTTCTGCAGACTGAAAAACTTACTTTTATCATTTATTTTTAAGATTACTGCCCCTCTACACATACTATTGTGGGAGCTTCTGTGACTTACCCTTATGAATGTTGGAACCAGTGAAGAAGGCAATGTGTAAAATTGGGGCAGTAGTAGTAAGAATGTGACAGGAAATATAATATTTAGATTGTTTTATATTTATAAGTTAAGGTAATAGGCTAGTTTTTAGAAAGCATGCGAGGGGCGTGGTGTTCAGTAAAGAAGAGGTAAGGTTATGATAACCTAATAGTATATCACCAACGTTGTTTAGGGAAACCTGAACTGGTAGTCTTGGGAAGGGGTTGACACGGAGGTACCATGGAGCTGGTACTCATCGGGCACTACTGCATGGCACTGATAAGGGGGCACTCTTGCTGGAAGTATGGTATCAATATCAAAGTACTTTAGTATGTTGGGAACTGTGACTTGCTAACACTCTAGGGCTGGTCAGCAAACAGACAGCAGTCACTCCTGACAACCCCCGTGCTGCTTTGGCAGTCTTATTACCCCAAGAATGAATGGACTAGCCAGCTGAAATCCAATTGCCCAATACATCTTAAATTGCTGCATGTGAATTCCAGTAGTGCTCTGAAGGAGCGACACCATATTTTATAGGGTACTAATGAGCATCTAAAGTAAACTTCGCATAACGATGGCTCCATAACACCTCATTTCTCTACAGATGTCACCAGGAAACTCCACATTATACATATCCTGTCTGTAGGAAGGATTAAAGACTCCTTTGTTTAAATTAACTAAGGCAGACGTTTAACTTAAAGGGGTTGTCCCACAAATAATGTTGAACATTTTTCACAACAGCACTTGGACATTAATCCCTGATGGAAATCACTGATCAAACACTGAACACTGTCCGTAAGTCTTATTCACGCAGTCAGTGTTTGGTCAGTGATTTCCATCTGTGACCCAAACCAGATGCGGCTCTAAACAGAGAACAGGTGCAGATGCTTTCCTTATACCTTATCTCTGTGTAGCCTCCACTCCTGGTTTTGGCTCACAACAACTGATGGAAATCACTGACCAAACACTTACTGTGTTACTGAGGCCTTGGCATGTTAAGTTATTGTCTGCCAAAGACACTAAGTAACAAGCAAAGCTTTATTATTGTATCATGAAAAATAACATAATTTCCTCATAAATTCTGTGTAACATAGTTTTCAAGATATCTGCTTGCAGACTTGCAGTCATCCATTGTCTACTTTTATTCAATCTGCCCTGGTCATGTGATGCTTGTCATGTGACCCAGACTTCTCTGTAAGTAAACAGTTGTGGTTCGGAGAGTGATAGTTGGTCTAGCACTGGAACTTAAAGGGATTGTCCGGGTTCAGAGCTGAACCTGGACATACCCATGATTTCACCCAGGCAGTCTGCCTGACAACAACAGCATGCTCCAATGCGCTCCCTTGCCCTGCGCTGGATTGCGCAGGGCAAGGGCTCTTTTGTTTACAAACACACAGTGCCGGCAGTGTGTTCGGTGATGTCACCGGCTCTGATGGGCTGGCTTTAGCGCTGCCCTAGCTGTTTTACTGGGTAGGGCAGCGCTAAAGCCTGCCCATCAGTACCGGTGATTTCACTGGGCTCACTGCTGGGCGGAAGCCTCCGCCTGGCAGAGCCCAGTTCGTTACTGGAACTGGGCAAAATGCCTTTGCCCTGCGAGATTTAGCGCAGAGCAAAGGAGAGCATCGGAGCATGAAATGCTCCGATGCGCTTGTCAGGCATGCTGGGCGAAATTCTGTGTATGTCCGGGTTCAGCTCTGAACCCGGACAACCCCTTTAATGCCGGAAGTACACAGCTCTATCCATTGTGTAGTGGACGGAACAGTAACTGCAGCACTGTTCCCACTGGAGTGAATGGGGGCAGTGCTGCAGTTACCAGCTCCGTCCACTATACAATGGATGGAGATGTTTAGTTTCGATGTCAACTTCGAAGGCCAGAGCCACTCTAAAACAGTTTATCGGTGGGGAGTAGGTTGTCTGACCCCATCTGAATATATATTAATGGCCTATCTTGAGGATAATATTTTAATCCTGGACAACCCCTTTAAGACACAGAATACATCCATATTTCAGCCCGAGTTTACAAATCTAAATTCACAAGAGAAGAAAAGTCATCCTATGAAATCCAGCAGTTATTTAGCATCTTTTCGGTGTGTTTTTTTCAGTTTTGCACATGAATTGTGGCAGTGATGTAAAAAAAAAATGCGCAGTATGAACAATGCTGTGTTTCCGAGAAGCTGTTTTTATGATTCGCAATATAAGCTTGAAATTTAGCTGTCTGAATATACCCTAACACGCCTTAGTGGTTACTTTGTCTTTTATCTACTTCCTAGTTTCATTTTGCAGATCTGTCTTCCCGTAATGTTTTTATTTAGCCTCTTTACCTCCCTGATCACAATGCTCGCTAAGGACTTAAACAATGTTGTGAAAGTAGTTGTGGGAGGGCTTTGTGGGAGTCAACACATCAGCCTGGCGCTGCTGAGTCATGTTTGGAAACTGAGAGCAGAACACGTTTGTGGGAGCAGCTGATCACTGAAAAAACAGGAGATAAACTCCAGCGCTGGTTGTCTCCATGGTCTTCTTTTACGCTTGCTTCTACTTTGCAAGAACAAAACTTGGCGTTTCAGTCTCAATACAAAGTGTAAGAACATGTTGAACAATATGTTCAATAATAAGCTGAACACAGGGTGTTTAATTTCCCTGCAGCTCCTCCACAGGTGAAAACAAGCAGTACACATTTCAGATTGATATCAATAGGCTGTCTGAGTAATGACTGAACATCCTGGGTCCTCCAGGGAGAGGAAGGTTTTTTGTAGTGGATTAGAAACGAGGATCCTGAAGGAGCAAATTCCCCTTTTTTAAGGCTCCATTCACACAGCTGTAGTGCCGCTGTGCCCGTGATGTGGACCGCAAAACAGAGGCACCAGCCGTGTGAACTCCACATCACAGGGTGGACCCATTGCTTTCGATATGTCTGCAGTCCACAAGATACGGCAAAGGATGGACAAGTTCTATCTTTCACGGAGCAGAGGCTTGGACCTGGAAGCGCTTCCATATGTTTCCGATGGCTTCCGAGTCCGTGCCTTCGCTCCGTAAAAGATACAACATGTTCTTTCTTTTGTTGTATCTTGCAGATCGTGAACCCATTGAAGGCGGTCCGCAACATGGGCACAGCGGCACTATGGCCGCGTAAATGAGGCCTAACTTAGAGATCCCAAAAAGATTGTTGGAAATTGGTTGGAACCTTTAAATAAGACCTATCAGCAGGATCCCCATTAAACCAGATATACTTCCTGGTAGGGTTGACCCTTGGGATTAAAATGATACCTGTCTTGTGAAAATCGGTTTCGGTGTTCTTGAGAAAAATACTTTTATTCTTTATGCAGATGAGGGCTTCAGTGCACCAAGGGCGGGACCTAACCTCTCAGGGCGCCTCAGCTTTTGAGTGCTGGCCCCACCCCTCAGTGCACGGATGCCTTAATTTGCATAAAGAGTGTTTTTTTCCCTTGGGAACGCCTCCATCGATTTTCACAAGACAGGTGTCATTTTAATCAGCAGGATCAGCTCTACCAGGAAATATACCTGGTTAATTAGGATCGATACTGCTGATAGGTGCTCTTTAACTATATACAACCTTAACAAGTTAATAAAAAAGTCCTGAATGTTTTTTAAAATGGGAGTTCCCCACTGATGACATCTCTTGACATGTCCCATAACATTTGCACAGAGATACACTTACCCCATAGAGTACAGCACCAGGTTGACTTTTTAGGCCCCTCACCTACTGTTTGTGCTGGTTGGTCATTTAATCCCCGGTCACTGCCTGCATTGGGTATACGGTGTATCAGCTGCTAGAAGCTGTAAAACAGATGTGCGGTGAACAGCTGCCGGCCGCAGACTGGATGCAGCTGATTCAAGCCTGACATCTGCTGCTTGTTTATCCTGAGTCAACCCTAAGCAGCGGGTCGCTTCTGCTGACACTATTTACCCATTATGCTGAATCTAACAGGCCCTGTCTGAACCGACCACATCAAAACCCAACAATAAGTTTAGCTGGTCAAATATCAAAAGAAATTGTCACACGTGACTGCTAAATATCTTACAATTAATGTCACAATTGTACGATTGCTTACAATAATTCCTATCTCGAAGAGATCTGCTCTGTTTTATGCTTGTTTCTCCTGGGTAGTTGGTACCTCCCCGACCAGCATGGCTTACTCAGGCATGACTAACTGGTGGAGAGGACAGAGAATGTTTTGGGATGTGACTGATGAATGCAAAAAATGAAGCTCAGACATCATATAGTCCTGTACTTCACATGGATCCCAGAGATCTCCTCACTAATTGCTCTGCTAGATGTATATCAAACTGGCAACTCAGGGAACATGTCCTTTCTGCTGCAGCTATCTCCCTATCACAGCTCAAGGGGCAAGTCCTTTCTACTGCAGCCCTTTCCCTATCACAGCTCAGGAAGTGTACCCTTTCTGCTGCATGTCTCTCCCTAGCACAGCTCAGGAGATGTGTCTTTTTTTGCTGCAGCTCTCTCCCTATCACAGCTCATCATGTCCTTTCTGCTTCAACTCCCTCTCTATCACATCTCAGGGAGCATGTTATTTCTGCTGCAACTCTTTCCCTATCATAGCTCCTTTCTGCTGCAGCTCTCTCCCTATCACAGCTCAGGGGAGCATGTCCTTTCTGCTACAGATCTCTCCCTGAACCTGTCACAGTAAATAGAGCTGGTGGCAGTTGAAGGATGCAGCTGAGCATGTGCGACCACATCTGTGAGATGGACAGAGAAACAAGGAAAAGAGCAGCAGGTGGCGCTATACAGATAGAGTTTATCAAATACCTCAGTGGCTATACTAAATTTCTAATTACATGCAATTACAAAAGTATTCAGACCCGGGTGCTGAAGAATATTACAGTATTTTTCTGGGGCATCACATTTAATGATACATGCTCAGCCATTGGTCCTCTAAAAACGTGACAGTCCCATCCATAGAGTAAGTAAAATCCAACAAGTGGTCAACGTACCTGACAAGCCCCTCTGGTGACAGTATCCCAAGACCAGTGATTGATAAAACAGCCTGGAGCACTACAAATCACAGCAAGTCCACAGAGCTGATAGAGAAGCAGAAGGTGAGGGAGAGCTCAGCACCGGTGACAACACCATCAGCCCCATCATCCCATTAAACCCTCACCTTACCAAAGTCACAACAGTACCATAATGGGACAGTGTGCCCCATCTACCATCTGTCCTCATAGAGGACACCCCCCTTAATTCCTACACAGGTGTAAAGAAGAAAAGTGTACTCACTCCTGAGAGTCTCTCTCCTGGAAGCTGAGGATTGTGTTCATTAAAGTGCATGTAAGTGCACGGAGCAGTGTCTGCTGTCGGGGAGGGACAGGCTGTGATTGGCAGGAGGAGCAGTCACTTCGACATCAACACATCTCCCCCCTGTGTCCTGGATACTGGCCGCCTTCCCTCCAGTCATTGTGTCCTGTACATTGTGTATGTAGCCAGCCTTATCCAATAACAATGTGGTTTACAGCCTTGATGTCCTCCCCACTGCCTCCCCGGTCACACTGTGCAGTAATCTGAGGATACTTGCCTCCTGCTGTCTCCCATACCCTCCCTGTCACTGTTTAGAGGATCACTTCCCGCTCACTCCTGGATTCACTGACGTTAAGGCAGATGTAGCAGAGCTGGGGAGTTTTTGTAACTAATAACAATGTGATGGTTTGCCTGAAGCTATACGTTAACTCACTGCGATGTCAGCTCTGCTACATCAGTTTGTTTACAATCAGAGCGAGCTCCACTTTATCAATCTCAGGATTTCACCGGGGACAGCAGTGTGAAGAAGCAACAGGTCCACGGGCAAACATCCAGCAACTGAAGGGTTAATCTGCATAGCGGACGGCTATCAGTAGCACACTTATACTGGCGCATTGCCCAGGCTCGATTTAAGCCGGCTAGCTGTCAGCCGCCAGTGTTTGGCCAGCAGCTTTTCCTCCTGACTCACCTATACACATGCATGCTTGGCTGGGTATCCATGTGAAGGGTGAGCTGCTGCAGAACATCTCTGGCCGCTGCTTATTGTAGACAGTGAACATGCCCAATCTTTCAAACCCCCCCCCCCTTCCACAGAAGAAGTCAGGACAACCCCAGACACATAGGAGGGTTGGGTAGTACCTCCGAAATTGGGGGGTTTGATAAAAATTTACGTATACTGTAGTGTTGATTACGTCACCGCGCCCACCCAGCATGATGACGTGGTGATGTCATCATGTTACCGCGCAAGATTTCGCATGGTTTGTTCAATCATGTTGAGTATGTTTTGTTTGTTTTTTGTTATCTCTGATTTACCCCTGAAAGGCCTCGATGTTAAGGCTCATGCACACAACCCTGTGTGGGCTGCAAAAAACGGATCAGCAAAACATACGGATGACGTCTGTGTGCATTCTGTATTTTGCGGAACGAAACAGCTGGCCCTTAATAGAACAGTCCTATCCATGTCCATTATGCGGACAATAATAGGAGATGTTCTATTATACAGAGACAGAATATACATGGAGTAACTTCTGTTTTTTTTTTTTTATGGATGGATTGAAATGAATGGTTCCGCATACGGTCCACAAAAAAAATGGAACGGACACGGAAATAAAATACGTTCATGCGCTTGAGCCCTTAGTGTCAGATGCTGTGATCAGGGATGAATGCAGCATCTGAGGGGTTCAATGACAGGAGAGAGCGTGATTGATGGAATGCGATTCGTAATTAAGTAATTGCCGAATCCAATTTTTGATAACTTAGCTCCTCTCTACTCCTGAGCTTCTATTACATGGGATCAGGGTGTATATAACTAAGGCCTGTTTCAAACTTGTTGTTTTCTGTTATTGAGATCCGGCAGGGGCTCCGGCACTTGTATATACCACATATTGGTGACCGCTCCTGTCATGCTGCTCAGCCATGATAGCATATAATAGGCAGGATCACCTCATTACCATCTATTATAGAGCTGTGTAGTGAAGCCCCGCCCCGTCACCCCCCTAGACAGCTCTGCAAGTGGCGGCAAATAAACCTACTCACATAATACAAAATGCAATATGGAAAAAATGCTGTTGTGCATATTTTAGGCCAGGAGCTCTGTGTATCCTGCTGCTGTTGGGGAAGGAGGTGAGTATTGGGAGTTTTTTTTTTTACTGCCTGTGAAGGGGGACTTTACTGGACATATTACTATCAGGGGGCACTTTAAAAGTAATAAAGCAGTTAATGAATAGTAAAATCCAACTAGAGAAAAAAGTAAAAATGATCTCAAGACTACAGTATATGTGAGCAGAGCATTACAGAAATCATACCTCCCAACCGTCCCGGATCCTGCGGGACAGTGCCGGATTTCAGGGGCTGTCCCGCGGTCCCAGTATGGGGTAAGTATGTCCTGCTTTCTGGCAGCTGTCCCTGCTTCCATAGGACTCATAGACAGCTGCCTATAATGATGAAGCAAGAGCCGTTGGTCCGCTCTCTGCTTCATCATTCCTCCCCTGCCTATGCTCCACAATGCAGGTCTGGACAGGGGGAGGGGCCGGCTGGGAGCTCCTTGTATCCTGCTGCTGCTGGGGAAGGAGGTGAGTATAGGGAGTTTTTTTTTACTGCCTGTGAAGGGGGACTTTACTGGGAATATTTACGATTAGGGGGCACTTTACTGGGTATATTACTGTAAGGGGACAATTTAATGGGCATATTACTGTCAGGGGGCACTTTACTGGGCATATTACTATGAGGGGCAATTCACTGGGCATATTACTATCAAGAGGCACTTTACTGGGCATATTACTGTCAGGGGCCACTTTACTGGGCATATTACTATTAGGGGACACATAACTGGGCATATTACTATCAGGGCATCACTACTGTGAGGGGCACATATCTGGACATAACTACTGTGAGGGGGCACATATCTGGGCATAGGTACTGTTAGGAGGCATATATCTGGCCATAACTACTGTGAGGGGGCACCTATCTGGCCATAACTACTGTGAGGGGGCACATATCTGGCCATAACTACTGTGAGGAGGCACATATCTGGGCATTGCTACTGTGAGGGGGCACATATCTGGCCATAACTACTGTGAGGAGGCACATATCTGGCCATAACTACTGTGAGGAGGCACATATCTGGGCATTGCTACTGTGAGGGGGCACATATCTGGGCATAACTATTGTGAGGGGGAACATATCTGCCCATAACTAGTGTGAGGGGGCACGTATCCGGCATAAGTATTGTTAGGGGCACATATCTGGCCATAACTACTGTGAGGGGGAACATATCTAGGCATTGCTACTGTCAGATGGCAAATATCTGGGCATAACTACTGTGAAGGGACACATATCTGGGCATCGCTACTGTCAGTTGGCACATATCTGGTCATAACTACTGTGTGGGGGCACATATCTGGCCATAACTACTGTGAGGGGCACATCAGGGCATAACTACTGTGAGGGGCACATATATTTGCATAAATACTGTGAGGGGCACATATCGGGGTATAATACTGTGAAAGGGGCACAATGTGGGCATAACTACTCTGAGGGGGCACATATCTGGACATAACTACTCTGAGGGGGCACATATCTGGTCATAACTACTGTGCGGTGGCACAAAGGGGGAATAATTACTATGTGGGGGCATTTAGGGGACTGTGTGGGATTAGATGTTTAGTTATGTTTTGGGCGAAGTTAGAGGCGTTAGAGGAAAAAATTTGCTGCACATAGTGTCCCTCTTCCTTCTTTTCAAAAGTTGAGAGGTATGCAAAAACAGCAGACGATTATCAGAAGGGAAGACTGCTGCTATTACATGCAGAGATCTCCTCCACAACATGGGGAGGAGCAATCTCTATGCCATTCCTCGTCCCCATGCTGTATAGTGGTTTGCCAGTGGCAGATTGTGATGAGACAGCACAATCTGCCACCGGCAGGCACTGACTTTTATGCATGCTTAAAGTCAGAATTGCCCGATGAATGAGCGTTTGCTTGTTCATGGGGAAATTGGCATCAGTATTACACTGCAAGATGATCGCTAACAAGCATTCATGCAAACTCTTGTTAGCAATTATCGGCTGAAAAATCGGCTAGTGTAATCCAGCCATAAAGGGGTTATTCGATATCTAAAATATCCCCAGCCCCTTGTATGGATTATACTTACCTGCACCCCGGCACCTGCATCGCTCTGGATCCCTACACAGCCGCCGCTGCATCTGCCCGTCAGATCAAAACATCTGGCGATGGGGGGAGTAGCGAATAGCAGGTCGCAACGGGGACGACTCCCAGAGATAAGAGAGATAACAACCATCCAAAAATGAATGTACAATATAGATAATAACAGTAAAACATGCAAACTGATCAAACATCAATAACATCAACAGCACAATGATCTAGTAGACTTCACATCGAAGTAACTGGATCCTCAGACACTTCACGTTCCTTTACATGAACGTGTCTGGTTACTGACATCCAGGGCCGATTCTAGCTCTTCTGCTGCCTGAGGCAAAAAGTTAAATGCCCCCCCCACCCTCCCATTAAAAAATAGTATGAAAGCCAAGTAGCCACCGAACTCCAAGACTGACCTGCCAGATCTGGGGCGGTACAAGTACAGATAATATTATTGATATCACCTGCAGTCCTATGTAACACGACAGATAACACAGTGATAGATATTTAAGTACAGAAAATGCAGCAGTGTTACCTGCAGTCCTATGTAAACCCACAGATAACACCAGTGTAGATCATGTGGTAGTGTTACCTGCAGTCCTATGTAAACCCACAGATAAAACTAGTGATGATAATGTGGTAGTGTTACCTGTAGTCCTATGTAAACCCACAGATAACACTAGTGTAGATCATGTGGTAGTGTTACCTGCAGTCCTATGTAAACCCACAGATAAAACTAGTGATGATAATGTGGTAGTGTTACCTGTAGTCCTATGTAAAACCACAGATAACACTAGTGTAGATCATGTGGTAGTGTTACCTGCGGTCCTATGTAAAACCACAGATAAAACTAGTGATGATAATGTGGTAGTGTTACCTGCAGTCCTATGTAAAACCATAGATAACACTGGTGCTGATAATGTGGTAGTGTTACCTGCGTCCTTAGTGTGCCTCCCTGTGCCTCTGCCACGGACTCCATGATGGTGGCGCTGTCTCCTCTTCCTTCTTCTTGCCCCGCACAGAACGTCCTGATGCAGCTGTGTCAAGACATAGGAACACTGTGGGCATGGTGATGGTGACACACACTGGGGCAGGGACACAGGGACAGACACACACAGGGGGACAGACACACCCACAGACACACATACAAGGGACCGACACACACACACAGGGACAGACACATCTGTGCCCCTTTCACAGTGGAAATGCTCTCTTTGTGCCCCTCAAAGTAGTTATGCCCCATATGTGCCCCCTTCAGAGAAGTAATGCACTCTGTTGCCCCTTCACAGTAGTAATGCCCATTGTGCCTCTTTCATAGTAGTAATGCCCACTCTGTGCCCCAATAATAGTTATGCCCTCTTTGTGCCCCCTTCACACTAGTAATGCACTCTGGGCCCCCTTCACAGTAGTAATGCCCATTGTGCACCCTTCATAGTAGTAATGACAACTGTGCCCCCTTTACAGAAGTAATGCCCTCTGTGCCCCTTTAAAGTAGAAATGCCCATTGTGCCCCCTTCACAGTAGTAATGTCCATTGTCACCCCTTTACAGTAGTAAAGCCCTACAGAGAAGTAGGTACAGAGGACAGGACAAGATGAGTAGGTACTGTGTTTTGTTTTATACAGAGAGGGCACAGATGGCATTTCTATTACAAAAGAGGCACATAGGAGAGGGCATTAGTACTACTGTAATGCTGGAACTGGAGTCAGCTAAGTGGGATTTTTTAGATAGTGCACACCTTCCAGCCATTGGGGTTCTTGGCTCTTAGAATGGACAGCCCCTTTAAATCGGCCCATATTAGTTCATTAACCATTAACAATCTTGCTTTATGTTATCTAAACCTTGGTGGGTCACGGAAAAAAATTGGACCATATTTAGGCTCCCTTCTTATGGGGTTCCAACATTTAGAGATGGCATCATGACATTGGTTATCACTGGTATTAGTTTTAGTAATCCTAGCGTCATCTCTAGTCTTGTTTTTTCATAACTCATAACTGGGTTTTTTTTTGTAAATCATATTAATTATAATTATACAAAGCAGACACTTTATTGTATACAACAATTATAACACAGCCTACCTGATATAACTGGGTTTTGATGTTTGATTTTAATACCCATGTTTGTCAAATTTATTATTCATTTTTTGTCATCTCTATCCTACATGTTCTTGTAGTCCTAAGTGTTGTCCTACTATTGAAGCAAAGTTTTGACATATTTTGTCCCGAATTGAGGATATGAATATATCTGCATAACTTGGAGCTACAGGACCACACTGATCAGACCCAAATCTAAAATCACTTTTTTCCTAAGCACAATCTCCAATACTGATAACAGAAATTTAATTTTCTCATTGGACAATGTAAGGTTTTTAAAATTGTTTAAACAAATCTCTGTCTCACACTTAAAGGGGTTGTCCAAGTTAAATAAAAACTTGGGAAGTCACTGTAGATAGTCTAAAATAACAGAAGAATCATTACTCACCCTTCTCCCCTGCTTTTTCCCTCCCGCTACTGTCATCATCTTCCTAGCTTCTGTGATGATGTTTCATGCACACAGGTCACTGTGCTGCCAATCACTGGCCTCAGTGGTACATGGGACGTCACCTCTGCAGCCAGGAAAAACATACATGCCATAATACATGTTTTTTGTTTATTCTCTGTCCTAAAAAGCATAATAATAAATATGTCATATGATATATATATATATATATATATATATATATATATATATATATTTTATTTTTATTTTTTTCTTAAATAATCTTGATTAAATTTTAGCAATAAAATACATGCCTACATCAACACAACAATCTCTACCCAAACCACTCCTCTTCCAGTTATCTATACATGCATTCTACAAAGCCCATGTGCTTCCGACATTGTCCACATTAAAGCTCGGAATTTGTCCCTTGATGTAAGACATAACACTGAGCCATTGAACTTATCATTTATTGAAGGGGAAGGGGGGCATCAGCCATTTGTTATCTCTACTTCCCCCACCAACCCCACGCGCCATATTCTCTCTTTAATATCAAGGTTCTACTCCAGTTGAGTTGTCAGACTTCTCCTAATTACAATATATCTCCATTTGATAAATGAATTTAAGTCTATCCAAAAATACAGCCTTCATTTATAAGCTTGATGTGAGATATAGACAACAGATAACCAATCACCTACCCCCTGTCACGGGTCATACATCACCATTGCCAAGTAAATACCTTAACATCTTCTAATATAACATTTCTTTTTCCTTTGTCTTCGTCCTTTATCTTTTCCCCCTCCAATTATATACTCTCATCTTCCATACAAACAAACAAAAAAAAAGATCTTTCCTTCACTACTCTATTAATTTATATTCTGTCCTCCCCATCCATCCCTGTGCCCACTCCTTCCACATTTGCTTAAAAGATCTGATTTTCTTTTGTCTGATTGACCAGTTTTTTCCACAGATAATTGCACAATTAACCACTCTCACCCACATCTCAGCTGTCGGAGCTTTATTTGTTATAGATGTCCATCATTTGTAATGATATCCTCTCCCAAAATTCTTGAATGGGCTTACATACCAATATGACATTGATGACCTATTCTGAGGGCAGTTATCAATATCAGGGCCCCCTTTATTATGCAGTTGGGTCTGGGTCAAGACCAAATAATGAAAAATGGCCATGCACAACCTTCCTTTGACAACTATGTAGAGATATAATGCAAAAGAAAGTTCATGTCAGATAAACAATACAAAATCCCGCTTCAGTTATCTAGCGTTACCTGGTTACAGTCACCCGCTAATTTTTGGTTGCTTTGTAAGGTTAGATGCCTCAAATTCGGTTTGCGTTTAGAGCATTGCGTTAGTGTCCAGCTCATGTGTAAATGAGAAAAGCTATACTCTTCTTACTGGTCATGGCTGAATGTCTACACTGATGATCCATTACATCAGGGCTTTCTACCATGACATTAAATTTTCATCCCCCTTGAGTTCTTTTGTTCTTCTTAAACCAATGCTGACCAGAAAGATGGAAATTGTGTACCACAGACGAAACAGACGCAGTCTATAGTTAGGGTTTCTCTCCTCGACAGTCCTCTTGTTAGCTGCCAGTCAAAACCCAGAATTAAACTTTAATCTTGGTGGCTTGAGTGGCTGGTTGAGACACAAGTATTGATGAGGACAAAGTCACAAAAGGACAAAGCTTTCTTGAGTTGTAATCTCTTCTTTTGAAGCCACATATTCTATGAGGGTGAACTTCAGTTACCTTCATGGATATAAAATGATTGGAGATGGTTCATAGACAATGTGTGATGAGACGTCTGTCCATACTAAGGACTCTACTTTGCATTGCCAGGTAGAAATCATTTCATTTTAAGGAGACATATATTTCTTGAAAGGGTGATCCTTCTATCTTTTATTTAAAAAAAAAAGTTATGTTCCCTCCTTAGGAATGGAGTCAAGTTAAAGATGTTATCTAAACAATCACCAGATTATGTTGTCTATTATTGTCTGACCCTGTGACTTTTATTATATTGGAGAAGACTATTTGCCCCCTTTTCAAAAGGATTCGTGAACATGTGCATTGTGACAGGGAAAGAAGTCCTAGCTTGAGAGATCATTTGAAGGAGCTACATGGTGGAAATAAAGAATGCAAAGTTTCTGGCGCTGGAGATGCCTAAAACAGATGATAAGTGTGGGGCTGGGTATCTGACCCCCGCTGACCTGATATGAATGACTAATGGCCCAAAAAACTAGAGGAACATGATGTCATGAGGTGGATCTTCTTGTTTATTCAGAGTAGTAAAAACAATGCGTTTCGGGGGAAGACAACCCCTTCATCAGGTTAACAGTTGCTTAATCTTCAGGATAGGCCCTCAATATTTGTGGCTCGGAGAACCCCTTCAAACTACAGTCTATCTACAAGATTATTTGTACTATACGCAACTGGTAGTGGAAGCAGAACCTCTGAGCTTGTGCTGCTACTTGGAGCAGTGGCGCAGGTGCAAGACTGTCAGGGCCAGTCGAGATGTCCGGCCCCATCAAGCGACAGGGGTCACATCTTCAGTAGCAGGGACAGACCCTCAAAAATGAATTCTTGTTGAGGAGACAAATCAACTAGCCCATCTCTAATGGTTTCGAAGGGTTCTGTTTGATGCTGCAACCACCATTTCCAATTTTGGTGGAAGATGGAGCCAGGAGTTTGTCGCACTGTCACTTTAAGACTCGGCTATAGATATATAAATCCTTGTTGGCACTTGGCAGTCAACCATGTCAACAGCTTCTCGATGGCAGGATTAGCTGACAGTGCCTGTAATTAGCACTGTCTCCTATGACCAGTTGGCATTAATAAATGAAAGGGACAGAGACATCACTCCCTAGAGTTTCGCCACCTGATGGGCATCCATGCATACCGAAGAGAAATACACCAGACCGATGATGCAGGGACACAATGCACAATTAAGTAGACAAATGTCCAATTAGGAAACGTATTAGTGTCACTGTCTGTGGCCCGACAACCAGGTCAGAATCCAAGAATCGGTAAAGATAAAGCTACATACAGGACAAGGATAAGCAACCTCCGCCACCCCAGCTCTTGCGAAACTACAACTCCCAGCATGCACACTGTCTCAGCTGTTCTCAGAACTCTAACAGGAGTGAATGAGCATGCTGGGAGTTGTAGTGTCATAATTATACACTTCATCCATACACTGGCATCACCCCTGCTCTACTACCAACCACTAGTGACTGTCTGCCCGCTGTCTCTAACATCATGTGACATGCCGTTTTTTCAAATGTGAAAGCTGAGATCAGTGATTGGCTGCAGCAGTCACAGGAACCCGTCACTTTCCGCCAGTAATATTTGAAGTACTGCAGATAATGATTCCAGATTGTCATTTTTTTTACTTTCCTACTGCCCCTTGTTCAACTGCTGTCAGCACTCTAAGCTGAACTGAAATACCCAGTGTGGACTGCTGTGCTAACATAATGGAGAGGACTCATTTTGCCAGGAATCGGCTGAACACAAACCGCTAGATACAAACAACCCCTTTAAGGTGTCCTAGATGGATAAGCGATCATTCACTACCAAGTCAGATGGAGAAAAATGTGTGCATCTAACCCCTTTCTAACCTCCACTGTACATATATTCCAGAAGTCAGGTCTTTAATCATGGCATATGCTCAGAAGCTGAGTGGGCGCCATAGCTGTTGGGTTTCTGCTGTTTTAAACAGCAGACACCCAAGCCTAAAGTCTGTGATTGGTGATGACTTTAATAAGAGGAATTTTGGAGCGCTATGCTCCCAGGGCCCTGAATGGCTCCCTCGCGCTAAATCAGGGAAGCCGTTCGTTCCTACTTTCTGAATGATCAAAGGCTACATAGGATCTTATTAAATATCCTATAGACTGCAATAGTGAGAAGCGATTTAACAATCACATGTTCAAGTCCTTAGTCCTTAAGGGGACTTAAAGGGGTATTCCGGTAAAGTAAATTAATTTTTTAAAAACTGCATTAAGGCTGCAAGCTGTGACCCAACCAGAACCCATACCTATACATAGAACCAGAGTTTCAGTTTACCTTGCAATCTATTTGTCTAGCTCCTGTGTGAGCCTGCAGCACACTGAAAGTATCATGGCTCCTGATCTTTCCTCACAAAACTACAATCCCCACAATGCCTAGCTTTCCTGCTGTGAGTTTGTGCTTGTTCATGAGTGTTGATGTTTACTGATTGGCTGCCTGATATAGAGTCCAGTCACGCCCCCTCTTCTCACCAATCACCAGCACATTAACATTTAGCTAGAGAATTGATAGCAACACACTGAGCATGCTCGATCTAACAAAGGCTCAGAACTACAGGTCGCTGCCATGGTGACTTATAAGGAAACACAGTGGGTAGCAGAGGAAGAAAACATCTCTTCTTACTACTTAACAGTAATTATGTAAAATTTTACATTATATTAGGTAATGATAGATGATGAATTAGTCTAAAACATTAGTTATATTTATGGTAACTGGAATACCCCTTTAATATGATTGTGGAAAAAAGGTTTTAAAAATATTTTAAAAAATAATTTCTGGTGGACATTTCAAGGGCGTCGGGATTAGTGATCAATGCGACTAAGTCTGAAGCAATGTATTGTAATGCCCACCCGCGTACTGTCCGTGTATTGGAGCAGAATTTTGCCTATGAGACGCACCCCACCTAGATGTCCTACATGGGCCTGTCCCTGACCCCCCCCTTCTACAAACTCTATATGGGGCTAAATATCCACCTCTGCTGGGCTCTGTTAGAGTGGATCTTAAGAAATGGTATACCCCACTGTTATCCTGGATCGGTAGGAGTCATACAATCAGAATGATGGTACTACCACGTATCCTTTACCTGTTTCATTCCCTGCCCATCTGGTCTCTATGGTTGAACTACACAATCTCCACTGGGACATCTCTCGCTTTATCTGGGCAGGTAAGCACCCCAGAATTAAGCTTCAGGTGATGTTCTTGCGCAGGGGAAGGGGGGTCTTTCAGTCTCTAATCTTATTAAGTATCATAGGGCAGCCAGGATTGCCCAACTTCTTTTATTTAATGTGTAATCTGGGGTTCCACGCTGGGACCATCTGGTGGCCCCTTGGTCCTGGACATCTCTTTTATGGAACGTGGACGTGGTGTATTTCTGCAGATCTAAAATCCAGATCACTCCTGACCTTCTACTGCAATTCAGGTATGGTGCTCTGTGCCCATTAAACATAATTTGCAGTCAAAGTGTGCCCCTTTACTAGCTAATCCATCCTTCTCACCGAGAGTCAGGCCGGCCTTCCAATTTTCCCTGTGGGGGACCCACAATTTTACCAGGCTACATAATTTCTTATGGGATGGTAGACTCAGGAACGTGATGCAGGGAAAAGCATATACCTCCACCTGGGGAACATTTTAGGTTGTCTCAAATATTGCCCTGGCATGCCAAGTTGGCGGGCCTTTCTGATCTCTCCTCTTCTCAGTTAGAACTGTATTTGAGGATCTCTCTCTACAGTTACGATTATCTAAATGGCACACTTGCTGAGATACAGTGATTAAAGGTTGTTGGCCAGTCACCCTTTTTGAGACCTCACTCAACGTTCTCCATCTGACATATTATGTGGCTGTGCGACTGCATGGTATTTGTCCCATAGTCTCCCCTTTCTGTTTTCGGGGTTGTAATGTCCTGGGATCAATGTACCACACCTGGTGGGCTTGCCCCGTAACTCAGGCTTTTTGAAGACAAGTATGTTCCATCATCTCTGAATTCTTGGGCAACCCTTTCCTATGATCCCTACTGTGTGTTTATTGGGAGAAAGACCCTTCGCATGAGATACACCCCGCAATATTTTCTATTGGCTGCACATATTCATATTGCAGCTAGTTGGAAGTCTCCTCCCTTGGATATCTCAGCTGTTAAGACCAGAATGGATAAAATGGCAATCTATGAGAAGATTGCTGCCATTCATGATGATAGGATGGACCACTATATGTGAGCTTGGACCCCCTGGGTTTCCTCCTCCCACATCTCCTCTCATTTGGCTCTTTGAGGGCAGATGGGGGTTCATATCATCAGACTTGGACCACTTGTGCCCCCTGCGGGGGGCTAGTTTTCTTATCTAATTAAATTAACATCCTTTAATGCAGTCTTTAATAAACTTTTTTGAACCTAAAAATATAAATTAAAATCACACCCGCCCCATCCCCAGAATAAAATTAAAAGAAGCGCATTTGCACCGCCATGTCCCAAAATGCCCAAAAGATTAAAAATCCTGTCCCTTCACCTCCCCCAAAAAGTTAATAAAAAACAATCAATACGCATGGCAAAAGGATATCAATAAAAACTACCTCATAGCCCCCACACAGCAGGTCTAACAGGTCAGAATATGGGACAGAAAAAAGATAATTTTTTTCAAAGTTTCAAATTTTTTAAGTATTAAAACACAACAAAAACTATAGAAATATGGTATGGCTGTAATGATACTGACCCCCAAAAATGATGGTAAATGGACAGTTTTACTAGATAGGGAACACTGTTTTATGCATTATTAAATGGTGCCATTACAAATCTCTCATAGGTCTATGTGAATGGAAAAAATAAGTGACTCAGGGAGTAAAAAATGAAAATGCAAAAACTGAAAATCCCCAGATCTTGAAGGGGTTAAAAAAAGGATATTCCTACAGGACACATACAGAAAACTATAAACTGCGGAGGAGCCAATTTTATCCTAAAGGAAGAGCAACAGAATAAAGTCTAACGAGAAAAAACTGTCAAAGTAAGCCATGTCCCTGAAGAAGAACGGAAAACTACATCTCCCAGACTACTTTTCAGCTTCCGTTATGATCACGTGGTGTGATTTAGCGAATCAACCCAAAGCAGGAGTGAAGACGACAGCGGCGCGTCACGTGACAGCTCCTTGCTGGGAACCAATCAGAGGGCAGCCGCTCTAGTTTGAATGTGCTGTGTGCGGTGGAGACTCCCTGAGCTGCGGGAATAACGGAGCGGCCGGTGAGTGGCTTATTACAAGGCGCCGGTGCCGCGTGTCAGGCGGGGTGCTTCCTGAGGGTTCCCTCCTACAGGGGGCGCTGGAACTTGTAGTTCTACAGGGCTGCGGTATATATAAACGCATGCTAGGACCTGGTGGCCTGGTACTGGGGAAGCTGGCTATGGGATAGGCATGGGCCAGAAAGGTGGTGTGTATTGTGCTTTATACATGGGCACACCACTCCTCCAGGTTAAAATGTAGCAAATGTCAGACAGCATTATGTCAAAATCTTCTCCACAATCATAAACAACTATATTAGATACATATTACATAAGAAGAGATACATGAAAGAAAAACACCCTACAAATCCTTAGTTCTACATAATATAGACCAGTTTGCATTTAAACTATTATTTTATAAATAAAAAATGGTATATTTGTCCAATATTAGAATTTAATTCCACATTGTTCCACATCACATATAATAAATATAATGCCCTGTGCCGTGATTATTTAATATCCTGTAACCTGATTATATTCTAGGCTGAGAACTATAGATCTAGTAACATAGTAAGGGCGCATTCACACGACCGTATGTATTTTGCGGTCCGCAAAATATACAAATGATGACTGTGTTGCATCCGTTTTTTTTTTTTTTTTTTGCGGATCCATTATAACAATGCCTATTCCTTTCCGGAAACCAGACAAGAATAGGACATGCTCCATATTTTTCCATGGCTACGGAATGGACCTGTGGATGTGGACAGCTTTTGCGGACCCATTGAAATTAATGGGTCCGCATCCTATCTGCAAAAAAAGAAAAAAAAAGGAACGGACACAGAAACACGTTCGTGTGCATGAGCCCAAAGGGTGCACTCACGCGGCCATATGTATTTTGCAGTCCACAAAAGATAAGGATGGCGTTCCATGTTGCATCTGTTTTTTTTTTAATTATTTTTTGTGGATCCATTATAACAATGCCTATTCCTTTCAGCAAAGCAGAAAACAATAGGACATCTTATCTTTTTTGCAGGAATGTGAAACGGACACATGGATGCGGACCCATTGAGATGAATGGATCCGCATCCGTTCTGCAAATAATGTGGATCGGATGCGAAGCAAAAATATGGTCATGTGAATTGGGCCTAAGGCCACATGCAGTGTTTTGCAGTCTGCAAATTGTGTATCCACAAAACACGGATGCCGTCTGTGTGCCTTCTGCAGTTTGCGGAGAGGATGGCCCATTAAAGAAATGCCTGTTCTTGTCCACAAAACGCAAAAGAATAGAACAGGTCCTAATTTTTATTTCAGGGCTATGGTCGCAGTGATGGATGCGGACAGCACATGGAGGGCTGTCTCTATATATTTGACGGCCCCACTGAAGTCAATGTGTCCACATCCGAGCCGCAAAAAATGTGGCTCGGATGCAGAACCAAACAACGGTCGTGTGCATGAGCCCTAAAGCCTCAGTCACACGTCCTGTACGTGTTCTCCACGGACAGCACACGTCCCCATTCATTTGAATGTGTTTGTTCAGACATCAGTGTTTTAGCATGGTCCGTGGTTCCGTTTTTTTTAGCCCGGATGCATGTCCTATCTTGATCTGTGTTCCCGGATCCCTCACACCCATCATAGTCTATAGGTCTGTGAATACAATGGATGCCATCTGTGTTTCACGGATCATTAAGGAAGAGATGCTTTGAAAATTATTTTTCAGCTGTTCAGTGTCAGTAAAACACGGATGCAACACGGACAGCAAAAAACAGACACACGTACCCAACACGGATCCTTCACGGATGCCTCACTGACCACCTGCTCTCGGATTTGAGCACGGACACGGACGTGTGAATGAGGCTTAAGGCTGAAAAAAACACATCCGTCCATTCAGTTCCATCTGAAATCTGTGCAAAAAAACAAATCTAATTGAATAAAGACTATTAAAATACATATAGTAGTAATGTGCAAGTGCAAAAATCTGAAATCAGAACAATAAGTGGATTTGTGTTAGGAAACGTCAGTAATAGTATATAACCTATTAATAATTAAAATTAAAGAATACCAACCAGGCTGGGATGTACTAAACGGTAATGTGCATCCAACGTGTTTCACTCCTCACTTCATCAGGGGGTATGGATGATTACCGCTATATGTATGAGTCCTATACAGCCAGTAGACTAAATAAATATCGGCAGGTGGTGCTTGGAAACCGCAGTGCAGAGGGCAACTTTTAACGTGTGCGACTTTTAACGCCCTGTATGTCGCGGTCAGTAGCGACTGGACCCCCATAAACATGGGACTGAATTAGTAGAGACAAAAGGGGGGTTTGAATGGTGATCACGGGGTCAGTATTATAGGATAGCGGTACTATTCTCCTTTCACCTTCTTTACCACTTTTTCTGTTGTGCAGCAGCCAGTCAGGATGGCACAGGCAGGGGACGAGTGGGAGCTCAGTAAGGAAAACGTTCAGCCTCTTCGCCAAGGCAGGGCGATGTCCACTCTGCAGGAGGTTCTCTCCCAGCAAGACAGCGCCAACCATCACGCCATCCAGCAGAAGAAGCAGTGAGTGATTCAGCAGCCTCCATATCTTCTGTTTACTGCGGCTGTTAATGGACCTGACCCATTACTGTATATAGTGGAACTGAAATCTACCCTGCAGGTCAATTTTCATGCAGCGTGTGGATGAGAGTTTGGAAAACCTCACTCACTTTGCAGCTGCTATAAATGCTATATATTTCAATGGTGAACAGACATGACACTTTGGCACCTGGCCTTCCATCTGCAGCATTGTTCTGTATGTATATCAATAGGAGAATCATGTTTATTTTAGAAAATTTATGCTTCGATATTTAACCAGTATTTGAATTTCTGAAATGTATTTGATTCTTCCCTCCCTCATTTATCTATCTGTCTTTTAAGGGCCTTTGAATTGGAGCTTCGCTTCTACACCGGTGATGATCCTCTGGATGTATGGGACCGGTATGTAAGATCACAAAGGGGCCATTTTTGCTGAAGTGAATGCAGAACCTTTGCTGCAAAGAATTTAGGCGTTAATTTATTAAGATTGGTCTTGATAAAGCTCTGTGCCTAACGGTGGATCCACTGGAGTTAAGAAGAGGTGTCGGCCTCTTCCTAACCTCGGTGCATCCACCACCGCTTCTAAATGTAAGACCTTTAGTCCTTTGGTGTCTATGGTAAATAATATGGGCCTGCCGTTCCGTCCCCTTCCCTGCCCACGCCACTCCTACTTTTTTAGACCTGGCGTGAGCGGTAAAAAGTCAGATTGTGTCACAACTAACCATTGCGCTGCAATCTGCTCTGAAATACGCCTAATATAGGCATATTTCAGCTTCATAAATGACCCCCTTAATGTCTTGACAGCAAGTCTTTTCTGGATCTTGGAAAAGTGCTATTGTATTATTGCCGTAGACACTATATGAATTTTTCTTTTCTTTTTTTCTTTTCCACTTGGTGCAGATGCAGATCTCTGCTTCTAGAGGCAGGCTGTAGACACAATCAGCCTCCTTCCCCCTCTGGCAGCTGACAGTATAATCTCTTCCTTTTTCCTCTGCATCTTAGATCTGGCTATTCCTTAGGATAGGTCATCATTATCAGATTGGCGGGTCTGACTCCAATCTGCTTTTTCAAGGGGTTGGAGTGCTCGTGCATTGGGCCCTCTTCCTTTGCAGCTTTGGCGCTGTATGCTCTTGTATGGGACAAGCAGTGATAATTGCAAGCCCTTATGAATATGATTTTTGATGGCGGCACAACATCTTTAACATGGTGTCTTAATTGTGGGTTCTGTACCAGCTTTCTGATCTTTTCCTATCGTGTAGGTATATAAAGTGGGCAGAGCAAGCATTTCCTCAGGGCGGTAAAGAGAGCAACCTGTCTCCACTGCTTGAGAGGGCGGTCAAGATATTCCACCAGGAGCAGAAGTATTATGGGGATCTGCGCTATCTCAACATTTGCCTCAAATTTGTGAGTTCAGCAAAACAAATAACTAATTTTACTTTATGAACCGTCAGCATTTGGAGGACTTATGTCTTGTAGTCATAACTGTTATGCTGATGTTCGATGCAATGTACCTTTATACTATTAGCAGTGAAGTGATGGGGGTAGTAGTTGCTCTATAAGTGTAGAGATAACATACGTTGTTTGCCCCTTACATGATGAGATACAGGCTATGCTTTCTTGATGTCCTAGGCACATTTCTGCACAGAGCCGGTAGACCTGTACAGCTATTTGCACAGCCAAGGGATTGGCGTTCTACATGCGCCACTCTACATCACGTGGGCGGAAGAGTATGAAGCCAGGGGCAATTACAAGAAAGCAGACTCCATATTCCAAGATGGCATCCAGCGCAGAGCTGAGCCTCTAGAGAAGCTCGAGACTCATCACAAGTAAGAAATTCCAGATCTACCGTAGGTTATGTTCACACCTGGCAGGAAACCGTGCTGTCGTATCAACCCCATTCTCGTATATGGAAATTTGAGTCGCCGGCTGGTACCTTGGTGGATTCCTGTGGATTCCGAATTTGAAACTATTTTAAAGACACAGAAATGAATACCGAATTCATTCACCGAAGTCTTGCATTAAAATGAAGTGTTTGAACAATTTTTTTATTTTTTTTGCAGACAATTCCAAGCACGAGTCTCACGGCAAGTATTGCAGAGAATCAGCGAGGGGGCTGACGACGAGGATTCTGAAGTTGCCGAACCACAGCGCAGTTCACTGGTCGATTTAAAAGCCAAAGGAAAGAATAAAGTGAGAGCTCCGATAAACCGAGTGGGAGATGTGATTAAACGTAGGTTCTAGATTTTTATTTTTTATTTAGTCCTCCGCTCACTCCCCATATTATCGTGAACATTAGTAGAAATGTATGTTCTTTTTGTTTTTTTCTTTTTCTAGCTCGCAACCAAGGGTTAAGTGCTCCGAGTGCTCCTCCACAGCAAATTCCAAGCCGCTCTCGTTTTGCTGTATTCGATGAGAATTCAGGAGCTGCGGTGTTGGAAGGCGTGCCCTCAGTAACTTCTCAACCCTGGCCAGCGTTACCAACAGCACGAGCTAAAGAAAATGAACAAAAAGCCAGACCCTGGAACTCTGGGAAGGTAGGTTGGTTGGCTGTGGACAACCCCTCCATATTCTGTGAATGTCCATGCAGTGGTTTTCATTCTTCATTCTCCTTTTTTTGTGAATTTTTCTTTTCAGCCATCCCGAAGCAGTCATCAGACCCCCAGCAGTAGTGAGCCCTCTCAGAGCTTCCCCAGCTTCACTCCTTACGTGGATGAAATGGCCGAGCAACAGACAGTGTAAGAATCCTTCGACCTAGGTTACAACTTGGAGACTTTTGCCTTTCGTTGAAATGTTAAAGGGGTTCTGCAGTTGTTTAAAACTGATGATCTATCCTCTGGATAGATCATCAGCATCTGATCGGCGGGGGTCCGACACCCGGGGCCCCTGCCGATCAGCTGTTTGAGAAGGCAGCGGCGCTGCAGTAGCGCCGCGGCCTTCTCTGTGTTTTCCTTAGGCCCAGTGACGTCACGACTACTATCACTGGCCTGGGCGGGGCTAAGCTCCATTCATGTGAACAGAGCTTAGCCCCGCCCAGGCCAGTGATACTAGTTGTGACATCACTGGGCCTGCGGTAAACAGAGAGAAGGTCGCGGCGCTCCTGCAGTGCCACTGCCTTCTCAAACAGCTGATCGGCGGGGGTCCCGGGTGTCGGACCCCCGCTGATCAGATGCTGATGATCTATCCAGAGGATAGATCATCAGTTTTAAACAACTGCAGAACCCCTTTAAATTATCAGACTGATAATATCAAGACTATTATGGTGCAAGAACCAGATGAAAGACTGCGGTTATGACTTCTAACATAGTTTATAACTACGTCACTTGCCTTTCATAAGCGGGTCAACTGATGCTGCCCAATAATCAGTACAAACACACAGATGTTGGATAGAGAATCCAAGCCAAGGGAAGCATGGCACTAAAAGTGATTAAAAACAAGTCATTTTTTTAATATGTTGGGATTTCTGTGCCCTTCATTGTGGACACCTATGTGACTGTGGTTGTCGACTACAAGCTGCTTTTCTTCGGAATGGTTGTCTAAGTTGAGTCTGAAGTGAAATGCCCTGATTTTCAAATGAGAAAAAGAACATCAACTATATCCAGAGTAATTGGTTGACCTTTTAGCTCTTAAACGAGTTGTGACAAATGTGTAAGGTATCCACTATTCATCGGATTGGGAATCACTAACCAATCGTGGGGGCCCAACTACTGGAACCCCCCCAATGGACCCGAGAACTAGGGTTTCATGTCCCTGTCCTGATGGAGCTCTGACGCTCAATTCATTCTGTATGGGACAGTTTGAAATATCCAGGTACAGCACTGGAGTATCTCAAGCTGTCCCGTAGACAATTAATGGAGCAGCACCGCACCATCAGGATGGGGACATGAGACCTCTCTTCTCTAGATTGCTGGGGGTTTCAGCAGTGTGATCCCTCACCAATCAGCTAGTGCGTCCCTACCCTGTGCATAGAAGATAGCTTTCAACACCTGTAATCCTAATTTTTATTAATTTACGGTTTTATTGTAAACTTTTTTTTATTTTCCTGTAATGCTATAGAGATATAAAATAACTAATTGCCTTTCTCTGACTGAGGGCGAAGCTGTGGGTGACTTCTCATTTGTTCTACAGAAGTCGCTGCCACCCATTCAATTATAACATGTCCAGAGTGGGCCGACTTTGGGGTGGTAGGGTGGATCATTAACTGACCCAGACCCACCCCCATTCTATTTACTGGGGTTGTGTAAATTATTCATATACTGAATGTATTCCTACTACTTTTTTTTTCTTTCAGAACACCTTGCAAAATTAATCCTTCAGTCAGCAGTGTCCTGAGTTCTCGTAAACCTGGTAAGGAAGAGGATCCCCTACAGCGGCTGCAGAGCAATTCAGAAGGCAAAGAGGAGAAGGTCATGTACTGCAAAAACAAAGTCTATGCTGGTATGGAGGAGTTCTCTTTAGAGGAGATCCGGGCAGAAATTTACATGGTAAAGATCCGGAAGAAGAGAGAAGGTTTGTCCTCTTACAGTTCTTGAGGGGATGCGTTGTCCTCCCTGTGACCATAATGGGAATTTGGAACTGGCTGTCTAGAAAGTAAGGTGGTCATTAAAAGGGTGTTCTGTAATTATAAGCTGCCCCCTTTCCACTAGGTATCATGGGGTTCCAACTGCAGGGGTTCTCGTTACTACTCCCTTTCCCCATAGCCAGAACAGGGATCCTGTGTCCTCATGCTCTTCCCTGGCTGCAAGATCATGGCTAGGATGAGATGAGTGGATGGGAAGTCGAGCCTGTGCACTGACACTCCGATCCAACTTTGCGGGACTCTTGGAGATACTTGAGAGCTGTACTGCTTTGTCTCACTGTGTGGAACAATCTCACCATGTACAAGGCAGCTAGAAATATAAATCCGTGTCCTCTCTTTTGCAGAAGATCTTCAGGCCAGTGCTCTCCGTAGGCTAGAGCTGGAGAGGCAGATTGAAGAAATGGAGAAACGGCTAAAGGGAAACTCCATCACAAATCAAGAAACGGCGTCTGACCAGGTAAAGACACTCGTCTTATGTTGGTAGTTTCTGTTTTACATTAAGCATTCAACTAGGAAATTGCATACATAGTTTTACAAGTGGGAATGATCTAATAGGCTATTACTGTGGGTGATGCAATAAATTTCAGATTTAGGCCCCATTCAGACGACCGTGTTTCACTGTATGGCAGCGGCCTCAGGAAGCGCACGGCGTTATAGCAACCAATGACGCCGTGCGCTCCTGTCCTCTGGGGCAGCACAGGCTGGGCTTTCACGGCCCGTATACGGCCGTGATATACGGTCGTCTGAATGGAGCCTTACTGCACTTTCTCTGCTGGAATAGGCTACAGGTTTCCTTGAGCTCCAGATATATGAATCTCAACAGCAGAACAAAGCTGTATGTGTGTCTGAAATGCATGAATATGAATTTTGCAATAAGCAGAAAAATCTATTTTTCTTACCTGTGTTATTAAGGGGCTTGGGGAAACAAGATTTTAAAAATCAGTTCCAATGGTGGGAAAGAGGAAAGGATGAGAGAGAGAGAGGAATAGGTGTCCTTGATGTCTGAGGACAGGACTTCTCTGTGTTCCATGGAAGAGATTGCTGATTTTGAGGTTAAAAGGATGAAATGGTTGGGTATCTTTAAATCCAAGACTGGGTGTACTGTGCAGTCTTTCCTGGGAACCATAAACAGATTGGAGAAGAAACCCAGAAGTAGTTCAGATAGGGCACTGGGATTATCATGCCCTGAAAGAGAAGAGAACTGAATGGCTTCAAAAAAGGTGGAAGATTTTACATCTTACCAATGACTGTATTTGTGAGTTATCCCTTCTCTTATGCTTCTCAGCTGTGTCATGTGACCAGCAATTAACGCCGCATCTTATGTGTGGACAGGAAGTCAGTTTCTCTATGTATTCCTATGGGAGCCTCAATGTCAGTCTCATGGGAATGAATAGAGAAGTAACTGACTTCCTGTCCTATGTCAATTGGAGATCAGAGAGTTGGTCACATGACACAGCTGAGGAGCAGAAGGGAGGGGATAACTCACAAGTACAGTCACTGATAAGAAGATTACATTCACTACAGATTACATCATATACCTTTTTAACAGGTCAGAGAATAAAAATTTTGGCGGGCGTTCATCTTTAAAGCAAACTCAATCTTGTACCCTGCTGAGATTAAGCTACACCTCCCGAAACAGATGTAATGGCCCCTCCCCCATCCTGAGGATTTTAAAGAGGTTGTCCAAGTTTAAAAAAAAAACATGATTGATTTCTTGCCACACCTGTTCAAGGTTGTGTGTGGTATTGCAGCTCATCCCCTTTCACTTCAGTCTGACGCCCCATGCGCTGCCGGAGGATGTGCCTAATACCTGTATGTGACGAGGCACGGGCCTAATTAGTCGCAAGTGTCATAAACAAAGTTTTTGTGACTTCCTTATGCAAGAAAAGCGTGGCAGGAAAGATAAAATCTGTCCTAGTGGCAGCAGCTGTACCCATGATCTTTTGTGTCCCCCACATACATTGATAAGAATATATCCTGCAGGCTTTGGCACATGTCCTTGAGGTACTTATAGTGGTCTTCTGGGCATCAATATTGGAGACTGGGGGTCTGACTCCTGATGCCAGCACGGTCAGCTGACTGAGGGGGCCACAGCTCTCCGATCAGTAGTGCTTGTCTTTTATTCTCTTGCCATGCTTTTTGGCTGTGGTTGTTCCCGATCTTGAGGTGAGCTGCAATACCTGGCAAATGCCATGGTTTCTTCAGTTAGCTGGTTGTGGGGGTGTTGGGAGTCGGACCTCCACTGCATTGATATAGAATAGGCAGTTAAAGCAATGATATGAGGTGGGTTTTTTTTTGTCATATAGTAGATGGGGGAATTTGTGGTTAGAGGCAACAGATGAAGCATTTTAGTGTAGATTCTCCTAGGGTGGACTAGACTTTGCAGTATTTATGCCTGCTGCTTACTACACAGCTAGCATTTTGGGAGTCTTCTAGGAATATAATTTTTTATCTTTTCATTGCAGCCTGTTCAGTCTGGAGAGTCCTTCAAAATATATTGTGATGCTGAAAACCAATCTCCTGAACAAGAGGTGGTGTCCAGAGCTACGTGTTCTCAAAACCCAGACGTTAAAGCAGCGTCTGTGGAACAGCATCTTGCTGCTTCTACATTAACAAAGCAAGTGTAGACATGTGATTGATTTTTGTTATTATCGAAGACTAGATTTTAACCAGACATGCTGAACGCTTTCACCCAATGTGCTATATTTTAGACTTATGTATATATATATATGTTCTTAGTATATGGAAAGGAACCTAACTTGCGTGTCTGTCTTTCAGAGAAGCATTATGTGAATAACTCAGGCACAGCAATAGCTAAAAAATCTTATTATGAAAAAGCACTGATAGGCTTGAGGCTACCAGGCTAGGGGAACATCTCCGTAGACATGTCATACTGTCATGTTTTAAAGAGTTATTCTCATTTTAGACAATGGGGGCATATCGCTAGGATATGCCTCCATTGTCTTATAGGTGCGGGTCCCACCGCTAGGACCCGCACCTATATCCAGAACGGAGCCCCCGAACTGAATGAGGGCGCATTGCGCATGCGCAGCCGCCCTCCATTCATTTCTATGGGGCCGCCGAAAATAGCCGAGCACTGGCTCGGCTACTTCCGTCGGCTCCATAGAATTGAATGGGAGCGGTGGCCGTGCTTGCGCGCTGCGCTCCCATTCGTTTCTATGAGCGCAGAGGGGAGCTTCGCCTGGTGGTGGCCGGACCCCCGGAAACGGGGTCCTCCAGGCGCAGCGCTCCCCGCTCCATTCTGGATATAGGTGCGGGTCCCAGCGGTGGGACCCGCACCTATAATACAAGGTGGGCATATCCTAGCGCTATGCCCCCATTGTCTAAGATGAGAATAACCCTTTAATGATTTACTTTCATGGCATCTTTAATTGTTTGGAATTAATAAATTAATAATTTGATTCATTCCCTTTCGTTTAAAGCACAACGATCCCATTGGTGGCTGAAAACAAACTTGGTTGTCTGGGTGAGTTAAAAGCTCCCTAAGCCTTTCAGAAAAAATATAGTTCTAGCATTTGCTAGAACTACGTGAAAAGAAAAATATGGTGACACTGTGGTTTATTTGGCTTCCCTGTCCCTTTTGCTTTTTTTGAGAGATTTGTACTTTCATTCTTATGCTAAATTTATGTGTACACATTAGGCCTAGCCCCTCAGAGCAATGGTTCACCACCGCCTTTCACCCTCCCATTCAGTGACAGGGCCAGGCATCCTCCTTGTCCTCCTTCCTGGCCCTGAAATTTAACCTATGTACCGGCAAGAGTTCAGTCACCGCATGTGCGGTATCTTATAGAGCAGTCTCCTCTAATGAGATCCAAACTGCAGCCATGTCACTTAATTGGAGAGTAGGAGTGGCTAAGAAAGGTGGTGGTGAAGAGGTGCTCCAAGGGGCTAGGCCTTCCCCCTCACCTCATAAACTGCAGAACTTTCAAAAATGGCCTCAGATTTCAAAGAGAGGGGTTGTTTCACTCAGCCTGCCTAGTGTTATTGGGGTTGATCATGCTGACAGATCTTTAAATGATAAGCTAAGACACTGGCAGAGATTTATCAAACTGGTGTAAAGTAGAACTGGCTTAGTTGCCCGTAGCAACAAATCAGATTCCACCTTTTCCAAAGGAGCAAAAGTGAAAGGTGGAATATGATCTGGTTGCTATGGGCAACTTAGCCAGTTCTACTTAACACTAGTTTGATAAATCTCCCCCACAGTGTTTTATAGATTGGATATTACATGCCAGCATATTTCATCATTATGACAACTAGTTTAGCTACTGTGTAATGTCTCCACAGAATCTTCTCCAGCACAGTCCTCCAATCTGCTATTCACTATATTTGATGAGACCTGTGAAGCAGGGCCCGACGTGTAAGTGGATTCGGTCATCTAATACGCTATGATATAACCTTCGCAACAATGTCTTCCGTCATTATTTCTTCTAGAGTAGAATTTCAGCTTGACCGTTTTACTAGATGATGGGGGATTAGCCTACTGCCATGGCTCTGGCCTATGTGTAGGGTGTGGTGTTATATGGCGTATCGTCATTGGGAATGTGGTATTACATGGCACAGGGACAGGGGTTGTCCTAATGGCAGCCCAGTATGCCAGTGGTCTGCTGACCTCTGATTTATACTGCCACAGGTTTCCAAAGGGACATCAAGTGAAGTGTTAAATGTTACTCCCATTTCGATATTATACCTGCTTTTGTCATACAAAATATGGATTATATACACATCTACATTGCATTGTGTGGCGTTTGCACTGATACGTGCTAGAACATATATTAGATCTCAAGTTCAATCCCATGGACTAGAAATTAAAAAAAAAAAAAGAAGAGATGTGGAAGCAAATTATTCTTTCCAAAGCGGTAATTGAATTCCATAAATCATCACATGTTGCCTGTATCTTCTCTAGTGGCTCTCAGGATAGCATGCCTCCTCCCAAACGTCGCCCATTGGCTCCTGTTCCAAGATCTCTTGCTAAACAAGGGGATGCCCCACTTACCGTAAGTCTTTTTTTTCGCTGTTAACATGGCACTGTGCAAATTTTACAGAGAATCTGTCGCCAGGGGCGGACTGGGAACGTAAAGTGGCCCTGGAAAAAGTACTAAAAGTGGCCCCGTTGTGTAGTTGAGTCCAAATTGATGGAAGGCAGGGCCAACAAAACCATATTCTGGCAAATTATACCAACCCAACAGAGCCAAATACCACAGTCCATCACAAAATACTGCCAGGAGCACAAAATACACCCCAAAAACTTCCACTGGCCGGCCATTTGGAGGGCCCAGACGGTCCCCTGGGCATCGGCCCACCGGGAAATTTCCCTGTAAGGTCTATGGCCAATCCGCCCGTCTGTCGCCATCTTTACACTGCTTTACCTGATGAAAACGCTGGGTCGCTTGGCCTGGTTGTTTTGCTAAAATTTGATTTCATGCGTTTCAAGCCCCCCCCCAATCTCTCCTGCTGATTGATGTAGGAAGTGAGCTGTTGATGGGCGATCCGGAGCTATGAATTCATGAATATAAGGACTCATGGAATTGTACACTGCATTGAGCGGACTCCAGTGCTCAGTTGGCACATGCTGGAAATGTTTATTACAGATTTTAGCAAACCAACTGGATCAGTTAAAGTGTGATCCAGCATTTTACTCAGGATCTCTATCACCAGTTTATACTGCTCGCAGACAGGGGAACATAAAAGTAGTGACAGATTCCTTTAATGCCCCATTGTACTTTTAAGTGTAGCAGAAGGGGAGCTTTAACCTTAAACAGGTTTTAATCCCTTCCTGACATTTGCCATACATTACAGCAGATGTTGGGTCTTTCACTCAGCGGACACCCTGGGCTAATGTCTGCAATCAGCAACTCCTCAGATGCCGTGATAAAAAGTGCACTAAGTGCTGAACATGGCTGGAACGGCGCCCCCACGTGAGATCAGGGTAGCCATTCACTGGTTGTGAACGGCCAGAGTATGCTAAAGGCTCATATACTCCTGTGATGGCTAACCTCCGCCACTCCAGCTGTGGTGAAACTACGATTTCAAGCATGCTCTATTTCCTTTTGTGGAGTTCTGAGAACAGCCAAGCAAGTGTGCATCTTGGGAGTTGTAGTTTTACCACAGCTGGAGTGCCGAAGGTTAGCCATCACATCTATGTAGGCTTTCAGGTAGCAGCACTGCATTGGAATATACAGAATTTTCTATTCAGCAATTCATTAAATCCCTTTGAAATGGCAATCTGATGATTGCATGTTGAGATCCCCTAAGGGGCCTAAAAAAAAGTAAATAAAAGTAAAAAAATAAAATATAAATTATAGTTATCCTGTACGGTTAACACCATAACAGAAAGAAAACATCAAAATAGCCGATTTGCTATTTTTTGTCACTTCATCTCCCCAAAAACATTTTTCGTAAAAAAAACAAAAAAAAACCTCCCCAAGATGGTTTTACTCAAAACTGCATATTGCAGTGCCAAAAAATGACACGTCTCCCTGGGTGTTCTGGGTGATATAAAGATATTTTTTCCAGAAGTTGTTTTTTTTTTTTTTTTTTTTTTTAAGACTGACCCGGAGAATTATGGCCATTGGTCAGTTTTACCGCATAGAAAAAGGCTGTAAAAACAAAACCCATAGAACTATGGCAGAATATTATACAATATTAAACGCTGCCTTTAGAAAGCACAATGTGTCCCATAAAAAAACAAGCCTCAATATGGGTATGTGAACAGAAAAAGTCAGTGAGTAAAAAACAAAAATGGAGAATCTCCATTCTTCTTCACATGGAGCAGTAGACCAAATGTGCAACTGCCACTTTGTTCGTATGGGCAGACCCAGGACTAATGTTCACCTGATTGGTGGGGCATAGAGAATAAGTTTTAAAATTTTTTACCACCCCTTTAAGAAATAAGATGCTTGTAAATAATATCTGTGTTCGGAATAACTGAATAAAATTTAAATTGTTTTTCTGTATAATTGTTTTGTAAAGAGCACCCTTGAAGATATTGAACCCCTAAGTGAAGAGGCCATTGTGACCGGTTCAGACAGAAATAAAACTCTGTTTGCGGACCCAGAGGACACATGCGACTTTATGAGAGCAGCACAGTTAGCTTCCACTCCCTTCCAGAAGGCCAAGGATGAGCTGGAACAAAGTGATCCTTCTGACCTTGAGAGAATTCCACTTAGAGAGATGACGCCTGTGTCTGAGGAGTCCTATAGACAAGTGGTGTGCCCCAAGAAGCTGAGGTACAGAATTATCATAGTTGTTCCTTTTTAAAATTGGATTTATTTCTGCATTTCATGTATAACATAGTCTGTTGGCAAAGTGTGAATGTGTGTCTGTTATTTCCAGTCCCATTTTAGAAGCCAGTCAAGAAAATACCCATTCCTCAGTGTCTTCTGCGTCCTCTGTCTCTGTTGGTTCTAGCTTGTTGATCTCCAAGACGCTGATAATCCATGAGAAGCTGGATCTTGTATCTGGAGTGTATGAGCAAGCTTTGGGTAAGCCAATGGTTTAGCAATATGTATATCATGGCTTCTGTTTGATGAATCAGTTTTCTAATTGATAGGGGAGTATCATAGCAGAGTGATAATGGTTCTCTGTTTTGGACAATCACTACTAGTAAAGGTTACAGGAAGCAAGAACCACCAGTGGTCAACAGCATTCTAGTGAAACAAGACTTTAGGGGAGATGGCTGACGGGAGGAAGTAAGGTGTAGCTCCTCCCCCCCCCCGCTTTACCTGGGCTCCACGGATGGTGAAGTACCTCTGCCCATGACCGTCTGGATTGGCCTGTCCCCCGGGCTGTGAGGCTGTGTTTGGTCGGTGGTGACTCTGTGGAGCGGCAGCCGGGTGCGGTTGGAGGTGCTCAGAGGGACCTGTTTCCGGGCGCTGTGTTGGGGGCCGAGCGCGCAGGGTATCGCGAGACCGGAATGGGACGCCACGTGGGACGCCAAGGCAACAGGAGTTTGAGGTGGTGTCAGCGCGAGATCCAGCGGTATACGGATGACTGGTTGGCCAGGCAGAGACCACGTGGGACACTGTGGATGAGGAAGCGGCGGTCCGTGGTAGGCGGGAGAGGTACTGTGAACCGGGCTGCCTGTGTCTGTGCTGACCCGTGCAGGCTACTTGGGACTTGTGAAGGAACCGGGAGCAGTCTGGAAGAGACCTGGTGTAAAGTTGGATCCTTGGCCTGGGTTCCCGTCGCTGGGTGTTTGTATGTCCTGGTCAGTAGTAGGCTACGTGGCCGGGTGAGAGCCGGGCACATTAGCCTCGGGAAGGTTTATAGAGCTGATACTGTCCTTCGTCCTTAAAATCAGCGCCGGGTGAGGACGGGGCTGAAGTTTTTCCCTGGGTGAAATCAAGCAAGCTCCGAGTGGGGACTGAGGTACCCTAGGGGGCTTGGGGGAAAAAGGTCTGTGTGTGCGGAGCGGGGACCAGGCATACAGGCCAGGAATAGGGCCACCCAACGGCGAGCTGGACTGTGGGTTGCATCTCCTTGGAGGGGGTGTTTATTT
This sequence comes from Rhinella marina, assembly GCA_900303285.1. Taxonomy (NCBI): domain Eukaryota; kingdom Metazoa; phylum Chordata; class Amphibia; order Anura; family Bufonidae; genus Rhinella; species Rhinella marina. The sequence goes on from ONZH01030296.1 coordinate 301,339, forward strand.
ATTGTGTTCTCCCTGGCAATGCTTGGATCTGTTTTGTACAGTACCACAGTACCAGAGACTTGGCTCATGGGTGGACTTTTTGGACTGAGCTGAATTTATTCTTGGGACTTATCTTGATGGTTTTTTATTGATTCTCCTGGCAGAGTGGTCAGGAATTAGGGAACGTGTGTGAGAGTCAAAATATATGACGAACCTGGATCTGATGCGTCTGTATGGTATATCAGTACAATTTGCAATTGTGTATGTATTTTATGGTTTACAGTCAGTATCGAGGAAAAGGCTTGGTGGAGTTGTAAGCAGTGTGGGCAGAAGGTTCAGAGTAAATTACTAACCAGTAAACTAGTAGCTTCCCCACCTGGTTATATAGATTGACTCTAAGAATCTGGACAAAAAGAAAAAATGGCGGCCAGGAGACAATCCCTTAGTCCAATCAAAGAAGTTAAGGAAGGAAAAGGGAAAATGGATTTCTTTCGCCACCTAGTATAGGAGTTAATACCAAACAAAGCAGCCGCAAAAAAGCAGTTCCTGAGGAGATACAGGACTCTCCATCTCTTGCTACAATATTAGAGGCAATTAATAAGTTCCAGCAGGTCATGGAGAACATGACTGTAAAAGTAGACAGTGTGGTAGCGGACATGTCTTTAATCCGGGATGAGCTAAGGAAGACGAGAGAGAGGTGTAGGGAGGTTGAGGGCCGGGTCACACAAGTGGAAAAAGAAATCCCAAATATGAAGGAAGAGCTCAAGGTCTTGAGGGAGAGTCATTTGAAATTGAAAGTTCAGATTATTGACATGGAAAATAGGGCGCGGAGGTGTAATTTGAGATTCACGGGTATACCTGAAAGGGCAGAAAAAGATGACTCGATAGGGTTTATGGAAAAATTGATAAAAGACAATTTAGGGGCCGATAGCTTATCAGGGATGTTTAATATCGAGAGGGCCCATAGGATCCCTGTGAAACGCCCATTGGAGGGTAATTTTCCCCGTACAATGATTGTCAAAGTGCTAAACTATAAAGACAAAGTGTCAATTCTGAAGAAAAGTCGAGAGGTGGAGAAAATAAAGGTTGATGGCTCAGTAGTACATATATACCCGGATTATGCGGTGGAGACACAAAAAGAGGTTTTGATGTGGTTAAGGCTTCATTCACACGACCGTATGTGTTTTGCGGTCCGCAAAAAAAACGGATGACGTTCCGTATGGCATCCGTGTTTCCGTTTTTTTGCGGATCCATTGTAACAATGCCTATCCTTGTCAGCAAAACGGACAAGAATAGGACATGTTCTATCTTTTTTGCGGAACGGAAATATGGACATACGGAAACGGAATGCAAACGGAGTACCTTCTGTTTTTTTTGCGGACCCATTGAAATGAATGGTTCCGCATACGGTCCGCAAAAAAAACGGAACGGACACGGAAACAAAATACGGTCGTGTGAATGAAGCCTAAGAGACGGCTCAGAGAGAATGATATAAAATATTCACTGTTATATCCGGCCAAGCTCCGAGTGGTTTTCCAAGATAAGGTTCATTTTTTCTCGGAGGCAGGAGAGGTCGGTAGCTGGTTGGACAGAAATGGGCTGAAGTAAGAAAACAAAGATATTTAACTGGAGCCTAGGGGAGGGGGGGGGTCAGCAAGATTTGGGACTGTGAATGGCAGGTACAGTTGGGGGGGAGGGATACGGGGAGGGGGAATACAGGGGGGGGTTGATGAGGAGGGGACTTGTGTTTTTTTTTTAAGAAATGAGTATGAGCACTAAGATACTGGTTTGGAATATTAGGGGATTGAAAGAAAGAAAGAAAGAAGGAAAAGGGTAGCAATTATGGATGTAATAAAGAAATATCTTCCTGCAATTATATGTCTCACGGAGACTCATAGCACTAAAAAGATTAACTACACTGTATACAAGAATTGGTGGTCTAATCACTATCACGCTGTTTATTCTTCTTATTCAAGGGGTGTGTCAGTATTGTTTCACAAAAAAATATTATGGGAGTTAGTTGATATTAAGATAGACACAGAAGGGCGTTATGTTTTTTTATATGGATATTTAGGTAGGGTGTTATGTATCCTGGCTTTTGTTTATATACCCCCGCCATTTTTGCCAGAAGTGATAAAGAAATTTTGGGGATTTGTGGTTGCTAGGCCTGGCTGTCCGGTCTTTCTGCTGGGAGACGTGAACAGCGTTATGAATGAGAGCATTGATAGAATTGGGGTCTAGAATTGTAGTATACAGCAGGGCACGTCTCTCAGCAGACTGGTCAGGGAAATAGGGTTAATAGATATATGGAGAGAACGTAATCCCTCCAGGATTGCTTTTTCTTGCTGGAATAAGTCTTGTAATACCAAATCTCATATAGATATGGCATTTGTAAATGATACGGGGGCAAGATTAGTTACTGATATAAGTTACAAGACAAGGTGTATATCAGACCATGCCCCATTGTTGTTGGAGGTCGGAGTTGGGGAGGTTTGGATTCCCAGGAGGTTGAATATTAATCCCAATTGGTTGTCTTTATTTACCAAAGAGGAGGATATCTCTGGGGAGTTAAGGGCATTATTGGAAATTAATTGGGGCACGGCAACTGATTTAGTGGTCTGGGATACGCTCAAGGGAATGGTTAGGGGTTTGATGACCAGTATGATATGTAAAATTAAGAGGAGCAAGAACTAAAGAGAACCAGCTGAGACAGGAGGTTGACGAGCTGGAAAGAGAGATGGTCCAAAACCCGGGAGATGAGCAGGAAAAATTATGGATAGAGGCGCAAGGTAGATTGGATGGTTTCCTTTTGGAGGTGGCTAAGAACAAAATCTTTTTAAGTAACAGAGAAAAGCATTTTGAAACAGGTAAAATTAATAAAGGTTTAAAGTCTATTATTAAAAATCAGAATGGTAGTAATAGTATAATTAGTATAAAAAATAAAGAGGGAGTTGTAACAACTGATTTAAATGAAATAATGGAGGAGTTTGTTCATAGTTACAGAAAGATATACAGCTCTGAAAGGAAAGAAGGTGGGATAGAAGGTGTAAAGAAATATTTAGAGGGAGTGGATCTGCCCAGATTATCGGAACAGGAAAGAAAATTTCTTGACGAGCCAATATCAGTTGGCGAGCTGATAGAAACCCTTAGCCAGTTTAAGGGTAATTCTGCCCCAGGTAAAGATGGGATAGCCTATGAGGTCAATAGAAAATATTCTGAAGTACTGCTGCCAGCCCTACACAGGGTGTTGGGAGAGGCAAAGAATCTGGGGGAGTTGCCAGATACTATGAACGACGCTCTGATCATCCTGTTGCATAAAAAAGGGAAGGCAGCAAATGAGATTGGGTCTTACAGACCCATATCACTTTTAAACACCGATGTTAAAATGTATGCACGCCTACTTGCTAATCGATTAGGGTGATCAGATCGGTGGTTCATGGTGATCAGAATGGTTTAATGCCAGGGGGAAGTACTCAAAAAAACCTGAGGCGGCTATTTGAGAATATTGCAGTGGCGGGCCGTGGGGGATCCCACTCCATCCTGTCAATGGACGCCATGAGGGCTTTCGACAGGGTGGAGTGGGATTTTCTATGGGCAGTAATGGAAAACAATGGTTTTGGTAGTGAATATATTCAAATGGTTAGATTGCTTTATGGTAAGCCCAGAGCTTCTCTCCTGATAAACGGCAGAGAATCTGAACTTTTTGGGCTTGGGAGGGGCACAAGACAGGGGTGTCCCCTCTCTCCCCTTCTCTTTGCCCTGGTTATGGAGCCATTAGCAGCTAAAATAAGAGTGGAGTCTAAGTTAGAGGGATTTGGAGCGAGGGGGGCGGGAGATAGGATATCTCTGTATGCGGATGATGTTTTAGTGTATTTGAAGTCCCCGGAAGATTCCCTCTTTAGGGTCATTGAACTGGTTGAAGAATTTGGATCTCACTCGGGTTTTGCTATTAATTGGAGGAAATCGGCACTCCTTCCGTTAGGGAGAGAACTTAATTTTCATGGCCAAGAGGTTAGTGTAGTTATTTTGCAGGAAAATCAGAGCCTAAGATATTTGGGAATAGAGGTGTCAAGGGATGTTTCTCGGTACCATGAGGATAATTCAATCCCCCTTATTAAGGATATACAAAAAAAGAGTCGGACGTGGAATAGTCTGCCCATTTCCAGGGGAGACAGGATCGCTCTGATAAAATCTGTACTGATGCCTAAGCTACTTTATTTGTTTATGGCATGTCCGGTTTGGTGGAAAGATAATTTATTTAGGAAGATTATCGTCGCATTTAATGCGCTCGTTTGGGGGAGGAGAAGAGTAAGGATACGACAGGATTTCTTAGTTCCGGATTGGAAGAATGGTGGAATAGCATTTCCAGATGTGGGGGCTTACTTTTTGGCAGCTAAGGTTTCGTATCTGACGGACTGGAAGAATAATGAATATTTTAAGTGGTTGGTATCTAGGTACAAAGGGGGATATGGGTCGATCCTGGAACTCCTGGAATCTGGACAGATGGAGAGGGGGTATAAAAGTAATAAAAGGACACTTGAGGGTAGTATAGTGGAAGTATGGAAAAAGTTAAAAAAAAATCTTTGGTCTGGGAAAAATAAGTGATCTTACCCCCCTTTGGTTTAATAAAGACGTTGGGGATTTATATGAGTTAGGTACCTTGAAACAATTGAAAAACTCAGGGATACTGAAAATAAAAGATGTTTGGGTGGAAGGTAAGATGTTGTAATGGCAAGAAATACAAACTAGATATAATGTCCCTAGTAATGCATGGCTGGAGTATAGGCAACTTAAAGATGTATTGAAAAAAAGTCAAGGAAATACAAATGAGTGAAGAGAGAGGGTTGCCGGATTTACTTAAAATGGTAATAAAAGGTGGGTTGGTTAAAGTTGCCAAAATCTATAGTCAGATAAGAGAAGAAGCATGAGAATATCTACAAATAAAAACATGAAATTTGGGAAGGGAAAGTAAAAGGATTGGATGTTAGGAGTTGGGAAATTATAAACAACAACATGAGGAAGGTATCCACTAATCTTAATCATAAGTTCATACAATTTAATATTATCAATATGCTATACTACTCTCCAAAGTTCCTTCGAAAAATAGGCAGAAGAGATAATGACGAATGTCTCAAGTGTGGGATGGAGGGTGCTGACTTTTTTCATTTGTTTTGGTATTGTGTGGCGGTTCGGAGGTTTTGGGTAGCGATATGTGAAATTATTTCGGAGGAAATAGGGGAAAAGTTAGAATGTAGAATGGAAATATTGATTCTGGGAGAGAATTCAAAGATTAAAATTAATAAGGGACAAAAGATTCAATTGGTTAGGAAAATATTTTTGGCCCGACTAGTGATATTGCGTTCTTGGATGTCGGTGTCACCTCCTACAATCTCCGAATGGCTAAAGTTAATAGAGAACTCTGTGAGATATGAAAGGGGTAGATAGATAAAATATAGGTTGTGTTTTTTTTTTTGTTTTTTTTTTCTCGTAGTCCTCTCTTCAAAGGGGGGGTGGGATGGGGAGGGAAAAGGGTGGAGTTCTAGATGTTATATGTATAATTGTTAATGATGGTGAAAAGATTTTGAAGTTGGATGTTGAAGAATAATGTTTGATATCTAACGATGTATTGGAAAAATTGATAATAAAGTTTGTAAAAAAAGAAAGAAACAAGACTAGGCGTATGGTTTCCCTGCAGCGCCACCACTGGAGGAATAAAACATTACACAAAGGGACTGAATAAAGAAACCCCTTTCTATTAAAGGGAACTTGTCATATTAGACTTTGCACCTACCCTGTGCTATGTGCCATGTACAGACAAAGGTTGTCCTTAATTATGGCCGATAACCTCAGCAACTTGATTGTCACAGGAAAAGCTGGCCTATGCAAATGAAGTGTAAGGAGTCCACTTCTACTTTGAGGAGTCTGGCATATTCATGAGCTTTCTTAGTAACTCCACCGCCTTGAAGTTGATTGACGCTACTGCTTCCTGGATGTGTTCATTGAAATCCGACGCATGTGCAGTTCTAAGGCGTACTTCTGGCTGGCTTCAAGCACTGGGGCATATGAAAATGGGTTCTTCACAGATACATTGTATTCATGAACTGTGTATGAATTTTATCCAAGAAATTATCATTGACTTCTTATACATCTCTTTGTGTGCCCATATTTCAGAAGAGGCTCCTGTATCGAAAGGAAGCAGAGAACTGCAGCAGAACCTTCTGGAGGCCATGCCTGAGCTAATGGCATCAGAGGTGATCATTCAGGAGGCTGGTCAGGTCCCTGCTATGAAGGATCGGGAAGATGTTCTGCTTGGTAAGCCAGAAGACACAAGCGTGTTAGATTCTGTTCTAATACATCAAAATGTCCTGCCATAGTTTAGAAAAGGGCCTTAAATCTAGAACCTGTCTAGATTCGTTTGTGTCCACATGATTATACAGCTGGGAGTCCTGTATGCTCTTATCAGTAGTGGAACTTTGTTAGTCAGTACATGCTGGTTATGTGATCTGTCAGGTTAGATGTAGATTGTATTCCCATATGCTAATGTTGCGGCACGTCCCAGTGATGTTCCATAACATAATGATCAGTGGGGCCCCAGTTACTCCAGAAATAGAAGGGATCTTTGTCCATTTAACATTTCTCCTGTACATTGGTACTCCCACCCACCTGCTCAAGGAGCTGCAGCGTAGCCCCATTCATGTAAATGTGACTGTTGTATCACTGTACAGGAGCACTGTAGCCTCTTCATCCTGAGGATTGATGGTGGTCCCAGTGGTCAGACTCCCACCAGTCTGGCAGTGATAGCATTTCTTAGCTATATGCCATCACATCCTATGATGAGAGAAAGAGAAAATATCTAGAATCTCTTAAAAAAAATATAGACAAAGTGAGTTACGGTATCCAGTGTAATCCTCTTCTACTGTGTCTTGTAGGCGGTGAATCCTACAGTCTTAAAGGTGGAATTATTCTTGGGGAGAACAGCAGAATTTATATGGGGGCCCAAGTGGATTCTGATCTGGGAGATGTGAATAGAGTGGGAGTCGCCTTAAAGGTATGTGGTTCGTTCCTTACATATATGGTATGTTGTTTGTGACTTTTAAATGTGTGATCACTACCCAAATGGGTATCTTCCCCGTCAGCTAAGAGGACCCTAGTAGATATCTTAGAGGTCAATCTATTACTGTTTCCCCTTAATTATTTGTGGTCTTCTGGCAGGTGGATTCTAGACCTCTTCCATGGGATTTCTACATTGTACAGCAGCTGAAAGAGCGACTTGGTGAAGCCTTCATGACTAATTTTGTGGAGCAGAGTAACTGCTACCTCTTTCAGGATGGATGTGTTACACTTTACAAGGATGTTGGACTCTTCAGCGTCCAAGTGAGTAAACTTTCAAATGGCATGGTTCCACCTATTCACACTGATTGGTGTGGAAATAATTGTGGACATAAATCGGCTGCAAATCTTTAAAGGGGTGGTCCCACCATAATAACTTATCATGTGTCCACAGGACAGGTGATAAATGTATGTACACTGGGGTTCATCAAGAGAATGTGAGTTGTCCAGGGGTGGACTGGTGATAGACCCTACAGGGAAATTTCCTGGTGGGCCTATGCCCAAGGGGTCGCTTAAGACCCCCCTCAAGACTTATGTTGGCCCTGCCTTTTGTGAATTTGGACCTGCCTACAACATGGGGCCACTTTTATGTCCTTTTTCTAGGGCCACTTTAAGTTCCCAGTCTTCCGCTGGAGTCGCCTGTCCCTGTTTGAATGGAGCGACTTTCCTACAGGAAATCCTCCAGGATTAATGGTACTCAGCTATCTCTGTCAATCCCGTAGTGCAATATGTTTGGTTTAGGCCCCATACATACGACTGTGTTTTTTATGGATTGGATGCAGACCCATTTAATTTAATGGGGCTGCAAAAAATGCAGGGAGCACACAGAGTGCTTTCTGCGTCCACTGCAAAAAATGACCAGTCCTAGTCTCATCCGTTTTGCGGACCAGGATAGGAAATGTCTACAGAAAGGAGGATAAAACGGCAGCATGCACACACCCAGTGTTATACAGTCATGTGCTTGAGGCCTGATGGGGTTGATCCTGCTGACAGGTACTTTGTAAGCCCTTACAGAATTGGCATAGCTCTTGGGCAGTCGTGTATAGTCTGTGAAGTCTAATGATCTTTTCTTTCCAATTCAGGATATACTTCAGGACCCTAAAGCTGCAATGGAGGAAGTTACTATCCTGCTTGCCTACAACTTATTGAGCCTCGTAGAGAAAATGCACACAGCAGACATAGTCCATGGAGACCTGAGGCCGGAGACTCTACTGCTGGATGTTGGGTCAGTATTCCTTCACGTCACAGTGCACGTGGTCTTACTTTTCATTAAAGAAGAACTCCCGCCAAAAAATTTTATTCCATGTCCTGCTAGAAATATACATGATGTAATCTGTAGTGAATGTCATTTTCTTACCAGTGTCAGTATTTTTGACTTATATAATCCTGAAGTTTATCTGTGTCATGTGACTAGGAATTAGACCCACCAACTCACACAGAGACTTATGTGTGGACAGGAAGTGTAATTCTCTATGTATTCCTATGGGAGCCTCACTTTCAGTCTCATAGGAATGAATAGAGCAGTGACTGGCTTCCTGTCCTGGGTCAGTTGGAGGTCAGGGAGTTGGTCACATGACCCAGCTACAATAAGAAGAGAGTGGAAACTCTCAATTTCAGCCTCTGATAAGAAAATGACAATCACTACAGGTCAGATAATAAAATTTTTTGCAGGAGTTCTTCTTTAAGAGAAATTTCTGCTCAGGCACAGCCTTATGTATAAGGCTTATCTTCTTGTAGAGAGGTCTTTCTGCTGTTCCTTGTGTTCAGCTTGTTCTTTCATAGTGGTGTTTTTTTTTTTTTTTTTTTTAAATCCAGATTCTGCATATGGAGGCATCAGTGTTTCTTCAGATGTCAACCCAAGAATTACCATTTTTCCTTCTTTCATGGTTGACTTGGTGCTTCATTAATTTCTTTTAATCATACGTCCTGTTTGTTCTCTCTCCAGGATCTTTGACCTCTCCTCCTGCACAGACATGAGCACTTTCTTCAAGTTGATTGACTTTTCTCACAGTATAGACATGCGCCGGTGTCCCACACTGACCACACAAGCTTTTCCGATAGCACAAACCGAACATGGACAACAGCTTTTAAGCCCACAAGCCTCCCCCTACCAGGTAAATGGGAGAGAACCAGATTCACTTTTTATGCTGAGAGGTGTCTTTGTGGTTCAGGATCGTTCTGGTTTAGAACAGGTAGGGATGGGGTGGAATTTTTTTTTTTAACCTTAAAGAAGAACTCCCGCAAAAAATTTTATTCTCTGACCTGTTAGAAAGGTGCATGATGTCATCTATAGTGAATGCAATCTTCTTATAAGAGACTGTATTTGTGAGTTATCCCCTCTCTTCTAATTGTGAATGGGTCATGTGACCAACTCCCTGACCTCCAACTGACCCAGGACAGGAAGCCAGACACTTCTCTATTCATTCCTATGAGAATGAAAATGAAGCTCCCGTAGGAATACATAGAGAATTAGACTTCCTGTCCACACATAAGATGCTGTGTGAGTTGGTGAGTCTGATTGCTGGTCACATGACACAAATGAGAAACATCAGGGAGATATAACTCAAAAATACAGACACTGGTAAGAAAATGACGTTCACTACAGATTACGTCATGTACATTTTTAGCAGGACATGGAATAAAATTTTTTGCGGGAGTTCTTCTTTAACTTAAGAGTTTTCCAGTACTTGGATATTGATGGCCTGACATCAATATCAGATTGGTAGGGTTCTGACATACGGTGGATGAAAGGCTCCATCCACTGTGTAGTTTGTGGCATCGGCATACTGCAGCGTAGCTTCTATTGATGGAAGCTGATCTGCAGTACCTGGGTGTGGCCACTAGACAGTGCTCTGGGCCTTCTGCTTCTGGCTTCATCCACTGCAACCTCCTACACTCCAGCTTTTGTAAAATTACAACTCCCAGCATGCACACTTGTTCAGCTGATCTTGGATCTCCAGTGAAAGTGGATAGAGCATACTGGGAGTCAGGGACGTAGCTAAAGGCTCATGGGCCCTGGTGTAAGAGTTCAGCTTTGGCCCCCCCTTTCCATCAATGCTTTGTGTCCAGGGGCGGGGAAGCACATAGCCTTCATGAGGCAAAACGGCAACCCCCCCAATGCTAAATTCTTGACCTAACCCCTTCCCTCCAGCCAGAGGTGTAACTTCACCAGCATGCACTTTCTATAATACCAGTGTCTTCTTATGCACCAGAAGGGTCTTTGGGCCCCCTCAGGCTCCTGGGCCCGGTAGCGACTGCTACCTCTGTACCCCCTATAGTTACGCCCATGCTGTGAGTTGTAGTTTCACAACAGCTGGCTTTCCAGATGTTTCTGACCCCTGATGTAGGAGTTTGTTTTTTGGTGTGTTATGGGTTATATATTTTGGTGACTCCATTTTTTAGGTATTTATTAACTCTTTGGGAGTGGTAATGGAAAATAAAGCTGAGCTGTTTTATATTGGTTTATGTGATTCGTTGCACAGTTTTTGAGTAGTGGTGCAAACTGTTCAAGTACCGCTTCCTAGAAGTGTAGTGGCGCATGCAAAATCGCTCCTCTGTTCGGAGCAACTGTGCAGGTGATAGATTTTCAGAGCCAGCTGAGATGTCTGGTCCTGTCAATTAAATGATGGGGGAGTGTCCTCAGCTTCAAGGGTATCCTGTCCGGTGCTTGATGAGATGAACTAATTAGCTAAATGAACTCTAGTTCATTTTTTTTTTTTTTTTTTTTTTTTTTTAAACCATGTGCTGCCTAGGGAAAGTGTGCAGCTTAAGGGTCCATTCACACATCCGCATGTGTTTTGCGGATCTGCAAATTGTGGATCAGTAAAACATGCTCACCGGCCATGTGCCAGCACTATAGAAATGCCTATTCTTGTCCGTGGCTCCGGACAAGAATAGGACATGTTCTATTTTTTGCCGGGCCGTGGACCGTGCAAGTGCTGTCGGCATCTTTTGCGGCCCTATTAAAGATGAATGGGTCCGCACCCGTTCCATAAAATTGTGGAACGGATGCGGACCTATTTTGCGGAAGTGTGAATGGACTCTTAAGCTGTAACTGGGAGCTTATAATTATCATAGGTGAAAACGCCACAGCATTGATGTAAAATTCTTTGTACATTGTGACTTCTCGGCATATATTGTAATTCTGCTGCCCTCAGGTGGATCTTCTTGGCATTGCAAGTGTGGTTCATTTGATGATCTTCAAAAAACCGCTCCAGATTCAGCAAAATGATTCTTCATGGAATATCACAAAAGAGGTTCCAAGGTGAATAAATCAGTCATACAAATAATACCCTATTGTATGAGATTAACCAATATATTATCAGATTATGGCTAGACATACTGATTACATTTCACAGAGCGCTCACTGAATACTGTTCTGATTTTTGCTATGGGCCCCATGATTTCTGTGTACATCCCCATTGTACATATCACTGTCAGTAAATATGATTCCTTGGTATCCATGGTCTCTGCTCTGTTGCAGGTTATGGAATGAAACTCTATGGAACACGTTCTTCTCGAAGATCCTGAACTCGAGCCATGGGTCCACTGCAGGAGTACTGAAGGAGCTGAAGGACAAGATGGCTGAATTATCAGACAGCTGCTTCGAGGCAGTTTGCAGCTATTTTATTGAGTTGGAAAACGCGGCTTACCCTTTGTGATTGTCATTAGCATGTCACCTGACTATTCCTGTAGTTTGTCTGTTTTCTTGTAGGACGACAGTCCATGGACATGTTCCCTGACGTTGTGCTTGTGTCCTTTCTATGTTCATATGTTCTGTAGAATAGATATTTATGTGTCCTGTACATTCACTACAGCTATTTCTAGTAAACATTTTTTGCACATTTCTGGTTTTATTTGATTGTATGGTATGACTTTCTTGTCTCAGTGCTGTGTACCTATAGTAGGTGCAGCATGCAAGTGAAAATCAGTTATCATAAAGTACATGGCTATCTCTAATCAAGCTAGAATCGGCTCTGTATCTCACATGGATCCATAGATTTCCTCATTCATTGCTCTAATTGCTCTGCTAGATTTATCTCAGGTGGTGTGTATTTTAGGTGTCCTTTCTGCTGCAGCATCTCTCTCCCTATCACAGCTCAGAGGGTGTTTATTTTCTGCTGCAGCATCTCTCTCCCTATCATAGATATGAGGGCGTGTCTTGTCTGTTGCAGCAGCTCTCTCCCTATCACAGCTCAGAGGATGTGTCTTTTCTGCAGCAGCTCTCTCCCTATCACAGCTCAGAGGATGTGTCTTTTCTGCAGCAGCTCTCTCCCTATCACAGCTCAGAGGGTGTTTATTTTCTGCTGCAGCATCTCTCTCCCTATCACAGATCAGAGGGCGTGTCTTGTCTGCAGCAGCTCTCTCCCTATCACAGCTCAGAGGATGTGTCTTGTCTGCAGCAGCTCTTTCCCTATCACAGCTCAGAGGGTGTGTCTTGACTGCAGCAGCTCTCTCCCTATCACAGCTCCGAGGACATGTCTTTTCTGTTGCAGCAGCTTTCTCATTATGGCTGAAGAGAGTTGAAAAATGGAAGTGAGCACCTTCACCACCGCTGTAATGTTACTGAGATCGACAGAGAAATAAGGAAAAAGGCAACCAGCAGGTGGTGCTATACCGATAGGGTTTTATTGAATAACTCAGTGGCTGTCCTACTTACAAGCAATTACAAAAGATATAAGTATTTACACCCAGGTGCTGGTTTGAAAAATATATAATTTTTTTTTGTGGAACGAGCCCTTTAAACTCAAGAATCAAGGGTATCTATTCAGATTTTTGCAGAGGGATATTGGCCCACATTTACTAATGCTAATGAGACATAAAATGCAGCCAAATTCTGCCTCAAAATGCCACATAAAGTTTTTTTTTATATCTATGAAGCAAAAAGAATAATCCACTGTACCTCAACATTGCCACAAAATTTCATCACTATAGACCAGTAGCGTGTCTTACGTTGCCGCACTGTGCTTGCATTAGAAGCAGTGATCGATATGGCAGCATGCGTTTGAAACTATATGACTCTATTACAAAAAAAATACCCTGTCATAAAATGGAGTCCACTATGGGCGCTGTGAATGGCAGTCATATAGCATTCATAATACGGTTGTATTATCATTTATACTTCTCCACAGTACTGTACAGAGTTAGGACTCATGCTCACGAACGCAAGAGCTCCACGCCCGTGCTGCGGAACATGGCTGTGTGCACCCTGTGATGTGGACCAGGGGCGTAGCTAAAGGCCCATGGGCCCTGGTGCAAGAGTTCAGCTTGGGCCCCCCCTTTGTGCTTTGTATCTTCCTATGTGGCACAAGGTTCTTTGGGCCCCCTCAGGCTCCTGGGCCCGGTAGCGACTGCTACCTCTGCACCCCCTATAGCTGCGCCCCTGATGTGGACCTATTGACTTGAATGGATCCACGATCTGCAAAATACACCAAAAGACAGGACCTGTCTTTTGCGGTGTGGAGGACCCGAAATCCCATTGAAACACTTCATAGTGCTTTTTTGAGCTTCCAATCTGTGTCTCTGCTCTGCAAAAGATAGGATATTACCAATCTTTGGCCTTATCTGGTGAATCGCGGAACCATTAAAGTCAATGGGTTTACAGTCTGCAATACGGGCATGGGTCCCTTACGTTTGTCTGCATGAGCTCTTATTGTCCAGTAGAAGTAATACATTGCATTGGGCTGAAAGGGCCACATGGAATCATCTGGCAGATAGAAAAAACTCGGATTCGTGGCAAAGGTGACCAGAGCTATGTGCAAATCGGAGCTGTCCTATATGAGGCCTAAGAAACTGCAAGTTTATACAGCATTTACTCATGTATTGCCACATACTGATTTGTTCAAAATTATACACATTTTCTTAATTCTGGCAGTGATGCCAAGTTGGACATAAGTCACCTACTGAATAGCTTATGTGGCTTGTGTATTCATCTCACAGCGTTCTGTTCCATGTAAGTGGTGATCTGATATTCTGATGCTAGCTGGAATTAGATTATTTACGTGGTTTCCTAATGCACACAGGAGCATGTGGCCATATACCATCAATAGGTGTCACCCCCCCCCCCTCCTCCGCCCATGCACGCACACTCAGTTCTGTGTTTTTAATGGATGGAGGGGAGTAAGCTGCTGCCCTCCGGGGGAGCCAAGTATCAGGCCACAGAGAGTCGGAGGAAATTAGTAATTGAAAAAGACGGGTTCAAATGACTTTTCCCTTATGTATATGAGTATGATCTAATAACTATGTATAAATATATCAGGGGTCAGTACAGAGATCTCTCCCATCATCTATTTATAACCAGGACTGTGATGAGTGGTCATCCGCTTCTTCTAGACCAGGGATGCCCAAACTGTGGCCCTCCAGCTGATGCAAAACTACAACTCCCACCATGCCTGGACAGCCTACAGCTATCAGGGCATGTTGGGAGTTGTAGTTTTGCAACAGCTGCAGGGCCGCAGGTTGGGTATCTCTGGTCTGGAGGAAAGAAGGTTTGTACACAAACATAGAAGAGGATTCTTTACGGTAAGAGCAGTGAGACTATGGAACTCTCTGCCTGAGGAGGTGGTGATGGTAAGTTCACTAAAAGAGTTTGAGGGGCCTGGATGTATTTCTGGAGGGTAATAATATTACAGGTTATAGTTACTAGATTTCTGGAGAAGGGTCGTTGATCCAGAGTGATTAGTCAATGGGGGGGTCAATAGGTTGATGGTGTGGGTGCCAGGCCTCCTTGACCAGCGTCCTGGTGGAACCCTTCCCCCACGTTTGTATGGTTCTTCATGGTTTGATAATGTGTTTGCTTCCTTCTAGTTTATGCTTATGAAAATCAAGTCACAGCTGGTCAGTTATGGTGGAGATGACTGATGGAGCTGAAGGTGCACTTGCCCACCAGGAGTGCCTGTGGTTGGCATAACACTTCAGATTGATAAATGTTTATTCAAGCAGTGTTTTTGGAGGTATTTATTTGAATAAGGCTGTGACCCAACAAAGATTCGTGTGTGGTCTGTTCTTTATGGAGGGAGGGAGTTGTTTGGGCTATTAAAGGTTGTCTCCCAAGATAGCATTTAAGAGGACGTAAAACCGTGTAGAGATCAGACCTATAACCTGCATACGACTAAGGGCTCATGCACACGGCCGTTGCCCGGCCATGCCCATATTGCAGCCCACAAACAACAGGTCCGAAATATATGGGCTCTGGCTGTGTGCTCACCACATCACAGATTCGGGCCTGTTCACTTGAATGGGTCTGCAATCCAGATGGTCCGGGTTCTATTTTTTTGCAGTACGGACATATCACAGACCCATTCAAGTTGAATGGGTCTGGATCTATATGCGGAATCTGCACGGATGTTGCCCGTGCATTGGGGACCGCAAATTTTATGGTTTCCCCTTAACTTGGTTCCTTTTTTTTCTCCTTTTTTAATTTGTCTGAGTGCCTATTCACTGGTCTTCTGGTCCCCATCTGTCAACTTATGAATGGGGTCACATGTGACTCTGCAATCAGTGATGCTTCTCCAAGCAGCACGAGACCCAGCAATGACGTGCCACTTGGAGATGGTCTTTTACTACAGTGGCACACATGACTCCATCCATGTGCAAATTGAGAGACTGAGACCGGAAGACCAGTTAAGGGAACCAGAGAGTATGATGTATGATACCTCCACAGGTATTTCAGGCTGGAGTGTACATTGAAAGAAAAAATTCCGGATAACCCCTTTAAGATAAAAAAAAAACATATGTTTGACTGAAAGAGACTGCTTTTATGTGTTTGTTAGCTATCTGTAAATGTAATCACTCTACGCATGTTATAATGTGTCACAGTTGCTGGCAGTTTGGATGTGGTTTCTCAGCTGTCAGCCTACAGGAGGGAATGCCAGTGGTTTGGCACCAAGAGATGCAAACTAATTGTCCCCATGTAGCGCTTGGAAGACCTGCAATTGGCCTGGGCCTAAGGCAGTGTTCCTCAACTTCAGTCCTCAAGGTCCGCCTGCCGATCATGTTTTCAGGATTTCCTTAGTACTGCGCACATGCTATAATTGGTGTCCATGCATCAGGACTTACCACAGGTATTCATTATGTGGGATCTTCTCACATCATGACTGGCAGGTGGGCCATGATGAATGCAGTTGAGGAAGACTGGTCTTAGGGACACATATTAGAGACTTGGCTCCTAATCAGGAAGTTCTCCAATGTCTAGTCTCATTATGTATGCCCCACCGAGTATAAAGTGCCTTGCGAAAGTATTCAACCTTTTGCCACATTTCAGGCTTCAAACAAAAAGATATAACATTTTACATTTTTGGTGAAGAATCAACAACAAGTGGGTCACAATTGTGAAGTGGAACGAAATTTATTGGATCATTTAAACTTTTTTTGTAATAATAAAACTGAAAAGTGGGGCGTGCAAAATTATTCGGCCCCCTTGCATTAATACTTTGTTGCGCCACCTTTTGCTGCGATTACAGCTGCGGTCTCTTGGGGTATGTCTCTATCAGTTCTGCACATCTAGAGACTGAAATTCTTGCCCATTCTTCATTGCAAAACAGCTCGAGCTCTTTGAGGTTGGATGGAGAGCGTTTGTGAACAGCAGTTTTCAGCTCTTTCCACATATTCTCAATTGGATTCAGGTCTGGACTTTGACTTGGCCATTCTAAGACCTGGATACGTTTATTTTTGAACCATTCCATTGTAGATTTTGCTTTATGTTTGGGATCATTGTCTTGTTGGAAGATAAATGTCCGTCCTAGTCTCAGGTCTTTTGCAGACTTCAACAGATTTTCATCCAGAATGGTCCTGTATTTGGCTCCATCCATCTTCCCATCAATTTTAACCATCTTCCCTGTCCCTACTGATGAAAAGCAGGCCCAAACCATGATGCTGCCACCACCATGTTTGACAGTGGGGATGGTGTGTTCAGGGTGATGAGCTGTGTTGCTTTTACGCCAAACTCAAATCTCTGATCAGTCTTCTCCTTGTTTGAGATGAAAGTTTAGAGGGACGGCCGGGTCTTGGTAGATTTGCAGTGGTCTGATACTCCTTCCATTTCAATATGATCGCTTGCACAGTGCTCCTTGGGATGTTTAAAGCTTGGGAAATCTTTTGGTATCCAAATCCGGCTTTAAACTTCTCCACAACAGTATCAGGGACCTGCCTGGTGTGTTCCTTGGTCTTCATGATGCAGAACCCTGAGACTATCACAGAGCAGGTGCATTTATACGGAGACTTGAATACACACAGGTGGATTCTATTTATCTTCATCAGTCATTTAGGACAACATTGGATCATTCAGAGATCCTCAATGAACTTCTGGAGTGAGTTTTCTGAACTAAAAGTAAATGGGCCGAATAATTTTGCACGCCCAACTTTTCAGTTTTATTATTACAAAAAAGTTTAAATGATCCAATAAATTTCGTTCCACTTCACAATTGTGACCCACTTGTTGATTCTTCACCAAAAATTTAAAATGTTATATCTTTTTGTTTAAAGCCTAAAATGTGGCAAAAGGTTGAAAAGTTCCAGGGGGCCAAATACTTTCGCAAGACACTGTATATGCCGTGGGCCTAAGCTATGATAGAATCTGCATTTGTGATATACAGATCTTATTGCTCGCATCAGATAGGGCAGGCTAGGGATTCAGAGAACCCTTTCAGAGAACCCGCCATCTTAATCATAGTCACACCTAAAGATTTTTTTATGGTAAGGTTTTTATAGAATATACTACTCCAACGACTAGACCAATAAATGAAGGATGACATTTTGTTATATGGATGTCCTCCATTTTCTGGTTCTGACCACAGTGGGTTTTATGATTATTTTCAGAACCTCCGACCTTTGGGTTCCTTCTGTCAGAACAAATGTGACGTTACTGTGTAAGACTAAATATTTGTACTGGGAAGAACATTAGGGAAAAGGTTACATCTTCATGTGCTATGCCAAACAGCGAGAAACACCCAGACAATCAGCAGACACCCGTCTGATAGAGCCAGGACGGAGGTCCGAGTTGGTGTTCTTTTTCTGGAGTTCTGAATTTAGGAGACTTTCACTGTGCTCCAGTGAAGATGCTTGGTTGACAGAATGGTAAGCATGCTATACTGTTACCTGGGAATTTGTGTTCTGTAAATGGGATAGATAGGTGGCTGCCTGCTGCGTTCAGGAATTATATAGGATTATCTGGGATTATTTGGCAGCATTAAGATTATATAATGGTTGTTTATTTTCTATCTAATTACAAAGGCTAATGAGATGTCATCAGAGCTGCTAAAAGCTTTATTTTGGCCATTGTTTGGCTTCAGCTCGAATCTCACAATGTGTACCTATTTCTAATGAGATAGCAGACCAGATTTGTTGATTCAGAAATCCAATGCTGTTCAATTCCAGTTTCTCACCAGGTCATGTTTGCTTTAAGGGGGTTCTCCAGGGCTTTCACTAAATTGTAGCTTTCAGATTACCCGTGGATGGAAGATGGTTTCACTTACCATTCTTACACACCACCGATTCCGCAATCTGCGCTGTGCTCATGTTAATGCCTGACTGGCTGCAGGCTCTTCTGCTGATGTCTCAACCAAATGGTCTCCTATGTCTTCCTTTTCGGTAGCAAAATGTACAAGCAGTTGCTGTCAAGGCCAATAAGATTATGGGGTGCATCAAAAGGGGCATAGATGCCCGTGATGAGAACATAGTCCTGCCACTTTACAAATCACTAGTCAGACCACACATGGAGTACTGTGTACAGTTCTGGGCTCCTGTGAACAAGGCAGACATAGCAGAGCTGGAGAGGGTCCAGAGGAGGGCAACTAAAGTAATAACTGGAATGGGTGGACTTCAGTACCGTTATACTACGTATAAATATATCAAGGGTCAGTACAGAGATTTCTCCCATTATCTATTTATCCCCAGTACTGTGACTGTGATGAGGGGACATCCTCTGCGTCTGGAGGAAAGAAGGTTTGTACACAAACATAGAAGAGGATTCTTTATGGTAAGAGCAGTGAGACTATGGAACTCTCTGCCTGAGGAGGTGGTGATGGTGAATTCACTAAAAGAGTTCAAGAGGGGCCTGGATCTATTTCTGGAGGGTAATAATATTACAGGTTATAGTTACTAGAGATGGGTCGTTGATCCAGAGAGTTCTTCTGATTGCCTGATTGGAGTTGGAAGGAACTTTCTTACCCACTTTCTTCCCCTAAAATGAGGAAAATTGTCTCTACCTGATGAGGATTTTTTTGCCTCCCCCCTGGTTCAACTTTGCAGGATAACAGGCTGAACTGGATGGACAGATATCTTTTTTCAGCCTCATAACCTAGATGACTATGTCAAGCCTCATTCACACGTCAGTGTTTTGGTCAGTAATTTCCATTAGTGATTGTGAGCCAAAACCAAAATTGAATCCTCCACAGACATAAGCTATGAGGGAAAGATCTGCAACTGTTCTGTGTTTTGAGCTGCACCTGGTTTTGGCTTGAAATCTGTGATGTAAATCACTGAACAAACACTGACGTGGAGCAGCTTCTTTTGAGAAAGAATAAATATCTATTATTCTTTTCTTCTTTTTTGTTCCTCTCTCACCCTCTGTATTGGATATGTTTAACATCTTTTTCGGGTGTATTGGTACCAGTGGTCAGTGATTCAGTACAGCTACATTAATGTTAGAGATGAGCGAATCGTCCAAAATTCGCTTCGGCAAATAATCGACAAATTTCTGACAAAATTCGTTCTTAATAAGAATTTATTTGGTCGAATTTGCGTAAAAAAATTGTTTTGCGAACATTCCTACACAAATTAGGAACATACAGTCAGCTTTGTTAAAAGTACGTAATACGTAAGCATTAGCGTACAAAGTACGTACGAATTCTTAGCGTGCTATTGACTCGCGATTGCGTCATACGCACGAGGCTAGGCCACGGCATACAGTCTTTAGAGGCAGTCCATATGAGGTAGAAAAGTAAGGTGCTAGCTATCTGGCTAAGTGCATAATTCACTAAAAAACACAGTACAGTAAGTGCATAATAGGACACATTGCAGTACCTGAAAAAGGATACACACAGTGGGCTAAAGTGCTTGAACATTGCTAAACCTGTGAAAATATTATTGCTAAAATACAGCAAAGACATAATTATGCAAACATTTTAGTGCAATTTCACATTTGCAAGGATAAAAGGCTCAGATATACTTTTGAGTCTCTCCTCGAGTCGTGGCTGCTTGATAATAAAACACTGGAACACAGTCCAAAATGCAATTGTAATCCATGTAAGGTAATTTTGTAATCCAAACAGGTAACGTGTAATCCACATGAATGGTATAAAATAGCAGCAAATAGAGAACCCTTTTTGCAAAGGGGGCTCCCAAATAACCTGAAAAGGGGGGAAAAAGGGAAAATAGGTGCAACTGGGAATTTTCTGCAGAATGGGGGGAGTCCTGACAAGCCATGTCCATCTGGGTGAGAGTCAAATGGGGGCAATACAAGCTAAACAAAAAAGTGCCAACTAGCTCTCACCCGTCAGGTGCAGTCCATGGTAGGTCCTATTGAAGTGTCATTTAAATACTGTGCCTGGTGGTTCCTCTGGCCAAACTTCAGGTGGTGATGTTGGGACCAGGGACTTAAATAGTAGGGTAACCCCGGTAGCGAAGGGGCTTTTCAGGGATGCCATGGGGGTGTACTCCACCTGATCCCCCAAGTACAGGCTGTGACGGAGTTGGGGCAGGTACGGCCATTTCACTGACCTGCGGCCCATGAAGTACTCCTTGCTGTCCTCGTCATCCGCCAGGAAGCCAGAGCCTCGCTCCACCGAAAAGCACAGGATGGTTCCCTTTCGCCGCTCCAGTGTATGGTCTCTCGGCCTTGGATGGTCCAGTACTTGGATGACCCAGTCCTCCTCTGCATTCTTGTAGTCCCATAGGGTCTGGGTGTGGGCCGTCACCGACGATGGCACAATCGGATTTTGCCGAATGAAAGGTGTTGTTCTCCTCCTGGGAGGCAAAGTAGACGCTCCAGCCGCCTCTGCCGCCTCTTCACGAGCCGCAGAAGCACCAGCCGGCAAGACGAATATGGAGTCAGGAACAGGTGAGACTCTCTTGCACAGTTGTGATGCCCTGATCTCTGGAGCGGGCGGTGGTTCGGGGTACTCGTCCCCAAAGACCATTTCTCCCCACTTGGGATGCAGTTCTTTTGCCATGCTGTTTGCTGTGAATCTGTGATCTGACTCTGGGTGGATCTTGTTCACAGCTGGCTTGAACTGGAGTGGATGGCGGAGTAATGAGGGAGGAGACTTCACTCCCTGTACTTGCAAACAGAAAGTTCCCGGTGGGCTGGGCTGGTTTTTCCCGCTTCTGAGGGGGGCGTATCATCATTTTCCCACTTCAGGGGGCCTGGGGAGGGGGTAGGAAGAATGCGTACATTTTGTACGTTGCGTGCATAGTGTTCAAAATTTAAAGAACATTTACAAATAATATGAAACAAATCTTACAAAATCCGGATTTGCTTCGGAGTTGAAAAAATGTAATTCGATATGAATCTACGAAGCGGCGAATAGATTCGCTCATCTCTAATTACTGTGGTTCTGATGTTTTGTCCCATGCTTGATATTTTTTAATTTTGTACTTAATTTTTTATTCAATAAATTCATTATATATTTATTATAATCTTATAGGCATGTTATATCCTTTACGCTCCTTTGTGAGTGGGGTTTGGTCTGCAGATCAAGTGAGCACAGCCCAGTTTTCAGAATCGGTGTAGCAAGAGAACGCTAAGTAGCAGTGACATGATCCTCCTTCCACAGGTGGTCTGAAAGCTACAATTTAGTCAAAGCCCTGTAGAAAAGCTTTCATGCGTTTTTTTTGTTTTCTAGTAGTACATCTAATGTAATATAAATTACAGGAAGTACAATTGCATATACTAGTTGCCAACTACCAAAGGCTACATTTTTTTTGTGCAAAACTTCATATATTACAATTTCCACTACACTTAGTAGCCCCATTGTGTTTTTTGTTTCTGATTTAAACATGACAGGTGACAAAATATTACCTGGAGATTGACCTTTCCTGGATACACATCTGCCGCCTATTTTCAAAATTGCGGCAAGTGTGTCTTCCTGATTTACGATGGGATTTTGGAATCAAATTTTGGAATCATCGATTTAAAGGTCTGAAAATTGTTCACTAGAAGTAGAAAGTACATGTTCAGTTTTTAGTTTTTATTTAGTTTTAGTCTACCATTAATAATCTCACATTGTTTATTGAAGGCATTTTCATTAGAGTAGAGTCTTCTAGCTCTGACCTCTTTACCATATGGGCTTGCCTTGATTTGTGTAGGCCGGATAACAACTGGTTGTGTTTAAAATAGTATTCCCAGCAGAAGGTTTATGAAAAATAGATGTGTGTATTTTATTTTTAAATGAATCACCTTGCAGTTCTAAATCCAGAAACTGTATTATGTTGGATGATGAAGAAGCCATGAACATCAAATTTAAGTCATTATTATTGATACAATAATTAAAGTTCGGTATGGCCTCCTTTCTTGTGTTCCTTGCCTTAATAATAGGTCTCTAAAAATCTTGCCAGATCTCTCTAGCTTGATATAGCCTTCAAAAGACCTATATAATATGTTTTTCTGCCTGTGCACTGACCTGTACCTGTTCATCATACTGATTCTTTACTGCCTGCCCTGACCTTTGACTGTTCCACGGTTTCACATAAACTCTGCCAGCCCTGACCTGTGCCTGCTTCCTGACTATGTATATTGTCTAATCCCTCTGTACAATGCACCAGTGTGGCCCAGCAACCCAACCACATTGGAACTATTCTAAGAGGTAGCAGCCTGGTGACTCTCTTGCAGCGAAGACAGGGATCTCTGTACAGGGATTACAGGGTGACTACTAGGGTACTTCCAGGATAACTCTCTCAGGAATAGCTCTAAGTCAACCAGTTGGCACAGTCCACAACCACTGTCTGTAGCTCTTTCCAAAGTGTTACAAACAATACAGCCAACGATAATGACAAATTAACATGACAAATTATGCTGTTATAGATAATAGCCATAAGTAAAATATCCTTGGGTTTATAGGTTGTATGTATATATACAGTACAGACCAAAAGTTTGGACACACCTTCTCATTCAAAGAGTTTTCTGTATTTTCATGACTATGAAAATTGTAGATTCACACTGAAGGCATCAAAACTATGAATTAACACATGTGGAATTATATACTTAACAAAAAAGTGTGAAACAACTGAAAATATGTCTTATATTCTAGGTTCTTCAAAGTAGCCACATTTTGCTTTGATTACTGCTTTGCACACTCTTGGCATTCTCTTGATGAGCTTCACGAGGTAGTCACCTGAAATGGTATTCCAACAGTCTTGAAGGAGTTCCCAGAGATGCTTAGCACTCTGTGGTCCAGCTCACCCCAAACCATCTCAATTGGGTTCAGGTCTGGTGACTGTGGAGGCCAGGTCATCTGGCGTAGCACCTCATCACTCTCCTTCTTGGTCAAATAGCCGTTACACAGCCTGGAGGTAGCCTGGAGGTGTGTTTGGGGTCCTTGTCCTGTTGATAAATAAATGATGGTCCAACTAAACGCAAACCGGATGGAATAGCATGCCGCTGCAAGATGCTGTGATAGCCATGCTGGTTCAGTATGCCTTCAATTTTTAATAAATCCCCAACAGTGTCACCAGCAAAGCACCCTCACACCATCACACCTCCTCCTCCATGCTTCACGGTGGGAACCAGGCATGTAGAGTCCATCCGTTCAGCTTTTCTTTTTTTTTTTTTTTTATTGGTACAAAAAGTACACTATTTTTCCATTACAATAAAAGTAAACATTGAAACACATATATATGAAGCAGATATAACATCCTGTAAAGTGTCAATGAAGCAGGATATGTAGTTGGGAGTAATTACAATCTTATACTCCTTGGTTTAAAAGGACCTGACCCTGATGTAAGATAAAAAACACGACAAAGACATAGGGGGAAGGTTGGGGAAGGGAAGACGAGAAAGTGGGGAAAGAAAGCGATACAGCTAAGAAAAAGAAGGGTGTGCATCCCATGGTAGCCAAATCGCATTAAACTGATCCACAGTGTTGTTGAGGGAAGCTGTGAGGTAGTCAAGGGACATAATATCCCGAATTCTAGCAAGAAACATTGAGTTAGAGGGAGGGTTCGTTTGTTTCCACGTCTTTGCAATCAAAGACGTAGCTGCCGTACAGAGAAGCAGGAACAGCCTTGAGGAGTGTTTATTCAGTCTCGAAGGTGGGAGATTGAGTAAGAAAGTTTTTGGGTCTAGGTCAACTGGTATCGAAAGGAGTGACTGGACAATGTCTCCAACCCTTTCCCAAAATGGTACAATAATAGGGCATCTCCAAAAGATATGAAACAGGGTGCCTGTGTCCCTCCTGCACCGCCAACAAGTAGGCGGGATGGTAGGGTTCAGAGAGTGCAGAAGGGCTGGGGTATTATACCAATGCATGAGTAGTTTATATTGGGTTTCTTTGTAGGTAGTGCAAATAGAGGATTTTGTGGTTCTACTCCAAATGATCCGCCAATCAGACTGAGAATGGGGTGATCCAATGACCATGGACCATTTATCCATGTATTTATGATGAGGGGGAGTACCTTCTTTTGGAGCCGATATAAGATGATAGATTATAGAGATCAATCCCTTCGTATTGGTACCCAAACGACATAGGCGCTCAAACTGGGAGGGGGTCGAAACTTGAAGTGTCCCAAAAATAGTGTGAATGTAGTGGCGGATCTGCAAGTAGTGGAAGCATTCTGACTGCGGGAGGTTGGCATGTTCCTGCAATTGTGAAAATGATTTAAGTGTCAAAGTAGAAGCATCAACAATATCCGCCAGATGGAAGAGACCCAACGACGACCAGACACAAACCATGGGAGCAGTCAAGCTACTGGGTATAGCAGGGTTATATAAGAAAGAAATCACTGAGGAATGTTGGGAGGCAAGAGCAAAGCGTTTATGACATCCAGATATGTATCCCAGATATGTTTTGTAAAGGCCATAGGCCCTAGTAACGTTGGATGGGACTGCATCGGGGTGCGGTGCCACAGCAGAGTATTCGGATGCATAGGGGCAAGCAATTACTTTTCAATTTCCACCCATTTGGTGAATGCCAGTTGCGAAGCCCAAAAAGGGATCCTATTCGGCCTAGTAGGGAAAGAAACAGAGGCTTTCATTTACGAAGAAGGGTTTTAAGCTCTCAGAAGAGAGGAGGGAAGTTTTTGGAGTACAGGGAGGAGTAATTAGGGCTAAGAAGTACTCCTAGATACTTGAGAGCATCCTCCGTCCATCGATATGAGTGATTACATTTTAATCTCTGAAGTTCCCCGGTGAGTATAAGGATGGGCAATGCTTCAGTTTTGGAGGTGTTAATTTTGTACCCTGAAAGGGTCCCATACTGCATTAGGGCTATGTGTAAGTTAGGCAGTGTAATGTGTGGATTAGTTAGCGTGAGAAGAACATCGTCTGCATACAAAGATATCTTAAACTCCCTATCACGGACCTTGAGGCCTCCAATGTCTGGGTTTAGCCTAATGTGGGCAGTAAGGGGTTCTATGCACAAGGCGAAAAATAATGGCGATAGCGGGCATCCCTGGCGTGTGCCATTAGAAATGTTAAAGGGTGTAGAAGAACAAAAGGGAAGTTTAACCAGGGCTGAAGGAGTGGAGTAGAGGCTAAGTATGGCCTGGAGGAAAGGCCCTGAGATGTCGAACATCCGAAGGGTCTCAAATAAAAAAGACCAGTTAATGCGATCAAAGGCCTTTTCTGCATCTAGACTGAGTACTACAGCCGGGGTAGCGGTGCGATTGGCCAGGTCAATTAAGTTTCGAACCCTACGGATGTTGTCTCTGCCCTGCCGATGTGGGATAAAGCCCACCTGGTCTTTGTGGATTAAGGCGGGGAGCCAGCAGTTTAAACGGGCCGCAAGGATGCGTGTAAAGATTTTTAAGTCGGCATTAAGTAGGGATATCGGCCTGTAACTAGTGCATTCTTGTGGATCCTTACTTGGCTTGGGGATCACCACAATATGGGAAGATAGCATGGTAGATGGAATTGGGGAGCCCTGGAGGAATGAGTTATACAGGGACAGAAGATGGGGGGAAAGTTCTGCGCCAAAAGTCTTGTAGTATAAATCCGTAAATCCGTCAGGACCTGGTGATTTGCCTACAGGGAGATGTTTAATAACATCCACAATTTCTTCAGTGGAAATAGGGGCGTTTAGCATAGTCCTTGCTTCAGCTGAGAGTTGAGGCAAGTGACATGATTGCAGGTACTCCCGTATTTGGGGCAACAGAGTAGTGGGATTGCTGTTATGGTTTAAATTGTATAGGTGAGCATAATAATCTCGGAAGCAACGAGCTATGGCTACCGGGTGGTACTGAGGACATCCTGTTGAGTCTTTTACTCCCTGGGGATTACGTTTGGCAGCAGTGTCTCTAAGTTTGTTTGCTAGGATAGTGTGGGGCTTATTGCCCCTTTCGTAGAATCGCTGTCTAGAGTATAACAACATACGCTCTACCCTTTGCAATGCCAAATCCTTCAGTTTGGCTCGAGCAGCCACCAAATCCCTGAGGAGGGAAAGACTAGGCTTGATTTGCAGGCGAGATTGCAAAGACTCTATCTGGGTTGCGAGCTCTCACATCCGTGATAGTCTATCTCTTTTGAGTCGAGAAGCCAATGCAATACATTGACCCCGCACCACAGCTTTATGGGCTTCCCACAGTATAGCTAAGGAGGAAACTGAGTTTGCGTTTTCAGAGAAGTATGTTTGTATATGCTGCTTTATTTCTGTGCGCGTGGGTAGAGACTTCAAGAGTGAGTCGTTGTGGCGCTAGCGGCAGGTGCGGGGTGGCAAGGGTTGGGAGGAAAGAGTGAGTGTGACAGGAGCGTGGTCTGACCAGGATATGGGTCCGATCGTGATGCCGTGTAATAAATTCAAAGTGAGGGCATTACCAAAGAAGTAGTCCAATCTAGTATGTAGTTTATGGGAAGGGGAATAAAAGGTGAACATTCGGCTTGTGGGGTTATCCACCCTCCATAGGTCATAGAGATCTGAGTTACGCACTGCACTGCGGAAACCTCTGGCTAAGCTTGATTGGGTCGGGAGGGAGCAGTTGGGATGAGAGGTAGCCTATCCGCATGTTCCGAAAAGATCATATTAAAGTCCCCCCCCCAATAATCCAAGCTGCAGGAGGCAGTTTGCGTAGTTTATTAAAAATTTTGCGCACAAACGGGAGTTGGGAGGTATTAGGAGCATAAATGTTGCAAATCACTATGGGGCGGTTTTGGAAAGTACCTTCCAGTATAATATAGCGGCCAGCTGGATCAATATGGGAGGTAGATATTGAGATAGGGCAAAATGACGAGAGCAGAATAGCCACTCCTGCTTTTCGACGGTTGTGGGTAGCCAGATAAGCCTGTGGGTAGTGATATTTAGCGAATTTGAAGGTCGCCGTCTGGTCGAAGTGGGTCTCCTGCAAAAACGCAACGTCTGCACGCAAGTTGCGGAGTTCCCTAAGGACTAGGCGCCTAGGAGTCCTTTTACATTTAAAGTGACTATTTTAGCCATATAGGTAGATAGGAGAGTTGTGTAATCGTGTAGGCAAAGGTTAACTCACCGTTTGATGCACAGGTAGTGGGCGAAGTACACAGGCAATCCCCCACCAATCAAGTGTGGTCCCGGCTGTTCCTGCTTAGGGAGTTGAGAATGAGCTTAAGAGGAGGGAAGAGTAGAAGGAGTCTAGAGAGAGGAGGGAGAAAACAAAAGGGAAAATTGGGGTAGACACATACGTCACAAAAATGTTACAAACAACTGTAAAATCTGAAATAGATCAAGAGAAAACAGACCTATAAGATAGAACTAAGCGATAGGCCTGTGATGGGACCAACTCTGCTAGACACTAGTCAGCAGCGCAGACTCATAGAACCTCAGAAAAACAAGAGGCCCTAAGCAGTCACGTCCCAATAGGGGTTAGAAAATACCTAGCTGGAACCGACAGATCCGGAACATAAGAAAATAACAAAAATTAAACAAGCTATGGCTGTGCTAGAATATGCATTAATATACATTATCAGAACTATAATAACTGTATCAGTAACTGTGAGCCCCGAGCGGGCAATGAAACTATAAGTCCCCAGGGAAGAACAGGGAGGCATTAGGAAAGTGCCTCTAGGAGCTCAACGGCGAGGCAACATGTTTTCAGTTGTGATCTGCGGTTCTCGTGGAAGAGAAGATAAGCTGTCAGTGCCATCAGGACGTGTCTTGGGTGAAGGCAGTTGTCGGCGTTTGGAGTTCCCCGGAGTATGCCAAGCCAGTGGGGGAGGTACAGAAAATGGGGGGGATCTCCCAATCTGGTAGGTCAGGCATTGGTATGTCCAGGGCAGTGCAAAAGAAATCAAGGTCCGCAGGAGAGTGGAGATAAATAGGGCGTCCATTTTTGCGGACTATCAGAGCGAAGGGAAACCCCCACCTGTATGGAATTCGGTTAGCCTTGAGAGTGTCCAATAGAGGGCGAAGAAGTCTGCGCTTCTGTAGAGTGATCCAAGATAGGTCTTGGTATATTTGCACCCGCGCACCTTGAAAATCTATGGAGCGTGTATCTCGAGTTTTCATCATAATGGCTTCCTTTCTGATGAAATCGTGAACGCAGCAGATAATGTCTCTGGGCTGGGGAGACGACCCTTTGGGTCGTAACGCACGGTGGACTCTTTCCAATTTGGTGGTGTAAGATGGGGGGTCCCCCATATTCTGATTAAAGAGGGCATCTAGTGTTTCTTGCAGGTTCTCCTCTCCTTGAGGTTCTGGCAGGCCACGGATTCTGACGTTCCGTCTCCCACGGTTATCCAAATCCTCTAGATGTCTCTGTATTTTGCGAAATTCGGTAGTATGGGTGGTCACTGAGGTATGTAGGTGGGAGACACAGACCCTCGTAAGAGTGTGGTCTTTTTCTAGAGCTTCCACCCTGTGAGTTATAGAGAGTAAATCGCTCCGCATGGCGGAAATTTCAGAGCGGCAGGTGGCAGTGACTTCGGTGACCAGAGTCCTGTTTGGTAGGGAGCTGAGAGAAGAGAGAAGCCCAGTCTGGAAGCAGGACCGGTCTCAGGGGGGAGCCTGGTTCAGAACTGGGGTCTCCAGAAGGAGAGCAAGATGGCGTGGGGACTGCATATCTGGTCAGGTAGGGGGTAGCTCCCAAGTCGTGATCTGCGTCCATGGTGAGTGGGATCACTGGAGAGTGCGGCATCATAGATATTAATGGCGGGGGTGTGGAGGTGCAGTGAGGGGCTGCTGGTGAGGAGGGGGCTGCATGGGATCTGGGGTGACGTCCACCTGCACTGACCTATGTAGCAGGGTCTCCATCCTGTGGCACTGCAGGGAAGTCGGTCGCCATCTTCATGGAGTGCAGGTCCTGTACATCCTTGCCCTGGTATGCCTGGTTGCTTGATGAGGCAGCCTGTATCAGAAGCTGTGTGGCGCAGGGCTCAGGCTCTCCTGCAGCAGGGATGCCTGGTCGGGGTCCGGATTTGCTGGGTGTTCGCTCCGGTGCGGTGGGAGCGTATCTTCTATACGCAGGGCAGACGGGGAAGATGGCGGTGGGGAGGCGGCAGCGCGGGAAGGCCGCCCAACAAAGTCACTGAGGGTGCCACGCTGCTGCATGTCAGCTGGGTGCTGGGTGCACTGGGGAGGCTTCTTTATAACTTTTTTCAAAGTAAATCACAGAAAAGGGGGTTCTAGTGCACAAAATTGGATGCAAACAATATATACTGTATAAACTAAGACCTCATTCTGATATGATAAAATCTGAGACTCTTAGCCAATATATTTTGATCAAAACACATCTGTGCCCACCTACCCAGCGTCACGGTGGTCTCAGGTCAGGCAGGTCCTACGCTAAACCTAACTATGCCGTTGGGCATCTATATCTAGGAGCGTGGACGCTGCACATATAGGCGTGTTGCTCCTAGTGACCTCTATGTGCATACAGCAACCAATGAGAGGAGGAGCAAACACACCTATATGTACCACGCAATCAAGACGCTCAATTTGATAGGAAGAGCAAAAGTGCACAAGAATGCTACTCATGATAAGCTAAGAGCGCATTCAGACCTGAAGGTGCCACTCCCTCAGGTACATGTTATAAACTAAGCAAAACTCACAGAGACAAAAGGATAAAAAACATCCTGCATGATGTGATAATGACTGCGGATGTCAGTGGCTATACATATCAAAGTAAATCACAGAAAAGGGGGTTCTAGTGCACAAAATTGGATGCAAACAATATATACTGTATAAACTAAGACCTCATTCTGATATGATAAAATCTGAGACTCTTAGCCAATATATTTTGATCAAAACACATCTGTGCCCACCTACCCAGCGTCACGGTGGTCTCAGGTCAGGCAGGTCCTACGCTAAACCTAACTATGCCGTTGGGCATCTATATCTAGGAGCGTGGACGCTGCACATATAGGCGTGTTGCTCCTAGTGACCTCTATGTGCATACAGCAACCAATGAGAGGAGGAGCAAACACACCTATATGTACCACGCAATCAAGACGCTCAATTTGATAGGAAGAGCAAAAGTGCACAAGAATGCTACTCATGATAAGCTAAGAGCGCATTCAGACCTGAAGGTGCCACTCCCTCAGGTACATGTTATAAACTAAGCAAAACTCACAGAGACAAAAGGATAAAAAACATCCTGCATGATGTGATAATGACTGCGGATGTCAGTGGCTATACATATCAAAGTAAATCACAGAAAAGGGGGTTCTAGTGCACAAAATTGGATGCAAACAATATATACTGTATAAACTAAGACCTCATTCTGATATGATAAAATCTGAGACTCTTAGCCAATATATTTTGATCAAAACACATCTGTGCCCACCTACCCAGCGTCACGGTGGTCTCAGGTCAGGCAGGTCCTACGCTAAACCTAACTATGCCGTTGGGCATCTATATCTAGGAGCGTGGACGCTGCACATATAGGCGTGTTGCTCCTAGTGACCTCTATGTGCATACAGCAACCAATGAGAGGAGGAGCAAACACACCTATATGTACCACGCAATCAAGACGCTCAATTTGATAGGAAGAGCAAAAGTGCACAAGAATGCTACTCATGATAAGCTAAGAGCGCATTCAGACCTGAAGGTGCCACTCCCTCAGGTACATGTTATAAACTAAGCAAAACTCACAGAGACAAAAGGATCACATAGAGGTCACTAGGAGCAACACGCCTATATGTGCAGCGTCCACGCTCCTAGATATAGATGCCCAACGGCATAGTTAGGTTTAGCGTAGGACCTGCCTGACCTGAGACCACCGTGACGCTGGGTAGGTGGGCACAGATGTGTTTTGATCAAAATATATTGGCTAAGAGTCTCAGATTTTATCATATCAGAATGAGGTCTTAGTTTATACAGTATATATTGTTTGCATCCAATTTTGTGCACTAGAACCCCCTTTTCTGTGATTTACTTTGATATGTATAGCCACTGACATCCGCAGTCATTATCACATCATGCAGGATGTTTTTTATCCTTTTGTCTCTGTGAGTTTTGCTTAGTTTATAACTTTTTTCCCCATGATAGGGTATCGCAAGGAGCTCGGGGATTGCAAAAGTAGCGCACAGCTGTGGAGCTCTTCTCTCACGCGGCCGTCTCCATCGGGTGCTAGGCCACGCCCCCTCCCGTTCACCTTTTCTGCGACGCACAAAGACACGGTGGTTGGAACCAAAGATCTCAAATTTGGACTCATCAGACCAAAGCACAGATTTCCACTGGTCTAATGTCCATTCCTTGTGTTCTTTAGCCCAAACAAGTCTCTTCTGCTTGTTGCCTGTCCTTAGCAGTGGTTTCCTAGCAGCTATTTTACCATGAAGGCCTGCTGCACACAGTCTCCTCTTAACAGTTGTTGTAGAGATGTGTCTGCTGCTAGAACCCTGTGCGGCATTGACCTGGTCTCTAATCTGAGCTGCTGTTGACCTGCGATTTCTGAGGCTGGTGACTCGGATGAACTTATCCTCTGCAGCACAGGTGACTCTTGGTCTTCCTTTCCTGGGGCGGTCCTCATGTGAGCCAGTTTCTTTGTAGTGCTTGATGGTTTTTGCGACTGCACTTGGGGACACTTTCAAAGTTTTCCCAATTTTTCGGCCTGACTGACCTTCATTTCTTAAAGTAATGATGGCCACTCGTTTTTCTTTACTTAGTTGCTTTTTTCTTGCCATAATACAAATTCTAAGTTTATTCAGTAGGACTATCAGCTATGTATCCACCTGACTTCTGCCCAACACAACTCATGGTCCCAACCCCATTTATAAGGCAAGAAATCCCACTTATTAAACCTGACAGGGCACACCTGTGAAGTGAAAACCATGCACAGGGTGGGCCATTTATATGGATACACCTAAATAAAATGGGAATGGTTGGTGATATTAACTTCCTGTTTGTGGCACATTAGTATATGGGAGGGGAAACTTTTTAAGATGGGTGGTGACCATGGCGGCCATTTTGGATCCAACTTTAGTTTTTTTCAATGGGAAGAGGGTCATGTGACACATCAAACTTATTGAGAATTTCACAAGAAAATGGTGTGCTTGGTTTTAGCATAACTTTATTCTTTCATTAGTTATTTACAAGTTTCTGACCACATAAAATGTGTTCAAAGTGCTGCCCATTGTGTTGGATTGTCAATGCAACCCTCTTCTCCCACACTTCACACACTGATACCAACACCGCAGAAGAATTGCTAGCACAGGCTTCCAGTATCTGTAGTCTCAGGGGCTGCACATCTTGTATCTTCACAGTATAGACAATTGCCTTCAGATGACCCCAAAGATAAAAGTCTAAGGGGGTCAGATCGGGAGACCTTGGGGGCCATTCAACTGGCCCACGACGACCAATCCACTTTCCAGAAAACTGTTCATCTAGGAATGCTCGGACCTGACACCCATAATGTGGTGGTGCACCATCTTGCTGGAAAAACTCAGGGAATGTGCCAGCTTCAGTGCATAAAGAGGGGAACACATCATCATGTAGCAATTTCACATATGCAGTGGCCTTGAGGTTTCCATTGATGAAGAATGGCCTCACTATCTTTGTACCCCATATACCACATTATGGATTATCCCATTTTATTTAGGTGTATCCATATAAATGGCCCACCCTGTATATCTATATATATATATATATATATATATATATATATATATATATATACACACACACACACACACACACATTTACAGACCAGGATGGATGGGTGTAGAATCGCCATTCCCATAATAACACAAGGAAATGTTCTCCAAACAGTGCGGGAGATCTTATCTTTGGGAGAGGTTTTCTTGATCTCGGGATAGGTTCTTCCCATCCTAGTACAGCCATGTGCATGACCCGTTCAGCAGATAATGAATGATTATAAAATGAAATTAAAGTGATAACCATGAAGCCTGTGAATTGCACATTGAAGTATGCAGTATACATTCACCTTTTGCCAATGTATATTGTGGTCATATTCAGGATCAGTGCATGAGCTGTAAAAACAACAGTGGTAATCGGGATAGAAACTAACTCTACATAGTGTCCTATTTCTCCTTTTACTTTCATATTTAATGTGTTACTATGGAAACAACTGCTTATGAACCTCATGCTATAGCAATATAATACGCCACACAAGTATTCACATATATCTGTATATAAGTCTAACTTCACATAACTGAGTTTTCCGTCCGGAAACGTTCCGTTTTGCAGGTCAGCATCCAGATTGAACTCTGACCCATTCATTTCAAAGGGTATGTGTACATGACCATCATTTTTTAACTGACCATATGTTCATTCAGGGAAAAAACTTGCAGCATGTTCTATCTTCATACGTCATGTGTTAGTTTTCAGTTTTATTTCAAGCATGGGGAAAACAGATTTAAAACAGATGCAATCCTGACGGAAATCGCAGACAAAACTGATTCAGCTTGTATGCGAACCCATCAGTTTTTCATTGAACAGGCCCTGATACATTATGCATCGGTTATACGAAAGAGGCCTAAGGCTATGCAACATCTACGTGGTTTCCATTATAAAGGGTGCAGTGCTGGATCTACTGCGTGACCAGTGACAGATCCCATTAACCTATGCCGAGGTATGTTCAACACTGTTTTTCACATTTATTAGTGGGGCAGCTTCTAGTTATAGCACTATACCCACCTGTGCACCCAGGATATGGGTATTTTCATTACGGAATACAAAGAGTTAATAGTATGCCTTGCTTCCCCTTGGATGTTTTGTGCTTCTTGTGATATAACATGTTGATTTGTGGTATTAATATTCATTTTTGCTCTTGTGATGTTTCTCCTTAATGTTGTCTTGGGGCACATGGTGACATTTGGTATAGGGAGAACTGGTGGAGACTTTACCATTGTGTTCCCTATTTTGTTTGTGACGTCTGGCTAACCATTTGTTCCTCTGGCCATACACATGAGATCAAAATTGGTCAAAACGGCTAACTATTGTTGGGTAAATTTCATATGTTGTCAAGCAAAACAAAATGTGTACGGTATGATCAGCCAAATTCTGCAGATTTTTTTCCATCGTGCTCAATGACCAAGAAGTCATTTATAAAAAAAATCCCATGGACGACTCATTCTCTCATGTGAATGGCACCCTTCATTCTTAGGTAGAATGGATGTTGCCACATATTGAGGTAATGTCCCTAAATGCATAGTTGGCAGAGTAGAGAGCAACTGAGACAGCAGTTGCGGCTGATGCTGTGTACCTCTGGAACAGGGACGTCTACCGGCGATGAAAGACAGAGGCCTAACAAGGTTATTGAAGTTGCAGAGATACCCAAGTGACCAAACGAGAAAGGGCAAGTCCTTGGAGGACATCAAACTTAAATGGGAAGGAAACCTTACAGAGATGGTCCCTGAGAAGATTGGGACTGATACGAAGTATCTTGACAGGCATCCCAGACAGAGCCAGCTGATAGACCTGCTGATTAATAAAAAGTCTCGGCCAGGGAAAATCCAATGTGTACTTGCCTCAGAATCCACAGCAGAAGTTTGGGGCCCATTCAGACTGTGGATTCCGTACCAAAATTCTGGTGGAGGCCATGTGGTGTCCGCTTTTTGTGGTTTTCAATGGGAGGCAGTTTAAAGCCACAACTGCGCAAAGAAGGGACATGTCCCTTCTTGATGCAGTGTCCGGACAGACATCGTTTGAAGCCACCGTTTGGAGTTCTGCTGCAATCTTGCCGTTTTCATGCAGCAGGTGAGCCTGTATGGAGGCTAATCCATTGTGGACACCCGATAAGATTTCTGTTGGGTTCTTGTCCCAACAATGGACCTGCTTGTTCTTTTTTCTGCAATGCAGGAAAAATAATAATTTTATATTAATGGATATTCATTAAAGGCACCAAAATTCACAGCCAAAAAAACATAATCTGATAATAAAGAACATTACAAATGCATAAAATCTATACAACGAAAACCATATCTAATAAACACGTGACCCACTGTAGGTGCTGTGCGCGGATACATCCGTGTATGATATAGTCAGCTGCTGATTTTCTATATCTGCCTGTGGTTACTATAGAAACAGCTGAGAAACTGTGTCAAGTGGATTTTTTCTGTAATATAATAGATAGCGACTCCTCTCCTCCAACATCGTTCCTAGGTCAATAGCCACGTTTAATCTGAATATGCAATATCTGATGGATTTGCAGTGATCAGGAATATTTCCTGGAAGCACTTCATACCAGGCATAATGATCGGGCCATTACCCTGGTCACTGTGGAGATTAACTCTTTCCCCGTGC
The DNA here is from genome assembly GCA_900303285.1 of Rhinella marina. Lineage (NCBI taxonomy): Eukaryota > Metazoa > Chordata > Amphibia > Anura > Bufonidae > Rhinella > Rhinella marina. The sequence continues at coordinate 337,245 of ONZH01030296.1, forward strand.
AGGCGTTTACTGCTTCACTGAACATAAATGGCTGTGAAGAACCCTCAGCAGAGGGGATGAGGGGGTTAAGTGAAGGCTGAACGCTTCTATTCCTGTCTGAGTTGTGAATTTGCAGGGTCTCATTCATGCCAATGACATCAGCCACCTCCCCATGGCAACCAGAGGCTGTAGTAAAATTCCCAGGCAACGTTTCAGTCAGAAGGTGCCAAGAAAGAACAGGTCGGATAAGAGTCATTAAAGGAGGGATTTGATTTCTACAGTGAGGGACGCACCTTTGGATGGAGGGACATATTCCATGGTCTTCTGTTATTTTAGGACAACAGTGAAGAACTGTCCCTCATTGGTGGCCGCGTCTGCTTTGTTCCTCTTTGCAGGAAAGGTGTTGACCTTCTCTTCTGCTTGACTGTCTACAGAGAAGTAACTCAGCAGGTGTTCTGGCTCAGGATGAGGAACCAATGTCGGGTTTTGGTCCCGCACTCTGTTTGGAGAACATTTCCTTGTGTTATTATGGGAATGGAGATTCTACACCCGCTATAGTGGACCCAGCACCTCACAGGTCGTCATCTCCTGGGACACAGGTACCGTGCGCCTTAGGTCATCACATAGGCACCTTCTCATAATACAATTGTAGCATGATTTCATTGAATTAGTAAAGATCATGGCAGGCTGATACACCTGGATGGACTGAACATGAAGCATGGTTTGATAAGAGGAAGCATGTAGTCTTAAATGTCTTTGTTAAGGATAGACAGGGCTTGTTGTAATAAATTTTGAGTGCTGCCAGATCACGATATACATTGGAGCGCATTCAATGGTTGTGGTGACAAGTGGCAGTGGACATGGCATAGGCACTTCACTCCATAATCTGGTTCCTTAGTATGCAGACCGTGTGACATTTTGATTTCATATGAGTGCATGACCCTCGTAACATACATATCCATCATTTACAAGGCCATTCAAGCAAAACTTGTGAGAAGGTGGTGCATGACACACAGATTCAAATACCACCCCTTGTGTCATGCTCCGCCCCCTCAGGCCCAGTACAAGACCAAACACGTTGTGTTGTTTTTACCTACAGGATTACTTTAAGTGACAATAATGTGAGAGACAACTAATTGATTTGTGTCCTCACTGATGAAGGCACCTTTAGGGGCAGAACATGAGATTACAACATCGCTGATACATCTGGAGGAATATCTGTAGAAGCTTTGAAGGTTGTTCCTTATGACTTTTCATCTGCATGGATACGAATCTTTTAGATGCTTAGAGGCAGGCAAAAATATATTTTAATAAAAACCCCAGAAATATTCTGTAGTCCAGTTTAGTAGCCTGCAAACCTGGTCACTGGTGGGAAAACTATCATTTTGTTGACCTTTTCAATAAAAAATGTGACCATTTATAGAGAAATTAATTGACAATCAATATGGCTGCAGTTCTTCTGTTCTGCTACCATGACCATTTTTACATTTTGGGCAAAAATGTCTCCAGGGTGCACATTCAAATTAAAGGGGTATTCCAAGATTGGGTCTCTTTAAAGTAAGCCTCCAAGTGTGGGGTACCTAAGGAAAGCATTATAGTCACCTGCTGTCCATTCTGGTGCCCTGGCTCCATTCAGTGATCATGTGCTCCTCTGCAGCAAATGACTGGCCACACCTGTGATGTGTCCTCAAGTGGTACATCACTGCTGGGTCATGTGCCATTCAGGGACAGGTCACTGCTGAGGCCAGTCATTGGCTGCAGTAGTGTACATGACCCAGTCCATATCTCAGCTGGAAGAGAACAAGCCAGGGAATGGAAGATCACCTAATGGAGGCCGGGCTCAGGACTGGAGCTTTGGGGAGCAGGTGAGTATGTTCTTTCCCTCCATACCCGTACCCCATGCTATTGATCTTGGTTTAATAGAACCATATCTTGAGTATGGACACATGGCGTATACACTGCAGATTTTCCATATCCATACAGTAGTGGCAAAGTAGATTAAAAAAAATCTCATGCTATCTGCAAAATTGATGCAATGGAATCTGCACATAACTTGAGATGGGATGTGAATTTTAAACACGTAGCACGCCTATTTCCGCTGCAGATTTCCATAGCAGATTTTGCTTTTTGCAAAGCAAATCCACGTCAAAATCCACCTCAAGATGCAGATTCTAACATGGATTCATTGTGGATTTTCGCGTGTAGCCATACCATCACCATGCAGTGATCCTTTGAAAACCTTGATCCCGAAAACACCTGACAGAAGAAGGCCTTATTTATAAAAAAAAAAGATCTGCTTTTCATCCACAATGATGTCCATGTTGTATCCATTGTTGTACGGCCTCTGTGTTTTCTATAATACAGGTCCTCTGGACCTGGTTTTAGTGTAAGAATGATGCCTAGGCCAAAATTCATATGTTGTGGATTTGCTGCATATTTTACCTGCAAAATCAGAATACGGTACAGTGTTATGAATTTTTAACATCTTATCAACATGCTGCATGAAATTTCTACACAGATTTTTACATACAGTGCAGACTATTAAATCCTCAGCATGTTGCAGATATTCACAGCAGATTTTACCTCATAAATGTATAGGGTGAAGTCCACAGTGAATGAACCACAACATCCACATGTAAAGCATATAAGGCTACATGCAGATGACAGGGAAAAACGGACGTATGATGGACGTTTTTCCGTTTTAAGAGCAATGATAGTCTATAGGGTTATTCACTGTCGTGTGCATGTAGCCTAATTCATTGAGGCATTGCTGGTGGAAAAGATTTGCCATATCTGAACTTAACTTCACACAGATTTCTTTAACCTTTTTTTTTTTATCTCTGAAGTACATGTATAATGGAAACAACTGGCAACTTAGGCTACTTTCACACTGGCGGCAGGCCTGATCCGGCAGGTGAAGGGTGCTGCCGGATCAGGCCTGCCGCAGTGACATGTGTGGAGCCGGAACCGCGCTCCGGCCCCACACATGTCACACAGTACATACATACACATAAACATAAACATGCACACACATATAGACATACAAACACACATACATACTTACATGCTCCCCGGCAGGTCTTCGGAGCGTCAGAGGGACAGGACGGCTCACACAGGTCACGATTCCGCACAGCGCCCTCTGCTGGGCGCCTGGTGGAATCATGATGATTCCACCAGGCGCCCAGCAGAGGGCGCTGTGGGGAATCGTGACCTGTGTGAGCCCTCCTGTCCCTGACGCTCCGAAGACCTGCCGGGGAGCATGTAAGTATGTATGTGTGTTTGTATGTCTATATGTGTGTGTATGTTTATGTTTATGTGTGTGTCTGTGTCTGTATGTGTCTATGTGTAGCCGGATCCGTAATGGACTCCATTGAAAGTCAATGGAGGGCGGATCCGGTTACCATTATGGTCACACCAGACGGATCCACCCCCATTGACTTGCATTGGGGGTCATTCCGGATCCGTCTTGGTGCGGATACCTGGACCGGAGAGCAAACCGCAGCATGCTGCGGTTTGTTCTCCGGTCTGAAGATGGAACGGAATGCTTTCAGGAGCATTCCGTTGTCTTCAGTTCAGTTTTGTCCCCATTGACAATGAATGGGGACAAAACTGAAGCGTTTTATTCCGGTATTGAGCCCCTATGACGGAACTCAATACCGGAATTTTAAATAAATTTTATTTTTTTTATTAATATTAATATTAATTTTTAATTTAATTATATTAAAATATTAAATTTTAATTTTAAATAAAGGGGTATTCGAATCTGGGACACTGATAGCTTATCACTAGGATACCACCTCTGGAACCTGCTCCTGTCTAAAGAAAGAGGCCCCTAAAGTGAAGGAGCAACACACATGCATGGCCACCTCTCCACTCACCACTATGGGGGGACTTCTCACAAATCACATTTATAACCTATCCACAGGGTAGGTGATAAATATCTGATCACTGAGGGTCCCAATTTTGCGACCCTCACCAATCACTAGACCTAGAATCCTAAGCCCCTAGTTGCTGCTCACCAAGGTCATACAATGAAGAGGAAAGTGATGCTTGGGACTCACATTCTCGAATTGGTGGGAGTCCCAGAGGCCTTATTCAGATGACTGTAATATGGACATACTTTAGTATCCATATTGCATCCACAATTGTGTAAGTTCAGGTCATTAAACCTGCAATTAGGCTAGGAATTACGAACACTAAATGTACTCAAATTACAGCCATCTGAATAAAGCCTAAGGCCTGACCTATGGTGATCCATGATTGATTTGGTAGAACTGTGGGAAGTCCTGGATTTCTAGCTTTATCATGGATGCCAAAATGAAGCAAAAGTGCAGTCAATTGAAATAGGTCTAAAATGTTTGCACATGACATAGCCATACTATGGAGCCAAAGGGGCTCCACATTCTGCTTTGTCCTCTCAAGTGTAGCATGCGTGGAGCTATTCTGTTATAGAAAACATTCTTCTAGTGAAGAATAACTTCATAATAGAGGTGGTAGGCATTAGAGGCCTCATGCTCTCGGCGGTATTATACAGTACCGCCCCACAGACATCTGTAGATGGCTTATTACAGCTCCGTACAAAATGGCCGCATGCATGAGGCCTATTACTGGACTTGTTGGTAGTCTTTTCCACTGTTGTACCGAAACCCTAGTATCATATCTTAGCTTGAACCTGTTTTACCCAGTATACATCCAGGACTGTTGTTTACTAAGCTGTGATAAACGGCACACCTTCAGATGGTTTGCTTTCCCTTTAAGAAAGTGTAGCGGTTTGTCCCCCGCAGGTATAAAGTTACGCCATGTCACTCCCTCTTACAGGCAAGCTACAACGTGCAGCCAGCTCCCACAATCCACAGATGAGCCTGTGAGTCTCCAGAGACCTTATCTTCCAGGTAACAGAATGAGAGGGGTTAATACGACCGAACTACAGGACATGTCTCAGCTTTTTCACTTTTTAGGAATCTGTATCACACCTGCTTCATGGGGTATCTGCCTAGAGCCAACAAGGCTTGAATTTAAGACCTCGGACTGTTGCCTATGGGAGCTGTGATTTCTCCATATACATCACTAGATACTGTATGAGGGATCAGTAGATTTCTTTACGATCCTCATCTGTTGGGTTTAACGCATGGAAATTTATGGTAGATGTTTTGTAAGATCCCTAAACAAGGGATCTAAAAATGTTGTCTGCAATGCTCCAAATCTGAGTCTTCCTCTTCCGCCTCCAAACAGCAGAAGACCTCTTGTATCCAACGAGGACATGGGCGTTGCCCTTGTAGTCTAAAAATACAAATGAGCCAATAGGATTGTGACGTGTTTTGACAAAGAGTAATGTATATGCTCATAATATGCATTTGGACTAGGCGGGAAAATAAAAACGGAGGAATTCCATTGTCTAGATACAGTACATAAGGTACCCTCTGTAGCCATCTACCTTTTATACCAAGTAGTGCAACCTAGGTGTAGCCAAGATTTAATTATGTTTAATTAATCCTACTATATCAGTAGGATAGTAAAGCTTTAGTCAGATTACATTAATGAGGATGCACGTGGTTAAGAACAGACAACGAGAAATCTATACAAGAATATGGCACAAAAACATCTAAGACCATTTTTATATGGCAAGTGTAGCTACAGTGTCAGACTCGTCCACCAGAGTACCAGAGGATCCGCCAGTGGGTCCAGTCTCTGAAGCCCAAAGGTCTAGGAGAAAAAAAACATTTGGAGCTGCCTTTGGGAAAAAAAACACTTGCCTCTAGGGTCTTTTTCTTGAATTCAAAACCAATTAGACTTTATCGGTGAGAGAAGGCTTGGGCCCAGAGACTAATTTCCACTGGTTGGCCCAAGAAACTCCAGTCTGACACTGTATGGCTGCAGGAGCCAGATTATCCTCCATTTCTACTAAAAGTTAGGTCACCATAGTGAAGCATGGTGGCTCAATAGTTAGCACTGGTGCCTTGAAGCCCCTGAAGGTCACTGGACTGGAGTTACAGTCCGGCCAGTGACAACATCTGCATTGAGTTTGTATGTTCTTTCCATGTTTGCATAAGCTTCCCCTGGATACAATTTCTTCCCATGCTCCCAAAAACATACAGATGGCTAACTAGTCGGGGCAACGGTTGTACTGCGCCGTGGAATATGTTGGTGCTATATAAAATGAATTAAATATGGTGGTTCAGTACACCTTTTGGGAGTTTAGATATTGTGGATATGATATGGACTCTAAGGGTATATGATTGAAAACTACATACATTTTTTTACATTTTGGGTGTGGTTTTGTGCTCCTACAGTTTCTAAATGTGTTTTCAGCACCTTTTCTTCTAAAATGAGGTATGAGATAAGGGCCCAGATTTGCTAATGTGTCTGCATCTGTCTAATATGTGGCACAAATTAGCACAATTTGGCACATCTAGGAAACGGGGCATACGATGCACCATTTTGCACCAAAATTGTGGCGTAAAAAGTCTCAAAGTAAGCCAACCAATAGAGTCAGACAAAAGTGCCTATTCCTTCACCAAATTATTCATCCAGTCTATACTATCTTTAGGATATCTTTAGGATCTTTACCATCTCTAGAATTGGTAAATTGGCAAATTAGTAAAAAGCGGCTAAAACTACAGGTGACAATAAAAATGTAGGCAGTTATTCTGGCATTATATCAGTTTTCAGTCTAGAGGTTGTTCAGTTGAACCATTGTCTTTGTTCTCCAGTTGATCCAGTGTTTCTCGGCTCTAACCCTCAAGTCCTCCTAACAGGTAATGATTTTGGCTGGTTTCACCCAGCCGTCTATAGTCCAGCGTCATTTGAATATGGGACAATAGACATTTATTGAAATACTGAAACCCTTAAAAGGGTTTTCCGGGATTTTAATATTGATGACCTATCCTTAGGATATGTCTTCAATATCAGATCGGCAGAGGTCCGACAACCAGCACCTCTGCCGATCAGCTGTTTGAAGAGAAGGCCGCACTCCATGTTTACCTGCTCTTCTCAGCGGTGAGCAGGTGTAATTACAATTTCGTCCTATTCACTTCAATGGGACGGCTCGTTCCTATACACTTGAGTAGGAAGGAGCCGTTCCATTGAAGTGAATCCTCACTCCTATGCTCCTTGGGGCCATGCAGTGAATGGAGGGTGCACCCTTTCTTTTCTTTCTTTTTTACTTTTGCTGTGTCAGAGGTAAACAAAACATGTCGGTGACCTGTAATTCACACCACCCTCAAAAGAAGGACTTAAAACCCCCGTCCCCAGGTCTCGCTAAACCACACCCCCGACTCTGTCAGGCCACGCCCCCTCCCACTCCACAGCCAACGGGGATTGAAAATATGAAGGTAAAAATCAACTTCTGTCAGCTGCAGGGGTGGGGGGTGAATTTCTCTCTGCAACGACACACAGAAACATTAGATGAAATGTTCCGGTTACCATAAATATAACTTATGTTTTAGACTAATTTTAGACTACGACCGTTCAGTAGTAATAAAAGATGTTTTCTTCCACTGCTACCCATTGAGTGTCCTCATAAATTACCATGGTATCGACCTTTAATTCAGACCACCCTCAAAAGAAGGACTTAAAAGCAATCCCCCCAAGGTCCCGCTAAACCACACTCCCCAGTCAGGTCACGCCCCCTCCCACTCGGCAGCCAATGGGGATTGAAAAAAATGAAGGTAAAAATCAACTTCTGTCAGCTGCAGGAATGGGTGAGAGGGTGACTTTCTCTCTGCAATGACACACATTAAATAAAATATACAAACATTAAATAAAATAGATGAAATATACCCAGGCAAAGCCGGGTCCCAACTACCATACACACGGTCACATGTCTTCAGGCATCGCCCCCTCCCACTCCGCAGCCAATGGGGATTGAAAAAATGAAGGTAAAAATCAACTTCTGTCAGCTGCATTGACTTTCTCTCTGCAACGACACACAGAAACATTAAATGAAATAGATGAAATATACCCAGGCGAAGCCGGGTCTTTCTGCTAGTCATAATATATGAACCAGTAGGTCAGCTTTGAGCTTTCAAAACAGCTCTGACTCATTGAGCCGTAGACTACATTAGCCCTCCAAAGATCCCCAATGCCCAGTGGTGCCTGCCACCAAGATGTTAAAGGGGTTATCTCACGAACAGCTTTGATCACCTCTGATAAATGTTGCATTGCTTGGGGTATGACCACTGGAACCACCATGATCCTGCGAACAGGGTCCTCAAATTTCCTGACTGAATGTTGGTCTGCTGCTCCATTCACTTTTAGGGGACTGACTTAGAGTTCATCTATATTACAGAAGTGAATGGAGTAATAAAGTGATAGGCTGACACACAGGATCACTGAGTGCCCAACCACTGGCATAATTGATAAATGGGGGAGCCTCCGTGGATTGGACTTTCCAGCACATCCCACAGATGCTCATCTGTGCATCTGGGGAAATTGGAGGCCAAGTCATTGCTTCAAACTCTTTCCTCAAACAATTTATGAACAATATTTGCAATGTGGTGCAATGTGGCCGGTCCATTATCCTGATGAAAGAGGCCTCTGTCATTAGGGAATATGGCTGCCATTAAGGTATCAGATCTCCTTTCCTGATCGGGCACCATTGCTACTCTGCAGCTCCAGCTCGCTCTCCACTACGTCCTGATGCACACAGTGCAGAACGTAGTACGTGGAGACGTGAACTATGTCCTGACGTTGTGCGCATCAGGTCTGATGATGATCGGGGATCTTATTTTAGGTCAGATGAGGATTGGGCGTCTGATTTAGGAGTCTGATCTGAGGTCTGATGAAAAATATTTATTTTTCTCTTTTTCTCTGCTAATGAAAAATATTTTTTTTCTTATTTTTCTCCGTTAAAACCTAGATGCATCTTATAGGGCGAAAAATACGATGACTCATATGTAAGTGTATAGCTTGTGGCTCCTGGTAGTCATGCGTTTTTTTTCTTGGCTGTTTGTGTCTGTAAGGTTGGCCACCCCTGTTATATATAATGCCCCCCTTTGTATTGGTATATACAATGTCCCTTTCTGTAGTATATACAAGAGTATATTTAATGACCCTATAAAATGTCCCTCTCTGTATTGGTAGCATATACATATAATGGTCCATCAGCAGTATATGGGGCATTTTAACTACTGGGGGCACTATAGGGGAAATTATAACTAGTGAGGGCACTATGGGGTATTATGCCTACAGCGGGCATTGTAATTACTAGCGGCCATACAGAGGTATTTATATCTATTGGTGGTATTATAGGGGGCATTATAACTACTGGGGGCACTATAGGGGGCATTGGACTGCTGAAAATAGCAGAGCGCTGAACTCCACTCTCTATAGCAGTCCCATAGAGATGAATGGAGCAGGCTCAACCTGCCGCTCCATGAGATCAGGGGAACAGGAACCCCATTCTTGAGATCATTAGGAGTTCCAGGGGTCGAACCCCCACCGATCAGTTAATTATCCCTTATCCTGTCCCCTTTCTGAATACAGCACATTTGAGCTACCTGTTTCTACTGAAAATCAATTCTATTAAATCCTTAGTTCTGCTGAGACTCTGAAATCTGATTACTATTTGACGTCTGTTCACCACCTCATTTACCCTTAGGCAGATGAGCGCATCAGCTCCACCTCGCACATGGCCTGTTTCATTCACATGAGCGTACTGCGGGAACATTGTGCCTAAATGTGTAAAGATACATTTCCAGCACAGAAGTAACTTTTGCTAGTGTTTGAACCCGGCAAATTGTGGATGTCAATGGCAGCTGGCCAAATCTTTTCGCACAACCACGTGAAAATAAACCCGCAGTGATGTGCTGACAATGGGGAACACCTCTAGCATTGTATGAACGACACCTTACGAACAAAAAATAAGTTTAATTTGGCATGTATTACATAATACATTTGGCGTACTGTACCCAACATACTTTAGTTGTACGTGTATGCCAATAATTTTTGTGCCCAAGGATTATGCAGGTCAATACTAAATTTGGCACGACCATCACAAGTTGTCCAGAACAAGTTAAATTATGGTTATTTGATAAATGTTCCTAAATTCTCTCGTAAAGTTTTGTAAAATTAAAAATCTTCAAGAACGTCAACTTTTTTTTCTAATTGCTACATTAAGGGATTGGCTCTGTGACAACATCCCCTGTCTATATAATCTATTTGGCCAAATGGATATTATACAGGGGGTGCGGAGGGGTGTCATACCTGAGACACTCCCCCCTATTAGTCAGAACAGAAAGCCACTAGTCTAGGAACACATATTTCAGTGTCTCTCATTTATTTCAAAGGGGGTATGTAATACCCCTGTTTGTCCTGCAGGTGGCACAGTGAGTTTTTTTAGCTGATTCACAGAAGTTGGCATCAATTTTACACTTTGGCGCCTGTTATGTAATGTCATGGATGGCTTTATAGTGAATTGCAGAGATTTGTCAAAACTGGCATAAAGACAAACTGACTTAGTTGCCCATAGCAATCTATCAGATTCTACCTTTCATTTTCAAAATGAGCCCTGAAAAATGAAAGGTGAAAACCAGTTTTCCTTCACACCAGTTATGATAAATATCCCCCTATGTTTCTAACTATACTGAACATGTGCGACAAACATATAAATTCATTTCCTATTAATGGCATTTCCCTCTACACCCCCCAGGCTAAAGGAACCTCTATGTTCTTTACATGTGCACATTACATCCACTCACCCAGGGCAAGGGTAGACACACATATAGAGTGTATTGCATGGCCATATTTGATCTCTTCATGTATTTTTAAGTTAAAAACCAAATTAGAGGAGAACTTAGGGGTTTTCTGAGAGTACAATTTTGATGGCCCATGAGAAGGATAGGCTCAATGAGTGGAGGCCCGACAAAAGACGCCACCACCAATCAAAAGTTTGAAGAGGCAGTGGTGCTCTGATCATTGCTGTGGCCTCCTAAAAAAATACTAAGCAAAGCGCTGTACATTGTATAGTGGCTGTGCTTGGTATTGCAGCCCAGACTCATTCACTTGAATAGGACTGTGCTGTACCTAGCTCAGTGATGGCTAACCTCCGGTACTCCAGCTGTGGCAACACTAAGACTCCCAAGATGCACACTTGTTTGGCTGTTCTCAGAATTCCATAGAAATGATTGGAGCACGCTGGGAATTGTAGTTTCACCACAGCTGGAGTACCGGAGGTTAGCCATCACGTGACCAATGAATGTAGCCTCACTGGCCTAGAGAGAGGCAGTGTCACTCACACTGCAGTGCTGCAGCCTCTTCAAATAGCTCATGGATTGCCCAGAGTCCATCAGATATTAGTGACCCATCTTGAGGAGTGGGCATCAATATTTTATTCTTAGAGAACCCAAACTGCAGTCAAAACTGTTATATTTCATAGAAAACCCCTTTAATTAAAAATATGTTTTTCTTCTTCTATCTGCCATGATCTACACCTGTTTTTGAGCTCATATGGCTAAGTACATGACCATGTATGTGGATGTAGATGTTCTGGGAGAACAAGTTGAGCCATTCTCAGATGTTGGTGTTTTTTCTGCTGCATCCCCTGTTGTGGTAGAGATCTATTATCATAGCAGAACATGGGCCCTCAGACTCTTCTCTGGCCTTCTGGTGGGCTAATCCATTTGCCAATGTTACCATGCCACCTTCTTGACTTTACCAGTAATCCTTTCCTGTATCTTCTAGGACTCGTTATGCTATTTCACGATCTTGAATAACATCCTCCTGAATAAGACATTTAGCTTTCTCCTTTAGAATTTATTGGATATCAGGATTAGGCACGTGAACCTGAGTCAGAAGGAACAGGTACAACAAGTTAATACAAAAGATTAGATCCTTGTGAAGGATAAGTGCCTGAGTCACTCTGGATGCAATTTCACTCTATGAGGAGTCAGCAATTTATCCAGTCACCAAACTGGGTCATCCAGATCAATTGCTAACACCGAATTCCATAGTGTTCATGTGAGTCACCAGAGAGCGTGATGCAGAGGTAGAATATCCAGCGGGAATGGATAACGTGGGATCAGTGAAGCCGTTAAGCAATCACAGCAGATTATTACAGTGCTATGTTAAGGTGCAAACTCGTGAATCTGAGACTTGTAGAAAGCACATCTTCTGTTCGCGAATTCTGGATATATATGCCATAAAGCTGGGCAAAGACGCGCAATTACTGCCAACCCAGTGATTATTAGGATGACAATTTTAAAGGGGTTATCCCAAAAAACTCTGCAATACTAATGTCCAAAAAGAAGTTTTCCCGCTATGTTTTCACCTTTTTTAGTTTTACTCACAATTTTTTGTTTCATCACTTTCTGTAGGTGGGCAGTAGCTCACCCTATGTGACAATCAAGCACCTGCATCCTACACCACATAGAAGATAGTCCCTCACATATTGTCTGAGAGATACATCTGGTATGTAATGCTACTACAATTTCTTTCTTTACTGTCTAGAGACAGATATAGCTATATAAGGGCACGTTCACACGACCGTGTGAACGGGTCCGCACCTATTTCGCAAATTTGCGGAATAGGGGCAGGCCCGTTCACCTCTACGGGCGGCACGCTATCTTGCTACGCACGGACAAGTATAGGCATTTTCAATGGGGGCGCCTGGCGTGTGTTCCGAGCGCTGCGGAACACACGCCGGGCGGCCCCTGTATTTTTGCATTACTGCGGACCCGCAAAAATACGGCCAATTCTATGAATTTAGAATTAGGGATGAATGAATGCTTCACTATAAGATCACTATTCTGGTACTAAGAGGAGGAGAGAAGGGGAGCTACTGTCCATGTCAGTCCACCTGAAGGACAAAACAGCAGGTGGCATTATCAGAGAGGAAAATGTAATCTACATTAAAAAAAATATATATATACGGTAAATATATAATGTATATTGAAATAATACTTCATTTCAAAGGCCCTAATTCATTTCATGGGATAACTCCTTTAAGTTAGATTTCCATATACATTTCATGTATGGTCGATAAACTCGCAGGGGACTCGCTGACCATTCACACTAGCGTTAGCATGGATCCGGCACCTAAAGGGTGCCAACGGATCCGTGCTAACGCTATACATGTGTGGAGCCGGAGCAGCGCTCCGGCCCCACACATGACACACATTGAAACAAGACACAGACATACAGACAGACATACATACAGACATACATACATACTCACATACTCCAGGGACGCCGGCAGAACGTCTTCACGCGCCTCCTGCGCGCAGTGATGACGATTCCCCACAGCGCCCTCTGCTGGGCGCAGTGGGGAAACGTCATAGCTGCGCGCAGGAGGCGAGTGAAGACATGCTGCCGGCGTCCCTGGAGTATGTGAGTATGTATGTCTGTATGTATGTATCTATGTATGTAAGACGGATCCGGAATGACCCCCCATTGGAAATCAATGGAGGACAGATCCGGATTACTGGTGTGTCCACACCAAACGGATCCGTCCCCATTGACTTGCATTGGGGGTCATTCCAGATCCGTCTTGGTGCGGATGCCTGGACCGGAGAGCAAACCGCAGCATGCTGCGGTTTGTTCTCCGGTCTGTAGACGGAACGGAATGCTTTCAGGAGCATTCCGTTGTCTTCAGTTCTGTTTTGTCCCCATTGACAATGAATGGGGACAAAACTGAAGCGTTTTTTTCCAGTATTGAGCCCCTATAACGGAACTCAATACCGGAATTTAAAAACGCTAATGTGAAAGTAGCCTAATGGGGTCTCACGACTCTTCCTTTCTGGGAAATATCAGTGAAGATAAAGATTGAGCATGTTGGATTTCAACTGTCAAATCCTATTGTGCTCTGGGAGATAAGCCACTACCAGAGTAATTCCGAATATGGAGATGCTGTACTGTAAAGAAGCTTTTATACAGGCAGATGTATTGCCGTAATGAGCGCCAATCAATGATAGGAAGTCGATCACCGATCGTTTACTTTAATTTTCACTGGACAATTTTGAGATGGGTTTGAAGAAACAATCATTCTTGCGATCATTTGCTTTCTGTCTGTCAGCTGGACATCCCAGTTTATATAGGGAAATGTGATGTTGACATAAAAGATGCAAACAACCACAAAGTAGTATCTGCTGATATGTCAGCTGATTGCTGGACACGTGCTCATTTAGTCTCTATTTACCGTATACTCACAGCATAAGAGAAAATATAGAAAAAAAAGACTAAAAGCAAAAAGAAAAAGTAAATAGCATGGTGTTTGCTTGACCTGACGTTTGTGGCCTCCTGGAAATGAATGGGTCCACATCCGACCTGCAAAAAATGCAGATTGGATGCGGAGATAAAATATGTTTGTTTGTATGAGCCCTTAGGGGCCTTCCGTGCCATTTTTTTGCGGCTCATATGAAGATCTTTTTACTTTAATGGATCTGCATAAAAATTGAATATACTCTATGTACATTCTGTTTCCATATGTCCGCATGGCCGTTCCTCATAAAAGTTGAACATGTTCTTGTCCGTATTGTTCTATAAGGAGTGTTCTGTTATGGGCCAGACATTCTGTAGCGCAAAATGCAGAATGCACACAGCCAATATCCGTGTTTTACAGATCGCAAAACAGGCAAAGGCCATGTGTGAGCCCTTAGTCTGACCTCTGGTGATTGTTTTTCAGCTAGACAGGTTCATATTCACTAGGACTGGTCTAATTTATTTGTACATGAATAAGTCACATCTTTGCGGAGATAAGTCGCATGTCTCTGTTCGTCTGTTTTCAGTGGTGAAGTGTGACTTTTTCCTCAATTAAAAGTCACACTTCACCACTGAAAAAAGATGAAGATAAGTACACTAGCCCTGGGGTGGAGTAGAAGTTAGAAAACTTATGAATTAGGTCCCTTTCACACGACCGTATGCCCTCTGAGATATACGGTCCATGAGTGGGCCATATGTCCCGCAGCGGCATCGATTGTGTGAACGGGAGAGCACAGCATCTTTGATTACAATGATGCTGTGCACGTCAGGCCGCCCACGGGACTATCGTCCTGCACTCATATGACTTTATATCATATGAGTGCAGGACAATAAGCCCGCGGGCGGCCCAACGTGCACAGGATCATTGTAATCAATGATGCTGTGCGCTCCCGTGCGCATGATCGATGCCGCTCCAGGACATATGGCCCGATCACGGACCGTATGTCTCGGAGGACATATGGTCGTGTGAAAGGGGCCTTAATCTATAAAATCAAAACGGGGAACGAGGCGCAATAGCCTCCAAAACAGGCAAAATTTCTAAGTAAATGAGACAAAAAAAATAAGTCTAAGGCCTCTTTCACACGAACGTTGTGTTTTGCGGTCCGCAAATTGCGGATCCACAAAAAAAACGGATGGCGTCCGTATGGCATCCGTATTTTTTGCGGATCCACTGTAACATTGCCTATCCTTGTCCGCAAAACGGACAAGAATAGGACATGCTCTATTTTTTTTTGCGGGCCACGGAACGGAGCAACGGATGCGGACAGCACACGGTGTGCTGTCCGCATTTTTTGCGGGCCCATAGAAATGAATGGGTCCGCATTTTTCATGTGAAAAATGCGGATCGGAGCCCGAAAAAATACTGTCGTGTGAAAGAGGCCTAAAACAGCATTTTTTTACACTAAAAACAGGCGCAAACACTTTAGTAAATGTGCCCCAGTGTTTGAGCAATGATTTCTTTCAGACAAGTGTGCCCTGTGCGGACTATGGGGGAAATTTATCAAACTGGTGTAAAGTAGAACTGGCTTAGTTGGCCATAGCAACCAATCAGCTTCCACCTTTCATTTTCCAATGGAGCGGTGTGAAATGAAAGGTGGAATCTGATTGGTTGTTATGGGCAACTAAACCAGTTCTACTTTACACGAGTTTGATAAATGACCCCCTACACGCTCTGAGAGAGTGTTTTCCCATTACGGACACTGCTTGTTTCGTAAGACCACACATATTATAATGATTTATAATACTGTGTGTCTCTGCCTGACATTGCATCTACTGAATTAAGGCTCAGCACATGAACGTATTTTTGCTCCGCATCCGATCCGCATTTTTTGCGGGTCGGATGTGTACCCATTCACTGCAATGGGGCCGCAAAAGATGCAGACAGCACATCGTGTGTTGTCCATTCCATGGCCCTGCAAAAATATAGAACATGTCCTATTCTTGTCCGTTTTACAGAAAAGGATAGAACAATTCTATAGAGCTCCACACAAAGCTGGTATCCGTGTTTTGCAGATTCGTAATTTGTGGACCGCAAAACAGCCAACGGTCATGTACATGAGCCTAATCCAGCATCAGATCTATGTAATATCCGCATAAACTGACAGGCTACGGTTTTAAAAGTGCTGAAAAATTTGACATTGTGTAGATGATACTTTGAAAATCGGATTTACTAAGCAGGTACTGTATTAGGATTTGCCATGTGTAATATGAAATGTATACATTTACTCCTAGACTTTGTATGGACAGAGGTATTGCCCTCTAGATGAATGCAATGCATGGATAGTTTTGAAGCTAAAAAATTCTGTGGTAAATTTATCAGAACTGGTGTTAAAGAAAACTGGCTTAGTTGCCCCTAGCAACCAATCAGAGTCCACCTTTCATTTTTGACCGCTCATTGGTTGCTATGGGCAACTAAGCCAGTTCTCCTTTACACCAATTTGAAAAATCTTCCCTTCTGACTTTCCAACCCAGACTAGCAGCTAATTTCGGCAGGGGTGGACTGGGAAATTAAAGTGGCCCTGAAAAAAGAAAACGAAAAGTAGCCCCATCCTGTTGTGGGTCCAAATTGACAGAAGGTAGGTGAGGTCAGGAATACCATAACCATACCTCCCAACTTTTGAAAATTGCAAAGAGGGACAATATGTGTGGCGCATATAACGGCAGTTTTTTTATACTAGGCCACACCTATAAGGCCCCATTCACACGACCGTATGAATGGGGCCGTATCTATTCCGCATAAAAAGATAAAACATGTCCTATACTTGTCCGCATGAACGTTTAGTAATTAGCAATTTAGTAAATGTATTAATGCACATTTATGCATTAATTCTCCAGGTCAAAAAGAGGAACATTTAAGGATCAAAGAGGGACACTTGGGAGGTATGCATAACGCAAAATACTTTCATGTTAGAAACATATACCACAGTGCATCACAATATATTGCCCCAAAAGTGTCCCTTTGTGGTGGCCATAAGTTTCTGCCACTTATTGTCCTCCTCCTCCAGTTGTCTCTAAAGGTCCTTTTACACGGGCCAATTATCGGCCGAAAAATCGTTCCTAGGAACGCTAGTGCCGATAATCGGCCCGTGTAAAAGTGGCCCTAATCAGCCGACGAATGAGCAAAACGCTTGTTCGTCGGCTGATTGGATCTTTTGGTTTCTACAAAAGATCCAATCTGTCGGGCGCACATCGGCCTGTGTAAACAGGCGATGTGCGCCTGACAGTATGGAGCTTCCTGGCCGCACAAGTGATACAGCGATCACTCGTGCGGCCCGGCGCTTGATTCATCGGGCCGTGTAAAGGCTCCCTGCCCGAGCGCCGATATCGCTGATCGGCGCTCGGGCAGGGAGACACATCGGCCTGTCTAAAAGGGCCTTAAGATATGGAGCAGGAAGCTTAGAAGGTGAGATGTGAATTCAGGAGGGCATGTGTGGTCACTATCTGGGTACATGAGAACCTGATTCCCACAGCCAGCGGCAGACAGGAGGGACTGGGTAGCCCCCCTGGGCATCGGCCCACCTGAAAATTTCCCTGTAGGGTCTATGGCCAATCCGCCCCTGAATCTCAGTTAGGATACGGCTACACTTTCAGGTTTCCTGATGCAGTTTTAAGGCCCTTTTAGACGGGCCGATGTGTCTCCCTGCCCGAGCGCCGATCAGCGATATCGGCGCTCGGGCAGGGAGCCTTTACACGGCCCGATGAATCGAGCGCCGGGCCGCACGAGTGATCGCTGTATCACTCGTGCGGCCGGGAAGCTCCATACTGTCAGGCGCACATCGCCTGTTTACACAGGCCGATGTGCGCCCGACAGATTGGATCTTTTGTAGAAACCAAAAGATCCAATCAGCCGACGAACGAGCGTTTTGCTCGTTCGTCGGCTGATTAGGGCCACTTTTACACGGGCCGATTATTGGCACTAGCGTTCCTAGGAACGATTTTTCAGCCGATAATCGGCCCGTGTAAAAGGACCTTTAGAAGCCCAAATCAGGAGTGGATCATAAAAGGAGAGAAGTTAGAAAGGACAGATAAGACTTCTCCTCTCTTTTGAATTCACTCCTGGTTTTTCGCTTCCAAAACTGCATCAGAAAACCTGATGGTGTGGTCATACCATTATAGATTATAATGCACTGGTAATCTCCCCTGAGATCTTGAGAAGCCCGGCATGTCAGTTTGTGAGACATCTGCAAACCTCCTATACCTGTGTAAGATACGCCCCACCCTGTAATCAAACCCAGCGAGGTAAAAAAAAAAATTGTACAAACATGTCAGGTTTCCTCTCTCCACCCCACTCTCCCATGCTCTCTCCTTCCTTCTCCTTCTTCCTGTGCCCACATTCCCGTAGTGAGTGGATTATTTTATGCCAGTGATCAGGTGCCTCCTGCTGTCCTCAGGTAAGTGACTACTTTCCTTCTCAGCACGGTGGCTTTGACTTGTTGTGATTTTGCCTAGTTTCTCATTGTCTGCCCGGTGTATACTTTCATAGTCTGTAGGAGTTTGGATTTTTGGATTTGTAACCCCGGCAGCTCCAGATTGCAGTTGAAATACGGAGAGGGCACATGGTATCCTGGTAGAAAAATCCTAGTCTAGTTCATGAGATTACAGGGTCCAGATACTGCTTGCTGTAACACGCTGGGTCTGTCTTGTAGGTATTTAGTGTCATCACTTACACCACAATAGTTATGCAATTTCTGGTAAAAACTTGTGAATCTAAGGGCTGATTTATACGACCTTGCTCGTTCTGGGAAATGCGGCAAGTGTGTCGGACACATCTCCTGGAATGACCGAGGCTCCCCTGACCTCAACTGACTGCATGATAGTGATTTATGATACAGTCAGTACATATCTGATGGCGGGACTATTGCACATGATGATGTGAGTACAGTACAAGAGACCCGCTACCACACAGGAACTGACTGTATCATAAATCACTATGATGCAGTCAATTCAGGTCCAGGAGATGCCTCCTACACACAGTCATCAGCCCTAAGGCTAGGAGTATACCCACCAGATAGGTGATAAATGATGGACTGTGGTTGTCTGAATTCTGGGACCACCAGTGAACCCGGGGGGCCCATGAGTCCCCTCCCTGAATGTGTCCATGTCAGTCCACTGCTGTGTTCATGTCTACGGGACCTCCCAAGTTTTGAAAAACCCAAGGCGCGACATCAACGTAAGGCCTCATGCACATGACCGTATGTATTTAGTGGTCTGCAAATTGCATATCTGCAAAACATAGATATAGTCTGTGTTGCATTCGCATCTTTTGCGGACCCGTTGACCTCAATGGGTCTGTGGCCTGCATTTTGTGCCCAAGTATAGGACATATTCTACCATTTTACAGAACGGTCATACAGATGCCGAAAGCACACAGATCATCCGCAGAGGCACGGACCGAAATCCCACGGAAGCGCTCCGTAGTGCTTCCGATCTGTGCCTCCGCTCCACACCACTCTGTAACTTCAGGATTGTGCACCCATTCAAGTCAATGGGTCCGCATTTGTGGTACAGAGTGCACACGGCCAGGGCCTGTATATTGTAGACCCGCTGTCCGCAGTACGGGCACAGGACACACATTTCTATGCATGAGCCCTAAACCTGCTAAACCACATTTAAAATGCAAAATTCGCTTCTGCCAAAAAATATATATATATATATATACTTGTGTCCTGCATTTTATATTTATATAAAAAATATTTTATATTTTTATAAAAAAACACTAAAAGAACAGAAGTGAAGAAAATTCCAGTAAAATCCTGTGTGTGAAAGCGGCCTCAATAGTGTAGTGGGCTCATGCACACAAACAGATATTTTTTTTCCATTTCATTTTTTACAGGTCCGTATGCGGATTCATTCATTTCAATGGGTCCGCCAAAAAAACGGAAATTACTCCATGTGCATTCTGTTTCTGTATGTCCGCATGTCTGTTCTGCAAAACAAATAGAGCATGTCCTATTCTTGTCCATTTGCACGGACAAGGACAGGCATTGTTGCAATGGATCCGCAAAAATTAACGGATGCAATACGGATGTCACACGGATGTCATCCGTTTTTTTTACGGATCCGTGTTTTGCGGACTGCAAAATACATATGGTTGCGTGCATGAGCCCTAACACATATAGCAGGACCGGCTCTGCTGCATTCGACCAACTTAGCTCTTTTATACAATATTGGTATATAAACTTCAGTGTCAATAGGGTGTGTCCTGGCTTTCAGACCTTTGCTCCTTGTGTAGATAAAAGATAATAACTTCAGCGTAACCACAGAAGAACAATGGTACAAGACACTTTTGCATTGTGCAGTTTTAATGTAGATGACTGTTGTGGAATAGTGACAAACCCGTCACATATTGCAATATGCATATAATACTGTGCATGATAGAATATACATGATGTGGTTGTTTTATATCTTTGTGTCTTACCTTTATGTTACCTTTGTTTCTGTATATGGCACAGCAGCGGTATGACTGTAATTATGTCGCTCAGGGTTGCTAAGCAGCCATTGTGTGCAGCATTGTGCTGGCAGTTCTAGCTGTCCTGGTATGCTGAAAAGTAGTTTCCAACTTGCTTAAAGGGGTTATCGCAGGAATTTAAAAAAACATTAACTATTTTAATGCAAAATCGCTGGATTCCGGTGTAATTTTCAGCTTGTTTCCTTTTTTAGGCTACACTGCAACTTTTTGTAATAGATTTTAAAGGGAATCTGTCACCAGAGACCTCCATATCAGACTGTTTGCATAGACACGTAGCTGTGGTTCACCTAATGAAAATGCTGTTTTTATTTTATTGATACAAGGTTCTGTTCCTAAGTTATGCTACTTTTTCTTAATATGCAAATTGGGTATTTGGTGCAATGAAGGTGTCACCGTTGCTCTTGTTGCACACAAGCTCAGCCATTTTCTGTGGCTAGACTGCTTTACCACAGCGTGGCTGTGTTAATCAAAGCAGTGAAGGAGGGGATGGACAGAGAAAGGAGCGAGGCTTGGGTGCAACGAGAGCAATGGTGACACCCTCATTGCACCAAAGGCCTAATTTGCATATTAAGAAAAAGTATGATAAAGCATTCTTGTGAACTGCATCTATTACTCAATAGTTAAAATCAATCTGTGATGCTAAAAAAAAGTCATAATGTAACACTGGCCTTAGGCCTCATGCACACGACCGTAGGCTGTCATTGTCCGTGCTGCGGACCGCAATCTGTTCACGCCTCTAAAAATAGGACATCCAATATTTTGTTGCAGTGTGGAGGCATGGACAGAAAGCCCATAGAAGCGGTCCGTAGTGCTTCCATGGGCTTCCGTTCCATGCCTCCACACCGTATCTGGGGGTTGGCAGACCCATTCAAGTGAATGAGTCCGCATCTGTAATTAGGAGCGCACACGGCTGGTGCCCGTATATTGCAGACCTGCTATTTGCAGTCCACAATATGGACACGGACCGCTTATGGTCATGTGCATGAGGCCTTAGTCTGATGCTGGTTCCCACAACCATAGATGGTAAATTTTTTTCATCCCCCGTCTTTAGCGAAAATCGTACAAATGAAACATGGACTGAATATCGGTCTGTGTGAGGATGGAAGATTGCTACTGCGAATGTTCATGTGAATGTTCATCCTTGATAATCTGGCAATGGAAGAGGGCCCAGTTTATGTGTGGATCCCATGCATTACATGATTCATTTCCCTTGGTGTGGTTTTCCACCAAGCAGTATATCCAAATTCAAGGTAGTACTATAAAATAATCAATGAAAATTATCAGTATTTCAACATGTCTACCTTGTAGGACCTTTACTCAAGCCCTGCTGTTGCTTGACAAAGGCCAAAATGTTGTAATATTTGTTGATATGTTGATAAATATTAAGATTTTGTTGGGACCTCCAGCGCCTCGGACTACTTTGAATTTGGGACCAAACCGTAACTGTAACAAAAATCACATTCGTTCCCAAACAGTAAAAAGATTGGTAAATGGCAGTTAATGAGCACCAAATGGCTTGCTATATTGGTGTTGATTTTTGCTTGCTACAAGCCAAGCTGCCCATGTAAAGGGACTTTTAGGGTACAGCCACATGATAGGGTTTTAGATGCAGTTTTGGAAGCCAAAACCAGGATTGAATTAAAAAAGTAGAAGAATCTGTATCTGTCCTTTATACCCTTTCTCCTTTTATGATCCACTCCTTTTTTGGCTTAGGTTTTGGCTTCCTAACCTTCATCCAGATACCTGACTGTGTGGTCGTACCCTTATACTGGCCCATACCCTAGAGGTTTCCGGTTTCCAAATGTCTTGTCCATCACGGTTATACATTATAAAGAGAAATCCCTTCCACCCAGAATCTGGATGTAGCCCACTGGAGGCTATCAGGATATTCTTATGGCACTAATAACTTTTTAGTCCCGATGAAGATTCCTTCAGCTCTGAACAGATCATCCAGCAAGACATAAAATAGTCATTTAGGGTTTCACCTCTCCATGTGGGACTGGTTCCCATCAGAACATAGCAGGGAACCTCTCTCAAGCTTCTTTTTTTGGAATAGAGCTCTAACAAGAGGTGATATTGTTCATGGCTAAAATATATGCTTCTCTCACATGGGGCCATATTACAGTCAACTGAAAGTAGTCTATGTCTCCAGTGGTTTCTTAACCCTTTAAGTTGTGCCTAGAGGTCACTTGGCCATATATATACTATAACTACAGTTGTAGAAGACATAGCTACTTCTACAGGCTAAGGTGTTGGGTGAGAAATGACATTTTTTATCTTTGGACAAATTTGGAACCCCAACCTTAAAATGGTGTACTCTCAAACATTGACTTTGCTTTGGTGGTCCTATGAGTTCTTGGCCTTATGCCCTTGCGTGTATCTACCTGTCTGCATCTGCTTTGTTCTGAAGACATCTGTTGCTCTTTTACCTCTGCTATTAAAGAACATCTGTCACTCTCCCTTTACCATAAATGAGAAGTGGTGGTCACTACAAGTATAACATTAAGGTTCTCAACCTCTTGATGCCAAGTACTCCCTAGTGACAAAAAGTTCAAAGAAAGCACCCCCAAGGAATCAGTGATAAATAATGCCATTCTCGCTCCTGTCATAGCCTATTCTGCAGTTCTTTCAGATTTGACAGAAAGAATAGCGCAGAATGCATCACTAATCTTCCTGCCAAAACGACAGACAATGCACTAGGGACCCATGAATAACTTACTCCTACTTATTCTGCACTACCAAACATACAGGAGAATACAATGCTGCATACCTCTTACATCCAGTGACGTCTTCTCTGATATCCATGTTCTTTGTCCTCATCTTCTCCATTCGGAGCAGACCACCATGATGACTTCCTTCAGCGATGTCTTGTCTCTACAGAGTTTGTCACACAGACATTTTAGTTTCCTAATTTTCACTCATCCTCCCCACCTTCTGTACACCCCATCCCCCCATTCCCTGAAAGTTCTAGTACTACACAGATAATTATTGCCTTACAGTGCCCCCAGAAATAATTGTGCCCAGCAAACAGTACCCCTGACAGTAATAGTGCTGTAAATTGTGCTAAGCTGAAGCCGTGCC
Organism: Rhinella marina; assembly: GCA_900303285.1. NCBI lineage: Eukaryota > Metazoa > Chordata > Amphibia > Anura > Bufonidae > Rhinella > Rhinella marina. The sequence goes on from ONZH01030296.1 coordinate 360,967, forward strand.
AGGGTGTCCCCACAGTAATAGTGCTCTCAAAAGTCAATAGTAATAATTATCTCTGATTGACTTTAGTAGTAATAGTACCCCATACAGTGCCCCGGAAGTAATAACACCCCATAGTAGTAGTAGTAGTCCTCCAGTAGTAATAAATCCCATCATAATGCCCACCTATAATGCCCTCAGTAGTACTTATGCTCTCTTAGAGTGTCATCGGTGATAATAAAGCTATCATAATCTGTACCAGTAGATAAAAAAATGCCCCTTCATAGTGCCTCCAGTAGTACTAATGCCCCCTTATAGTGCTGCCAGTGATAATAAAGCACCCATAATGTGTGCCAGTAGATAAAAATGTCCCCTAATAGTGCCATCTGTAGTACTTATGTCCCCATAGTGCCCCATCCAGTTATAATAATGCATCTCCCTGGAATGGCCCAATATCATGCTGCCCCTAGGTACCAAAGGAAAATCTTATATAGCTGTAATAGTTGCGGACGTGCAGTCTTAGGCACATAGGTATCACTGTACACACATACTGTCTTTACCACGAAACCTACTATGTGGTGCTGGCAAAATTAATATATTTGTAGCAGTTGCGTCCACGCACAGGGTTTGGCTGTACAGACTTGGTACACGTGCACCGGAGACTGCCCTGACGTAACTATTACAGTTATATTAACTTTGCTAGCACTGCATCGTAGGAGATGCAGACAAAATTATTTAAAAATGTATTCGTAAACACTCATCATAGTTGATTTCTTATTTTACTGATACTACTGATGATTATTTACTGATGATTATTTTACTTGTAGGAAAACAGGTCGAACTGGATGGACAGATGTCTTTTTTCGGCCTTATAAACTATGTTACTATGTTACTATGTTACTAATATGGCTTAAATAAGTGTCTTTCAAAGATGAGAGACATACAGCCAGCAGATAACTGCTTAAACTGGAAGTAAGGTTCTCACAGCCAGGCAAGGAGTTAACTCCTTATGACACAAATTGCTGAAAATTTTTAATAAAGACGAACTGGAAAAAAAACATTTTAGCTCAAAATTAGTACAATGCATTCATTAAAAAATTGTCCCTGAGGGTTAAAAGAGGGGAGGGTAGACTTAACTGTTGAGCCTGGCCTCCCTTAAAGGCTCATGTGCAGCAGTTCCCTAGCAGCCAGTAAGGGAACTTGCTGAAGGCTAGGGTGAGAAGAAGATGAGCTGTTTTTTCTTCTTCAGTTCTAGTGTCAGCGCATACCCCTCAGGGCTGTGGTTGTACCACACCTTGAGAACCACTGCTTTATAGCAATCAGCAGGAGCTTAGTATGAGCACCTCTGTTGACTTTAGGGAACTTCCACCACCATCAGGTAGGAGAAACCATGCCATACCTATGGTGTCTGATCTGCCCTGTGACATTGACAGCAAATAGTAAAGAATTGCGACCCTCCAGGGGGCCTTGCAATGGCTTCCTGTAGAATAATGTCATACTGTCAATAACTGGCAGTGTCCCTATGAATGTATAAAGTTGACCATACACATTGTATAATTGTTGGCTGGATCCACCAATTTCAAGCGGGTTGGAGGTGACCATCTAAGGTGCATGCTGCAATTGTATGCTTAGCTTCGGTTTATGTAGTATATCAAGTCTTTCATGATGAGCTTTGTTATTTGTTCTTCTCCAATTTCATTTGTGTTATCTACTCAGCACAGAGATTGTGCTCAAGGAAATGACTATTACACATCACGTGTGTCCCTGGCATTTGTTACTGTGAGTACTTTGGCTTGGTTATTATACTATGACTATAAGCCCGCTTCATGTGTATAGCAGATAAGTGCAAACGTTTCTCTATATAGTGCCCCAGACAAGATCTGATTGCAAATGCATATGGAGAAGTGTTTACTTCAATCGGGCTCGATTACTACACCATGTTTAACACAATTTTTATAGTGTTGTTTTGTTTGTTTTTTTACTTTCAAAGGGGGTGTCCCATGAAAAGTACCATTTGAAACCACCATCTGATTCTCAATACATTAGTAATTGCATGAAATTAGTAATTTATTATAGCCACGGAGTTCAATAAAATGTATCTGTACAGCGCCGCCTGCTGTTTGTACCTTTCCTTATTTCTCTGTCCACCTCAGTAACATCACTGAGGTGGTCGCACATGCTCAGCATCATTCAACTACCACGAACTACATGTTCTTTCAGAAGCTGTGACAGTGATGCCTGATTTACACATCAGTGTTTGGTCAGTGATTTCCAAAAGTGATTTTGAGCCACAACCAGGTGCAGCTCTAAACACAGAACAGGTGCAGATCTTTCCCTTATACCTTCTGTCTGTGGAGGCTCCAATCCTGATTTTGGCTCACAATTACTGATGGAAATCACTGGCCAAAAGACTGACGTGTGAATGAGGCTTTACATGGAGAGAGCTGCAGCAGAACCCAGGGGTGGACTGGCCATATACCCTACAGGGAAATTTCCTGGTGGACCAATGTCCAGGGGGCCGCCTGAGCCCTCCTCATGGTCGCTGGCCAGGGACATAACAATCTGATGCACTCAGCATTAATTTATGGTAGAGTCATCAGGTACACCAGGTGTTCTCCTGAATTCAACTTTATCACTGTCCTCATAGGGCAGTATATTTTGTTGCACTAAGGTATTGCTGGCTCCTGCCTACTTCTGTTGTCCCTGCCTACTTGTTGCTTGGGTTGCGCCACCTTCTGTCAATTTGGACTTGCCTACAACTTGGGACCACTTTTAGGATTTTTTTTTCAGGGCCACTTTAAGTTCCCAGTCCACCTCTGGCACAAACAACTGCCACCTGAGCAGTGATATGAAGAGAGCTGCAGCAGAAAGAACACACCCCTTAGCTGTGATAGGAAAAGAGCTGCAGCATGAATGACATTTGAGCAATGAATGAGGAGATCTCTGGATCCATGTGAGGTACAGGGCTGATTCTAGCTTTGTTAGAAATAGATTATCATGTACTATATGATGTCTGATTTTCATTTTTTGCATTAATCATGGTATAACCCCCTTTAATTTTAAAAGTGCAGCAGCCATATATTATTTTAAAGTCTATAGTAAAGTATCTGGTCCCATTTTTGCCACTAAGTATATGACTGCCACACAGCGCTGTAATACAGCCATGTGAATAAAGACTTTACAAGGTCAGCATTTCAGATAAGAAAAGTCTCTTTCCCCTTGAAATTTTCAGTTTCCATGGTGATGCACTGTGGTAAATGCTGAACTCATACTGTATGTATCTTCTGTGCAAAAGAATTCCCATTAGAGGTCAAGATAACTCTTGTCCAAATCTAAATATTTCTGTAGAGGCAGATTCTTTATATTCCTGATCCTGGAATGATGTATTTGTAGCAATGTCTATGACCTCTGTACAATGTATATATAAGTAGAGGTCATTGTCCTATAGATAAGGTTGGAAATTGTGTAGATTGTGGTGATTAGCATTGGCTTAATAGTCAGAGGTGTTGGGGACCATTGACATGGGTCAAAGCACATGACACTGATTGGGAACAAACTGTTTGCTCCCCATGATTTCCCACTCCTTTCAGTGCATTTATATGCAGCAATCCTTCCCTTTCATTGGGAACAAGCTAACCCTACTATGATCACTTAACCCTACACATGATTCTTTCTTTGTCGCTATCAGATACTTGTTTACACGTGTCAATGTGGTGCCAACAAACAATTTTAGCTGAAACATGTGGACACTTGAAGAACATTTTTTTTTAATTTAGATATCTCATTATTGAAGTAATTTTCAGAGTAAAATGCCATACAGTTGGACTCAACATAAAGAAATTGTGTAGTTGTTACAAGTACATGGTGTAAGTCCATACTTCAGGAGATTTAATAGAAAAAAGCTAGAAAAACCCTTCCCACCACTCCCCAAACCTTTGCGAGGCCAAATAATCACACCGATGGAGACACAAGAGCATCATTCCAGTAGGGTTATCAACCTAAATATAGCTTACTTTCCCATCCACTACCTAAATCAAGCTAATACAAGTCTACCCTTATAGAAATAATACATTTGGACGATGAATCTATAAATATCAATACTATAGCACTTTGTCTAGACCCCATATTGTCTCAAATTTCAATCCATAATTTCTCTCAAGGTATATTCCTTTTCCCAAGCGGGAGAGAAACTCGGTTTAGGTAGGAGTAGAAGGCTGTATCTAACGGGTCGCTATGGTCTTTCTTGCCTGATACAACAATCTTTGTATACCCAAAACAGTAAAGCATCCAATTTGTTCATTTTTAAGAAGCCCCAAAGTCATAATCTAAGGCAGGGATGGCCAACCTGAGGCTCTCTAGCTGTTGCAAAACTACAACTTCCAGCATGCCTTGACTGCCTACAGCTATTAGCCTACAGCAGGGCATGGTGGGAGCTGTAGTTTTGCAACAGCTGGAGAGCCGCAGGTTGGCCATCCCTGATAGGGGCTACCTGGAGTTGAGTACTATATACACGATTAACAATATTTATTATCCCATGCCAATAAATACGCAAGAAAGGACAGTCCCAAATCATGTGGTACAGATCAGCCCCGTCCTCCCCACATTTAGGGCAACAAGAATCACCTCTGATCCCAACTTTATGCAGGAACAGTGGAGTCTACTCTAGTATACTCTATGAAGAAACAGAAGCTGAGATAGTCAAGCAGCTTCACTGGTCAACAAGTTAGGATCTAGGATATCTCCGACAAGCTACCAACATCTTTCTACCACTGTGTGTGGATACCCAGGGCTAGAAGTCCTCAAAAATTCTCGCAGAAGGGAGCAATATCTTTTGGAAATAACAGCTTTAACTGCTCCAGATGCCACCACGAAGTCCAACATTTGATGAGAACCATATTCCATTGGGTTGGATCTAGATTGCTCATCCATTACATGCCTCAAATATTTTTGAACGTGCTGTGTCAGCAATGTCAAGCGCCTGAAGAACGTATGCTTGTTCATCGGGAGACTGGCAGCACCCTAACGAGACTCAATTATCTGGAATGGACAATTGTTCCTGATAATATAGCATGTTGTTTGGTGCTCATCTAGCTACAGTCACATGGAACATGCATAATGACTATATGTAGCCAAATAATAGCTAATGCGATCATTCATTCACATTCAGTTTCATTATTCTTTCATTACAATTCCATTATAGCTTATTGTTGTTGGCAGCACATGCCCGATTACACAGGATGATGTACTGATCACAAATGTCAAGTGTTTGGTCATTTGCTGTTTGATTATTGGGATCAGGAAGGAATTCGTAAGAACAACCATTAGGCTGATCATTGCTCTATGTAAAAGGGCCTTAAGGGTTTGTTCGATATTTTGATATTGATGACCTGTCCTCATAGGGCACTTGTAACATTCAGGCAATTTAAATAGGAGCCATATGTTATGTTGTCATTGCTAATGTTAGCCATATATAAGGCTACCTGATATTTAGAATTCACACTTCTAAAGGGTTCACGAAGATGTAAATGTGCTGTGTGAAACTGAGTGCTCCAGGGCATGTCCTTTTTTTTCAAGCAGGGTTACATGGTAATGACAGAATTTATTGTCACTTGTCTTAAAGGGGTATTCTCATCTTGGACAATGGGGGCATATCGCTAGGATATGCCCCCATTGTCCTATAGGTGCGGGTCCCGAGAACGGGGCCCCCGAAGTGAAGAAGTGCGCACCGCGCAAGCGCGGCCGCTCTCCATTCACTTCTATGGGGCCGCCGCAAATAGCCGAGCGCTGGCTCGGCTATCTCCGTCGACTCCATAGAAATTAATGGGAGCGCACTGCGCATGCACGGCCACCGCTCCCATTCATTTCTATGGAGCCGAAGGAGATAGCCGAGCCAGCGCTCGGCTATTTCCGGCGGCCCCATAGAAGTGAATGGAGAGCGGGCCGCGCTTGCGCGGTGCGCACTTCTTCACTTTGGGGGCCTTGTTCTCGTTATAGGTGCGGGTCCCAGCGGCGGGACCCACACCTATAGGACAATGGGGGCATATCCTAGCGATATGCCCCCATTGTCCAAGATGAGAATACCCCTTTAATGGCAGCTCTCCATACAGTCCCGAGCATTGCAGCACCTGGATTGCTAACAGGATGATTTCTTTATCTTGTATGCGTCCTTGTCTACAAAGACATTCTTCAAAGCTATAAATATAATTTTAGAAAAAACAGACGGTAACTTGATCTTTAGGCCAAAGTCTATTGTTTTGAGTGCTTGAGGGGGGTATCTGGTGTCATCACCTATCTAGAGTCTTCATGGGCATTGTTTAGACTGTAGTCAGCCTATTGACAGGCTTAAAGGATTTCCCACAAAAAACATCGATCACATACCTGTAAGATCTCCCAGAGTGGAACGGAGAGTACCCGCATGTGTTCCATGTTATTAATAGGTAATAGGACCTCTGTGCTTATAATTAGTGGGGGTCCTACTGCTGGAATGACACATTTATCACATAGATCATGATTACCATTAGCACCTAAAGCGATTAAAGGGGTGTTCCGAGACTTCCTCTACATAGGTCATCAGTATCTGATCGGTGGAGGTCTAACAATGCCCAAGAAGACTCTATCCAGAGCATAGGTCATCAGTATTAAAGTTTTGGAAAAATCCCTTTAAGTCTCATTATAAAATGGATAAATCTGAGAGCGGCTTTCTCCTCCCTCCTCATTGAAAGCACATACACGCTCAGCCGTGGTGAAGTCAGGAGAGATAGCTCCTTTAGACATGTTATCCTGAGTGAACCTGGACCTTCTAAGCTTTCAAGCACTTGATAGCGTTATCATGCGGCTGATTCAGACTGTGATGACAAAATAGTTTGATGTCTGGTGACTTAAAGGGTTTCTGTCATCAATTTTGACCCTAGAAAACAGGATGACATTTGCAAAGTTCAAATGTCACCTGATGCCAAATATGTTAGCCATTTTATTATTAGTGTCCCTGTTTTTTGTTAAAAATTAACTTTTGTATTATGTAAATTAGCCTGCTAGGAGCTGGGGGCGGTAACCCTGCTCCTAGAGATGCCATTTCCCCACCTTCAGTAACGCTTCTTCGCTGTTGATTGACAGGGCCAGGCAGCTTGCTTTATCTGCTGCCGTCCCTGTCCATGCTGCAAATCCCTCGTGAGTGCTGCTGGCTGCCTGCATTGAATGAAGGACGCACGGTGCATTGAATGCGATACTGTGGATGTGGCTTCGGTATTTCTTCCACAGTGTCTATGTGAGACACCAAGAACTTAGACCTGAAGAGGAGGCTGAGGTGAAGGGGTCTGAGAGTCACATGAGGAGTACATTTCAAAAATTGAAGTAACATTTGAATAAGCCAAACTCAAATATTAACAGTAGCAGCCACTTGTCCTCTCAGTAGTGCTACCACCTTTCAATCAGCTGACTCATACTCCAGTCCCTAAGATACCAATATTTAATGATGGGGATCAAGGAAACGGTGTGTCCTCTTACTGTCACATTTTGGGTCATACATCCTGATACCTAGGATGGCCATTGTTACAAGGGAAGAGGCATCATTTTGTTGGCAAGTGAATTTTCCATTATTAGCTCTTTGAGCTCCTATGTAAAATCCTGCTTCATCAGATAATATTGATTCAAGAGCAAAGTCCCTATGGGTTGTAGTATATGGTGGGAAAGTCAATACGAAAATACTGATGAGTTTGTATAGATTAAGTACTAATACAAATACTAGAGTCTGAAGAAAACAATTAACAAAAGGTTCTTCTTGATGGACCTTTGGGAAAAGAGATAAGTCTTTTGAATACATTGGGGCAGATTTCCTAAGCCTGTAGATGGTGTAACCGAAAGGTCCTCATACACATTAGTGTATTATCACTGAACCCACAAAGAAAGGGGAGTTCGGCCAGCAGACTAATGTGTATGGGGAGCTCCCGACTCCCAAGGTGAATATTTTCGCCCAGTCCTTATGTTCTCCAGTAAGATATGTCACCACCAAAAGTGTCTGGCAGTAGCTTTCTCCCCTCTCCGCACTGAATGCACATAGATGTTCAGGCAAGCCCAACATGTATGTGTATAGGGAGCCAGGAGGAAGTTGAGAAGTTGAGGAAGCTGATTTGTATCCTTCATCAGGATTCACATTGTTTTAGCGTGTGTAATAGGATGATACAAACGGCCGCTAATCAACATTTATCATCCATCGGTGCTTGTCCTGTAATACTGGAGCAGTAAAACTATACATAGGGTTTTCTGTGCTATCAAGCGCCATATGGTGCCATCATCAACAATGCTTCTAGGTTAGGGGTACCTCGACAATATGACATTGTTACGGACAATGTTGTGGAACCAGTGTGCCAACTAACTGGTTTGACTTTAGGCTAGCCCTAAGGGCGTTATCCTGGCAGTCCCCTGAATTTCACCCTTTAACCCCTATACAAGGATCTGGACAGAACCAGGCTCTGAACAGGCAGACAGAGTATATGCAAAACCAAGTAATAGATCTATGGCCAGGGCAGACGGGACCAAGTCAGAATACAGGCAATAGCTATAGGTAAACAGAAGGTAGCAGGTGCTAATGGTTGAAAAACACAGGGTTTTTTTTTTAATTATCCCTATTTGGTGGCAGACGTCTTCTTCTCTGTCTTCAGATCTGTAAAAAGGTGGACACTATTTTGAGTGATTCATAAGGGATGAATTAGAAAAGTTTCAGATTTGCCAAAATTTTAATTTTTGGGGAAATTCACAACAAATTCAGTTTGCATAGAATCTGTTTGCTAACTCAATGGTATTATAGGACATTTCATTGATTCTATAGGATAGGTGTGTGATCAATGTGTGATTCATGGGATCTCATATAGCAGAACAATGTGCAGCACGGTGGCTCGGTGGTTAGCACTGGTGCCTTGAGGCGCCGGGGTCCTAAGCTCGAATCCGACCAAGGACAACATCTTCATGGAGTTTGTATGTTCTCCGGTTTCCTCCCACACTCCAAAGACATACTGATAGGGAACTTAGATTGTGAGCCCCATTGGGGACAGCCCAATGCTAATGTCTGTAAACGCTGGGGAATATGTCAGCGCTATATAAGCAAGTAAATTAAATGAGTACAATAAAAGAACAAGGAGACATCCTTGGTCACCGATGCACAATGCATTGATGTCCAGTCATGTGAGGCTGTGCATAGTACTGAAGCTCAATGTTTTTCACGTTAACACTATGTGCATGTAGCCCAAAACATATCCTACTCAGCTCTGTATTGTGGAATGATAATTGTCCTTTGTATTGTGTGGAGCAGGGCAATACTGGGACTGAAACCGAGTACTGGCATTTTAAAACAGACAGACCCACTTGCTCTGTGGTGAATGTGAAATATGGCTCCAGTGCTAATGGCATATGCAGTACCCCAGAATAGAGTCATTGCAAAGGGTTAATTGATGTTTTGTGATTTGCTATATTTGTGTACCTAATGGCATTGTATGGACAATTAAGGGTTAACACCTTGGCCAGTCCTCAGGTTGCCAGGAGATAGACCTGACATTACCCCTCTGGTTGGTCAGTAGGCAGTGGAGAATCTAGCTGTGCTACTTAGCTGTGCTAAGGACCTACTTGTGCAAGCTCCTCAGAACTAGGCCTAGCTCAGAGAACCTTCATCTCTGAGACTTAGGCTATTTACACACCTGAGGCACGGGGCTCCGGCAGGCTGATCCGGTGGGGGCCGCAGGTGCACGTGTGGGGCCGGAACTACTGCCCCATTCACTGTACTGGGGGCGGGCCGCGGATTCAGCCACCGCACAGCAACCCCTGCTGAGAGGCGGCTGGAACGAAAATACAACATGTTGCTACCTTATCATAAAAAAGTGTTCTGGAGAGAAGGAAAATAGACAGTCAAGAATCTGCAAGGCCATGCATTTGTCAACAAGGTGTTGTGCTAATCTGGCCCAGTCCGACCAGGGATGGGAGTAAGAAAAATACTGAATGCACATGGAAGGGAACCCATATTATATGGATCAATGGTTTGTGGATTGAAACACTGATACAGTCATGTGCATGAGGCCTTAAACTCATGACATAATCATATGCTTGACTCACCAGGCCACTCTGCAGCTATTCTGTCCTTTTTTTTTTTTTTTTGCCTGCGGCATCTACTATTTGGGTGGATTAGGCAGTCATGTAATCCATGATCATTGCTTGACAGATGAAATTTGAGCAATTGATTCTACTATTACGAAAACTGCAATTTTCTGAAGGAGAAGTTTTGCCTTGAAAACAAAAGACATTATATCATTATCTCAACAATGGTGTGGATCTGTGGGAAAGGGCTGTAAGACTGGTTTACAAGACTCTTCCCTGAGTATTCAGATGTGTCTGTCTGAAGGGCTACCGTAAACTTTGAAGAGCTCTCACTGCCATCTTGGCAGTACCTCATCTATTGTGACTCCTCCAGGACTGATGTATTGACTTCTTCTTTTCTGCTTTTAGATACTGAACTCCATTGTTCTTGATATGAATTGTCTTCTTTTGCAGACCAATTCTAAAGCTGCCCATGGACATCACGTTAGTCTGTGAATCTGTAGGTCCCTACACGAAACAATTATTGGGTACGAATGTTTGTATAAACACTTGTTCCCTATAATTGCTCCATGTAAAGGTGCTTCTCATAACTCCATGAACACAATCAAACACCCGTTCATCTGGTGAAAGCATTGTTGATGCGGACACCAAAAGCCATCATTTCCAGGCATGTAAAGCAGCTCTTGCCACCTCTGATGAGCAGTCATTTATCAGTAATGTCCTGCTCCCGATAGTTGCCTGCTCAGTTGGTCCGTGTAAATGGAACCTATTCTGTAAGCCACAACTTCTTCATTTTTTTCTGTTGAAGGGACTGCTAAAAATGTACAAGCACTCAGCTATCTCCAAAGGTCCCACAGAGTAAATAGTGAATAAAGCAGTAGAGTGCATGCGTGACCACCATTTAATTCAAACTGGAGAGCACGGCCTCCCATTCTTATGATCCGCGGGGGTACCGGCACTCAGACCCCCACCAATCAAACACTAAGACATTGGTGGCATATTGCCAGGATATGCCACTAATGTCATATAGGTTTGGGTCCCACCTCTGAGACCCCCGCACCTATCTCTACGATGGGCCCCCAATGGAAGGAGAGAGTACCGCTCATGTGCATCGTGCTCTCCGTTCATTTCTAAAAGAGTTCCAAAAATTGGATGAGACAACCCCTTTAAGTTGTTGTAATGGGAAAACTCCTTTAATAGGGGACAGAGGGACCCCCTCAGGCTTCATGACTGCAACCTCTGAACTTGCTCTGCTTACAGTCATTTTGCAGCCCTTGGTCTGGTGGTTAGGTCATATCAACCAATGTTAATGAAGGGCCGTATACAATTTCAGCTCTAGGACTACGTCCAATTTGGAACCCTGGAACCTGCTTCGTAATGCTTGTTGTCGGTGGTGATGGTACTTCTTGATGGTGTTTGTATTTCTCAAATGTAATAGATTATTTCTTTTCTCCTTCAGTTTAACATCATGTTTCGCAAAAAGAAAAAGAAACGACCCGAGATCTCGGCTCCTCTGAATTTTCAGCATCGCGTGCATACCTCATTTGATGCCAAGGAAGGCAGATTTATTGGCCTGCCTCCACAATGGCAAAATGTCCTGGACACTTTGCGGCGTCCAAAACCTGTAGTGGACCCTTCCAGAATCACTCCAATGCAGCTAAAACCTATGAAAGTGAGTACTGAGAAGTTCCCTACATATATAGTTCCTGCTACATATAGACCTTGTAATAAGTAGTCACTATCCTGTAGATTGCTAAGGGGAGGTAAGGGCTTTTAGATTATGATGTTCTTCAGTTTTTTTCCACCAGGGCTCTTTAGTAGTGATTACAGTTCCTGCTAGCAATTAGACTGTCAAACTATGGGCATTATTATTACACATGTAGTGAAACGTCTCAAAAAGACCACCTCTTTGTGCAGACCACCCCACTCAAGAACAGATTTTTCTGACGTGTTGATTACTGCATTTTTAACATACAGCTAATGGTCTCAATCAGTCTTAAAGGGAGTCCGTCACCGGAAAATTCACTGTTACACCAGACACAAGGCCTTGTAGGACTAGCTCAGCTGAATGCAATGCTACGGTTCTCTTATCAATCTGTTGCTTCATTCTGGAGAAAAAGTACTTTTTGATCTATATGCAAATCAGCAGTTAAGTGCCCCAAGGTGGGCCCAACATGCACTGTGCATCCTTGCTCCTCCTGCTTCTTCTGCCAGCACCTCCCTTTCCTTTTTGATTGGGCCAGGTTCCTGCATAGTCTTCTCTCCTGGCCCTGTCCATCATAAAAGGAGGGCTGGCAGAGGAAGCAGGAGGAACAAAGGTGCACAGAGTGGCTTAGGCAGAGTGCCTTCTGTGCACGTAACTGCTCATTTGCATATGGATTAAAATTTTTTTTTTCCCAGAATGAACCAACTGATTGATATGAAAACCATATCAGCTGAGCTAGTCACTTTATCAGTGAATTTCCTTGTGACAGACTCCTTTTATCTTGTAATCAAGATACAGTACTAGGACACTTTTCCAGGACACTTCTAGCGCAGGTAGAAGCACACAGGAAGGTACGTGAAGATGAAATTTTAAGGTCCCTTACCAGCTACTACAAGTTACAGCACTAAACTGGTGCCTTCACCAGTGACAAACTGTTCGGTGCCGTAACGCGCAGTATCTAATAAAGGACCTTAAAACTTCATCTTGACGTACCTTCCTGTGTGTTTCTTCTTACTGACATTTAAGGCTAGTTTCAAGCACAATGTTTACAGCACAATGTAGAGTTATAAAAAGATGCTCTAGAATAATTTAATTGGGAATAGTGTAGATGTAGTAATCAAAATACAGACAAGGAGTGGTGAGAGGTCCCCTTTAATATATAAGAAGAATGCTTATACATTATCCATATGTACTACATTCGGCACAAAAAAGGGGTTGTCTCACTTTAGCAAGTGGCATTTAACATATCATCAAAGTTACTATAAGGCACTTACTAATGTATTGTGATTGTCCTTTGCTGGCTTTTTCCATCACGTTATACACTGCTCATTTCCAGGGTTTATGACCACCCTGCAATCCAGCAGTGGTGGTCGTGTTTGCACACTCTGGTGGCCGGGACCGTATGAGTGCATATAGGCATGCATACATAGCAGCTCCGGTCCTGGCCACCTAATATGTGCGCTGCAGCGAAGGCTATAACCCGTGGAAACGAGCAGCGTATAGGGTGATGGAAAAATTAATGAAGCCATCAAAGGAGGCAATATGGACAATCACAATACATCAGTAAGTACCTTGTACCTAGTACCTTTAAGTAGGTTTATCAGTTAAGCCCTCCAACTTGGTTAGCTTCCAAATTTAATGGGTTTGTCTCTGTCCTTCATAGACCGTTGTCCGTGGCAGCACCATTGGATTGGAAGGATACATCTCAGGGATATTGCTTGACATTCAAAAACTGTCCGTAACCAGCTCTAACACACTGCGAGGAAGAAGCCCTCTGACACGAAGGCGAGCTCAGTCTTTGGGGGTGCTTGGAGAGGAGAGGCCAAACAATGGACAGTATGTTGTACCAGAGCCAAATGTACCAGACAAGTATTCCAACTATATCAACTGCAATGGTAGCTCTAAAGCCAACAGGAGGCAGACCATGTGGCCGGACTACAAGCCTACAGACGACAGCCCGTCCAAACCCAATGGTTCTGTTTGTAAAGCAAAGTCCTTGGATCCTGGAGACTTTCAGGATACAGTGGATCGTGTGAGTCAATCCAAATCTCCTGGTGGCCTACGTAAGAACATTAATGGAGGTTGCAGCTTTGACCAAGATACACGTGCTACAAAAAGACAGCTATCTCATGAGACTCTGCTAGAAGAGGGTCCTGTCTCAAAATCTGCCGAGAGTCTGACAAAACAGGGACATTTAAGGAGTGGTTTTCAGCCTTCGGGCAATGAGAAATGTTCAGAGCAGCCTGTCCCAGCACAGCAGAGAAAGGTAGGATTGTTTTCCTTAACGGTATAACTAAGCTGTTTATATAAGCCTGTTTTTCCAGGTTGCTTTTTTATGGTTTGTGGTGGATTTAGAAGAATGCACAACAGTACAAGAAGACTAGTCATGCAGTGTTCAGTATGTTTTAAGGATTTCCTTAGCTTAATGCATGACTGAAAATGTGGAACTTTTAAATCCCCAAATCCGGCAGGGTCTATGATTTTACATTCGGCCAACTATTTGTGGGTTCTAGAACATTGTATATATCCATACGTGTGTAAAACATAAAATAGATCTGTCTACAAGTGGGTACTATCGGGGGAAATGCCCCACAAACATTTCCTTAAGGTACTCAGTGTAAAGACAGTCACACATCCAGTTTCCAGATGTACAATATGTCTATATTATGTGGATGAGTCATGAGCCCTATGATGCTGTGAATTCAGGTCAGTTAAATCCCTCGTCGGGCAGAGACACACTTCAGTTAAGGCTTATTCGCCTGACCGTGTCTGATTTTTCATCCCAAAAAAATAGTATCTGTGAAAATGCATCTATGCAATAGTATCTGTGCATTTTTAGGTCACTCCTATATACCTTGAATGGACGAGTATGATCCGCAAAAAATCGGAAAATAGAGTCAAAATAGAGTCTCTTGGACTCGGATATATAAAAAATGGTTGTGTAAATAGCCCCATTGACTTGTATCGGTCCACGTGCTGTTCATTTTTAAAACGGGCACCACAAAGAAGAGAAAAATGTCATGAATAAGCCCTAATACAGCCATATGATAGAACAGTGTGTTCTTGGGATGGGATACCTGTTTCCTGGGTGAGAAGCTTTTGACAAAGGAGAGGTTATGATGCTAAAATCATCATGGATATTTATTGAGTTAGATAATTTACAGGGTAGAAACCTATATGGCTTTATAGAGACAGCATTTTTCCTTCTGAAGGAGAGCTAATTTACATACCTATTCATAGGAAATGTTGCCTAAAACCAGCTGGCGTTCTGCGCAAGGGAACTGTAATCCCGAGGAGCGATGTAAAAGGCTTCTCAATCAGCCAACCAGTACCCTGCACTGTACTGATGAATGACAAGAGCCCCAAAACAACTGTCTATAGATGGGTGTCTTTCCCCCAATGCAGAGGTGATCTGGGTCTGCTAAGATCCAGAAGCTCATGCAATTACATAATTACTAGGACTGGAGCAGGAAGCAGTTTTGTCACTTCTTGATCTGTGTACATATCGCTTATAGAACATACTGTATGCAGTGAGCCCCTGAGGAGCTGCTGCAGTGGATGGGAGTGGTAGTGGCCCTGATGAGGATGTTGTGTCACAGTTTACTCCATCAGAACATTGCACCTTGGGGTTCGTGGGGTAAGGTGATGTGAAAGGATCAGGTAGACATAGAAGAACATTAAACATTTTTCTTTACTGAGTGCAAAAGATGAATTACAGTACATCCAGTTGTCGTCTGTAGAAGGTGCAATGTCTCTATCCCCAGTTAAAGAGGTATGGTAGCAGGCAAGATGGCAGACAATAGCACTCTAGAGTAGTCCTTTTCTCTCTTTCTCCTGATTTCCCTTTCCTAACAGCAATAAGCTGGCACCTGTGGCTATAGGTGTTCATTTGTGAAATGCAGGCTTTTGTATGTGCCTGTCCTGAACTGTGTTGATGGATGTCTTAACTTGTTATCCCCCTCCTGCAGTGGAGTCTGTATAGCTGTAGTGTTGATTACTGTGCTGACTTGGTATGCTGTAGCTTGCAGATCTCCTGGTGGCCTGAGACCCTGCAGTCTTTGTGGAGTAATAGTCCTCACAGATGAGCTGTATCTAGTCTCAAGGTCCTTGGAGAGGAAGCAGATGGACCTGCTCCCTCACTCTAGGCTTGCTAAGCTAACGCTCTCTAGAACTCTCTCTAGAGCTCCACCTTATGGCAGGAAGAAGTACCAGGCCACTCCCACCAAGAGGGGAGGAATGGAATGGTAAGTTGCATTCCTTATAGCAACTATACCTTATCTGCCTTAAGCTTAAGAATAATACATAAAACAATATGACATTACAAGATATAATAAAGTATTGCACATACACAATCTAGGGAATTGCATGTACACATTGATGGAGACGGCAGTAATGGTTAAAGGGGTTGTCCTGCCATTTATATTGATGACCTATTGTCAGGCTAGGTCATCGGTATCTGATTGGCGGGGATCCAATACCCGACACCCCTGCCGATCAGCTGTTTGAAGAGGAGGTGGTGCTCCATGCAAGCGCTGCTTCCTCTTCATTACACTATGCGTCGCCTCCTGCCACAGTGTAATTTAAAGTATTTTTATCATTTTATATTATGTTATTACATTGTTATATTTTATATGTAATTATAATATAGAAATTATATAATATATGTAATTACAAGTATTTTATTAGTTTATATTCAAGTGAATGGAGGGAGTATTGTAATTGCATCGCACTGCAGAGACTTCCGAGACGTTGTGTAGTGTAATGATGAGGATGCAGCGCTTGCATGGAGCACCACCTCCTGTTCAAACAGCTGATCAGAAGGGGTGACGGACATTGGACCCCTGCCGATCAGATATTGATGACCTATCCTGATGATGGGTCATCAATATAAACGGCAGGACAACCTCTTTAACCATTACTGCCTTCTCCATCAATGTATACATGCAATCCCGTATGTGCAATACTTTATTATCTTTTGTAATGTCATATTGTTTTATGTATCATTCTTAAGCTTAAGGCAGATAAAGTATAGTTGCCATAAGAAATTAAACTTACCATTCCATTCCTCCCCTCTTGGTTGGAGTGGCCTGGTAATTCTTCCTGCCAGAAGGGGGAGCTCTACAGAAAGTACAGATCATCCATAAATGGCAGGATAACCCCATTTAAAAAAAAAAAGGCTCTGGGACTGACTCTCGACACCCCGCCGATCAGCTGTTTGCGGATCTCACGTGAGCATTGCGTTCTCTTCCGTCTTTACCTGCTCGCCATTCTAATGAACCACCTAGATGATGTAGACACTGAAGAGGACACAGCACTTGCACGAGCTCTGCTGCATCTGTAAACAGCTGATCGGCGAGGAGGTTGATAGTCAGACCCCCACCAATCTGAAATTGATGACTTATCTTGAGGATAGGTCATAAATATCCCAAAACTAGATTATCCCTTTAAATGCATGATAATTGGATGTCAACGAGGGGTCCAGAACTAGTTAAACCATGCCGTTCTGGTCTACAACAAACTGGAACCACCATGGGCCATAGAATGGCACCGCAATATACCATACCTTTTATGGCAAAACTGGAAAATGACTTCTTGAAACACTTGGCCTACTTTCATTACATCAAAGATATCCTCATCTTCAGAACAGACTCTGAATAAAATCCTACCCAGTTGGATACTGTCAGCCCTGACTGGACGGAGTCATGTAAAGACACATTCCCAACTTGTAACACACAGTTTATTACTAGATTTCTAGCAGGAGCAACAGAGGAACAGCACAATGCAGACTTTTACAAAACTGTTCTCAAGAATTGATAAATATTTTATTGAATATGATTATTTACTAAAACTGACAGGTCAGAAAAGTTGACAGGTAGTCTTTAATACTGATGATTGAAAGAAGTATGCGCTGTATTTATTGTGCTGTGCGGCCTGTCCTCGGGGAAGAAATTCTATATTTTTCCAGTATGAACAGGCAAGCAGGTGTCTATGGTGTCTTTCCAGTTCAGACAGGTAGTCTCCATCTTTAAAAAAATAAAATAACATATTTAAGATGTTATAAAAGTTAGGACGTGCACCACGGCTGCAAAGCAATTAGATTCAGCATTTTCTGACAGAAGGGTTATATCTGCTTTGCACAATATACAGGTCTGTACAGTGGGTTCTTTTCATGGTCATCTGCAGGCAGATAAGCCACCAAGGCCGTAACCAGCACACAACGCGCTTTTCCTGAGTTGGCCCATCATCTCTCAGCCTTGCTTTCAAATAAAGATGAGTTTTAATCTAAATTCCATTATGGTAAGATCACTCATCATCAGTCCTTTCAGTAATTACACCATTTCTTAAAATAACTTAATTACTAGGTATCTCATTGTGACGACATCTCAAACTGTGTATACTATGAATGGGTTTGTTAGCATGGATAATTTATAGTAATAGCCTATCCAGACCTGAATTTCATGTGGTAGAGGATAAGGGCACACATTTCTAATATACTAAACTGGTTGGCTGGTATTCCCATCTGGACAGTTATGGCACCTCTACAGGATAGGTGCGTGTGATATGTGAGAATTTCTCTCTTCTCATTCAGTGGAGGTCTCAGCTCTCAGACCTGATGTGATGAACACCTGAAGGCTGTCCCTCTCCCGGAACAGCCTGCTGGAACACGTGAAACTAGCCTTAAATGTCAGCAATTGTAAAAAAAAAAAAGATTTTTAATGAATGTGGCTATGGTATATACAGTTGCAAGTAAAACTTTGGGCACCCCTGATCAAAATGACTGTAACTGTGAACAGTTAAGCACGTTTAAGATGAAATGCTCACCGAAAGGTATAATGTTAAAGATGACACATTACCTTTGTATATTAAACAAAAAACTATTTTTTATTTTCATCTTTTACATTTTCAAAATAACAAAAATGAAAAGGGCCTGAACCTTGAAGCAAAACTTTGGGCACCCTGCATGGTTAGTACCTAGTAGCACCCCCTTTGGCAAGTATCACAGCTTGTAAACTATTTTTGTAGCTAGCCAAGAGTCTTTCAATTTTTGTTTGAGGAATTTACATCCATTCTTCCTTGCAAAAGTCTTCTAGTTCTGTGAGATTCCCGGGCCATCTTGTTGGCTGTGTTTGGGCAGGCGTTATCTTGTTGGAACACCACATTTTGTGAGTCAAAAAATGTAGTAGGGCTGGTTCCACAATGTCCTGAACATACCAAAGGCTGGTCAATGTTTCCCCCCGCAAATGCCAGACTGGAACAGGCATATTAGCTAATGTGGTCCCACACCATGGCACCTGATGTTGGTTCTTTGTGTCTCCACACTATATATGAGCCCTCCTGCAAACTCTGTATGATTGTTACCATGCCAGAGCAGCAGCCTGTATTGCAGCAAGGGGACATGTCACCCAGTATTAATGTGACCATGCCTCACCATATACCCTGCAACAGAACCCAAAATAAAAGGTGCTCGACCTTGGTTATGTGGTCATTGACCAAGAACCACTAGCAGTTTATTCATTGTCAAGTGACCTTTGAAATAAGGTAAATAAGAGAGAATGATTGCTTGAAGTAAAAGGACAAAACTGACCAATCCTGTTTACTTGAATGGCCATTTGAAGCACCCACAGACTTTCAGCATGTCCACTGAACCCATTAGTCATGCGGCAACTAATGTAATTGCATTATCAGTCCATACATTCCAGAAAATACAAGTTAAAGAAG
Source organism: Rhinella marina (assembly GCA_900303285.1). Lineage (NCBI taxonomy): Eukaryota > Metazoa > Chordata > Amphibia > Anura > Bufonidae > Rhinella > Rhinella marina. The sequence continues at coordinate 380,447 of ONZH01030296.1, forward strand.
AACTCCTGCAAAAAATTTTATTCTCTGACCTGTTAGACAGGTGCATGATATAATCTGTAGTGAATCCAATCTTCTCATCAGAGACTATATTTGTGAGTTATCCCCTCTCTTCTTATTGTAGCTGGGTCATGTGGCCAGCTCCCTGACCTCCAGCTGACCCAGGACAGGAAGCCAGTCACTGCTCTATTCATTCCTATGAGACTGAAAGTGAGGCTCCCATAGGAATGCATAGAGAATTAGACTTCCTGTTCACACATAAGATGCTGTGTGAGTTGGTGAGTCTGATTGCTGGTCACATGACACAGATAAGAAACTTCAGGGAGATATAACTCACAAATACGGACACTGGTAGGAAAATGACATTCACTACAGATTACATCATGTACATTTCTAGAAGGACATGGAATAAAATTTTTTGCGGGAGTTCTTCTTTAACATGGAGAATACAGCAAGGTTGGCAAATAAATATCTGGGTTTACTAGTTTTGGGGAGGGGGCTCTATGACAACCTGGGTAAACATGCTCTATTCTTGTCAATCTAAGGAAAAAATACTCAAGGGGTCAACTGTGGGTCTGTTGCCTGGGGGCTTTGTATATGTTTGATTGCACTACTGACATATTCTGTCTATTTCCCACCCCCATTAAGTTTGTGCTGGGGCCTAATTGTAGGTGACATTTTTCATTAAAGGGGTTCTCCAAGTTATATTTATTGATGACCTATCCTCAGGATAGGTCATCAATATCAGATTGGCGGGGGTCCGACATCCGGCACCACCGCCGATCAGCTGTTTGAAAAGGAGTTGCGCGCCGTACCAGCGCTGCCTCCTCTTCACTGTTTACATCCTAGCCATAACACGGGTAGTGGTGAGTAGGTGTAATTACAACTAACCACCCCATCCATTTCAATGGGAAGGCTCTTTCCCATACAAGTCTATGGGAACAAGCCGCCCCATGGAAATGAATGGGGCAGTGAGGTGTAATTACACCTACTCACCACTACCCATGTTATGGCTAGGATGTAAACAATGAAGAGGAGGCAGCGCTGGTACGGCATGCGCCTCCTCTTCAAACAGCTTATTGGCGGGGGTGCGGGTGTTGGACCCCCGCCGATCTGATATTGACCTATCCTGAGGATAAGTCATCAATGAATATAACTTGGAGAACCCCTTTAAGGTAATTCACTGCAATGTTTCTCTGTTCATTCCGCAGACTGAGGAATATCAACGTCCTGCATTGACTGCAAGAGGAGTGTTAACCAAAGCTGTTTCTCTCCCACCTGACCATTTATCTCCAGATTTCACAAGGGTAGTTTCAGGAATACCTTCAGAGCGAGTATCTCCTCTCCGGCCATGCAGGCCTTCTCCTGCAGGTTCACCTCGTAGCCGCCCCATTCAAACCAGCTCCACCAACCTTCATTTATCTCAGGACTCATTTAACAAAATTCCACTGAGTAATCAGGACACGGCGGTGGTAACTCATGAACAGTTCAAGACAGCACTTCGGATGGTGGTAGATAAGGGAGATCCACGATTGCTTTTAGAGGATTATGTGAAGATTGGGGAAGGATCAACTGGAGTTGTTTGCATTGCTCGAGAAAAGCAGAGTGGGCGCCAGGTGGCAGTAAAAATGATGGACCTAAGAAAGCAACAGAGGAGAGAACTTCTGTTCAATGAGGTGAGTACTGCACGTCCATATAATCCAACGTCAAAGGTTTGTCAATATGAAGAGATGCAAAAATGATGAATATGAGGTATTAGTTGATATTTTGGTCAGTCTTGACAAGCTCCTAACCCATGTCCATGGGTCATCCGTCTCTTGCAAGTTCCTACACCTACACTGTCTCTAGTGTAGGGAATTGAAAGATAGTGAGACCTCTTAATGGGGGTTGTGTGAGCATGTATTTAGCCCAAAATATCAATAATAGTTATCATTTTTGCAGGATGGGGCAGGGGAAAATGGGGTGTCAGTACTTAGTGGGGTGTACATAAATGGTGATTGGCAGCCCACCTGGTCTAAATACAATGGGCATGACCAATATGCTGTTAGCTAGCATGGTGCTCCACATGTAACATGTGTGAATGGCATGATATGGAATCCTTATCTAGAATACTAAGCCCCCTCTCCCATGGATGATATACGTGTCAGTCTCGACCTCCCTTATACAGTATAACATTGTGTCTGCATCTTTCTGGAAACTGGTGTTTTAAAGGGAATATCTAATTTTTGGCGTTTTGTTTTTTTCTCATTGAGCTGTTTTCCCACAGGCCACTAGGCCTGATACATCAAGACTTGATGTTCTGTAGAGGTCACTTTTCAATTCCCATTATCACCAGCAGGATTACAATGACAGTTATCACCTTTGAACAGATTACACAGGATCCACCATTCACAATAGGTGATATCACAGCTTATCTCCTCCCTAATGACCTCTGCACAGGTCACAGAGCATGCCTAGAAAACTCTCCTATGGCAGTCAATGAGGCCCTCTCCAGTTTATTGTGTCTATGGTCCATGTGGCTGCTCTGATTATAGGAAGTCTTGATGTATTTTTGATCTATTGGCCAGTCCAACAACTGTTGGGTTTTAGGACATTTTTTTAAATATAAATAGTAACCAAAAATATTTTAAAGAATCTCTTTAACCTGCCCTGTTATCTATAAGGCTCATTTCACACACAATATTCTACAGTGTCCATTTTGTTTCTATTGGGAGGATTCCACAGTGGAAACCTTGGCATCCATTAATTTCTTTAATGGATGCCACGGAGTGCCATCTGTCACCTATGAGCTCCCGTGTCAAAAAGCATCTGTATGTCTGTCTGTACATCTATCTCATAGGTATGTATTAGGGCTCATGCACATGACCGTACTGGCTCAGTGCCCATGTTTGTGGACCGCAAATAGCAGTCCACAATGCACGGGCACCGGCTGTTTGCACTCCGTATTGTCTTGAATGGGTTCACGATCCGCAAGATACGGCCAAAGACAGAACATATTCTATATTTTTGCAAAGATAGGTGAAGTCCTATCTTCAGTTGTATCTTGCAGATTGCGGACCCCAAGACAATAGGTCCACGGAGTTCACATAGCCTGTGCCCGTATATATTGCAGACCGTAAACGGCGGGCACTGAGCCCTTGCGTTCATGTACATGAGCCCTTAATCAGTGCTGCATTGTCAGACTATGCAGGGACACATCCCACCTGGTAAGGGTATGTTCACATATGTGTTGGAGGCTCCATCACAGAGAGAGAAAAGTCCTGCATGCAGAACTTTTTTTTCTCAGCTAAAAAGAGTGTTCTCCCTAACAGAAACCAAAAAGATCCCATTATAATCAATGGGATCTGTTATGCTCCATTCCTGACATTTATGTGCTGAATCCGGTACTTCAGTTATTTCCATTCTTCTGCTTCTATACTGGAGCAGGAGATTAGAAAATAACAGCAATGATGTTATAAGCAATAATAAAGGAATGACACATCATTGAGTCATAAGAATAAATGCTCCAGAATTCTCATTACACGGAGAATACAAGTAGTTACTAAAACAGACCTGTCAGGAGAGGGGACAGCTCCTCTTTAAAGGAATTGTCCAAAATGATTAAAAAGATGTTAAGCAAACGGAAATTGGATGAAATGAAGAAAAAGCATTACTCATCCTTTAGATATAACAGTTTACACTGTGCCATTCCAGTGTATTACTCATAGATTGTCTTTCAGCTGCCTCCTTTCTCCTTCTCCATTGTACATGTCATGGTTTGTCATGAATGTCATGGTTTGACTCACTTGTATAGCTTTTCAGTGTGGTATACCATCCGTCACTGCAGTTGCCTTTTCCTTTATGTTTCTGTTGACACAAGCCCGTTCTTTGTGTGGTATGTAGGTGGTTATTATGAGGGATTATCAGCATGCCAACGTTGTGGAGATGTACAAGAGCTATCTGGTGGGAGAAGAACTGTGGGTTATGATGGAGTATGTACAAGGAGGTGCCCTGACTGATATTGTATCACAAACCAGGTATGTTCCAATTAATATCAGATAATCTCCAAGTACTCTTATAAGCCAGTGACTCAAGGTTAAAACCCGTAACTCCATAATTTGTGTATGATTATCAGATGAATACTGGATTATAAAGGGATCTGTGTATACAAGGTTGATGACAAAGGTGCAATTTAAACCCGATTCTCTGCCAGTTCTTCATTCAAGAAGATCCCAACACCCAAGACATCCAATCAAATAGCCACAAATACTAGCTTCTTCTTGGTATCATCTATACATGCAAAGCTTCAGGTTCTAGGTAGTGTTGAGTGAACAAGTTGAATATGTCCACGATCCATGAATAACATGGAGTCCACTGCTCAAATGGGACTGATTTGTGGCAGGTGGACCAAGAGCGTGAAGTTCCAATTACTTAGGTTGCTCTGCATGGCATGGGGCTGTCTCTTCTACAAAGGTGTGGTATTTATGTGGCCCCTGCTTTTTCATTGCCATCATTTGAGATATGCTCTGTACTGTGAGACCCACAGAGACATATTTTTTTGGCGGGAAAGGGGAATGAATAAAAAATTCCATAATTTTTTTCCTACTTTCTTTCTTCTCACTGTTTACCATGATATAAAAATAACAACTTTCTAAAATATTTTTTTATTGGAAATGAGATGAATATTTTTTCCTATAATTTATTTTCTTTGGAGAGAGTTTTTTTTTTTTTTTAATTAAACTTTATCTAACTTAAAATGTTTGTCTGGCCTTGGAGCCAACAATGCTTGGCATCCTCTCCTGTCCCTATGAACGTAAAAAAAGCTCACCTGTCTGCGGTCCTGCCACTGCTCCATTCCTGACCACTTCTGTCCCTGCAGGACTAGGAAATGGCATGATCCCCTGACCACTGCAGCCAAACACAGGCCTCAAATGTGACAGCAGCTTGACTGCTATGTCACTGTGTGTTCAAGCCACTGTGACTGCTGAGGCCTGTAATTGTCCACAGCGATCACCGGTCTAAGCTGTTTCCTGGTCCTGAGAAGTGGCTGGGAATGGAGCAGTGGCTGGACCGTGGACAAGGGGACGGAGGAGTACCTCATGGGTTGTTGAAGCCAAGGCCAGACAGTTCCTTTAATTTTTCCTCCCCCACAGGAACATAAAGCTGTGGACATACATACATGGTATTCCAGAATGTTAATGCCTGTCAGTGTTACAGTGACCTGTATTAGGTCATGTTCCAGGCAGGGTCTAATAGGCAGATGCTTATGTTAGACCTGAGGGGCCTTTGTTAGGTCCTGCAAGTGCTGATGAGCTGACATAGAGAGTCCCCTCCCTCTGTCAAACAGCTTGGATTCTGTGGTTGCTATTGACTACATCATCTAAAGGGTTAAACAGTCAGGATCAAATGTTTCTTTGATTCCATGGTCCTTCGATGATCAAACAGGCACAGCTTGCGAGCCTGTGCCATCAGCATGAGGTATAAGTACAACATGGAGCCCAAGATGTTCAGGTATGTCAAGGTGCAGGAAAGAAATTTAACCAAAGCAAATCTACTCCACCCCAAGCCCCCCCCCCTTCCCCCTGAGTGACCCTTCTGCTGCCATGGTTACCTTTGGGGCTGCAGTTAATTAATTTATTGAGCTGCTGGTTTGAACAATTCTTTGGAGCATGGCTGTGCCATCTCCCCAGTAGCTGATCAGAGGAGTCTTACTCCTCTTTCAGCATCTCACCCCATGAGTGGCTTGTGGAACTGGAATTGCATGGATTATGTTGGTTCAGCAAAGCATAGCAAGGCACTACTTAAAGAGGACCTCTCCTGACATGTTTTTGGGTACTACTTCCATTCCTCGTGTAATAACAGTTCTGTGTAATAAACTGTTGTTATGACTCTGTGCTGTGCCATTCCTTTGTTATTCCTGCTAGAAGTTATGAATGAATCAATAGCAGTTTGCAATGAAGGTCCAAATGGGTGTTACCAGTTTGGGGTGTGTCCCTGCACAGTCTGACTCTATTCAATAAGCCCTGCCAGTGTCAGACTGTGCAGGGAAACCCCTCCCCAACTGGTAACACCCATCTGGACTTTCACTGACGCTAGCAATTCATTCAGGAATAATAAAGGAATGGCACATAATAAAGGAATGGCACATAAACAAGTCATAAGTAGAGACGCTCCAGAATTGCTGGGAGTACAAGCAGTTACTAAAATATACATGTCAGGACAGGTTACAAGTCCTTTTTGGGTCTTCTAGGCTACACCTACTTGCCCCTGTACTCTGTACATAATACTGCTAATACTGAGAGTGATAATTTACATTTTAGCAGCTTCCTTCTGTATTTGAATCGGAGGAACAGTGAATTTTCTAAAGGGAGGTAAAAGCTCTTAGTATTAACGGGGTATTCCCATCCCAGACATATATGGCATATCCTATGTCTTCTCCTATACAGCTCAGTAACATGCGGTGCTTGTATTTCCTGCATTGTTATATATCTATAAAATTTTATGTGTCTTCATAACATTCAATCCTTGTTTCAGACTGAATGAGGAGCAAATCGCTACTGTGTGCAAGTCTGTGCTGCAAGCTCTCGTGTACCTGCACTCCCAGGGCGTGATTCACAGAGACATCAAGAGCGACTCCATCCTTCTCACTCTAGATGGCCGGGTGAGTGACTGCAGCCACCATCATCTGTAGATTTAATGTTTCTTCTTTTATGATAGCTGCTGCCAATGATCACAACATAAATATACGAAAGTGCTGATTCATCTCTAATATGTGTATATATATTGTAAGGGATCGCTCTCTCTCAGGTGGTCGCAATCACAAATCTTCAGACACACAGGGGGTTTTAACGTTCAAATGGTGCTTTATTTTCGCTGCTTAGCACCAACACAAATGAAAAACATGCAAATAAACACCTGCCCGTCTGGGCTCTACCTAATACACCTGATGTCTCTATCTCACCTATAGAGCGCTGCTCACACACGGTATTAGATCCGGCTTCCTCAGCCGTATGGTCCAGCAGCCTCCTGGCTGTGACCTCACCAGCACCTTTGGGGGGAGATGGTCCAGTAGTCCTTCTGACTCTGACCGTGCGACCCTATTTCCGCAGGGCAACTTCAGGCTATACTAAGCCTTGTGGCCCCTCCGCCCTCATGGCTGAGATCACACAGATCCTCTGCAGGCTACCTTCCAAATTCACTCTCTCACAGATTTCCTCAGCCTTGTGGCCCCCCAGCCCTCCCTGGCTGGGACCACACGGGTCCTCTCCAGGTCTGTTCCCTGGGGCCCTCTCTCTCTCCCTCGTTTTATCCCTCCGTGATTACACTAGCAGGCCTCACCTGCAATCTCCTCAGCTAACCGCAATACCTGCAGTGGAAGGTTGTGGACTGGAAGACTCCCACAACCAACCTGTCTCCAAGTCCAAGAAATCCAGCCCGTGTCACTTTAAACAAAATCTCCAGTAAGCTATGCCTAAGGCTACTTTCACACCTGCGGCGCGGGGCTCCGGCAGGCTGTTCTGGTGCGGAACTGCGTTCCGGCCCCATTAACTGTAATGGGGACGGGCCGCGGATCCGGCCACAGCACGGCAACCCCTGCTGATAGGCGGCCGGAACGAAAATACAACATGTTTCTGGATTTCAGTTATCTCACCCAGCTACACTGAACAAAGGGTGAGATACACACGCCTTCCAGCACTTATACTGTACACATCACCACAAGATATATATATAATCTGTATAATGTCATATAAAACATTACAAAATGCACCCACACTAATGTGGTGATGTTCAGGTAGTATAGCCATGTAGTACATAGTAACATAGTTTATAGGGCCGAAAAAAGACATCTGTCCATCCAGTTCAGCCTGTTATCCTGCAAGTTATAATTATTCAATATACAAGTAGTAATAACTGCATTTCCCTCATGTGCAAAGTACAGCACATGCGCCACACAGGGGCATAGATAAAGGCTCATGGGCCCTGGTGCAAGAGTTCAGCTTGGGCCCCCCCTCTCCCCAGCGCTGGTGCACCTAGCTTTTCTGCCGGCCAAGTCAAAAATTGAAACCCCCCCCCACCCATGCCAAATTCTCACCCTAACCTTTTCCCTCCTAACATTACGTACAGAGTAAGGCTACATTCACACGACAGTTGCTTTTGCGGCCTCCGATCCACATATTTTGCAGCTCAGATGCAGACCTATTCACTTAAATGGGTCAGCAAAAAATGCGGACAGCACACATCCGCATCCGTATGTCCGTTATGTAGCCCCGCAAAACAAATAGAACATGTCCTATTTTTGTCTGTTTTGCGGACAAGGATAGGCATTGTTACAGTGGATCCGCAAAAAAACGGATGCCATACGGATCATCATCTGCAATTTGCAGACCGCAAAACACAACATTTGTGTGAATGTAGCCTAATACAGCCCCATACCTCGTACATCCAGTGATGTCTCCTCTGATGTAGATCTTCTCTTTCCTTATCTTCTCCTTTCAGACCAGACGCCATTTTTCAGCCATTTCTCATCTCTGCAGTTTGACAGAAACAAAATCTTAGTTTACTACTTTTCCATCATCCTCCCGTCTTCTGGACAAATCATCCTACCACCCCCAGTACTGTGCCACTAGTACCACACAGATAGTGCCCTTCAATAATTATTGGCACACAGTGTCCTAAAATAACTGTGCCCAGCAAATAGTGTCCCGTAATAGTGTAAACATAACGTCCCCCAGAAATAACTGCGTCAATTCTCTGCCAGAGTGCCAGAATGTCCCCACTGTGCCCCAGAAGTAATAATGCTTCCATAGTTCCCATACTAGTAATCATGTTCCCCAGAAGTAATAATTCTCCTTATAATGTGACAGTACAAAAATGCCCCATGTGTGCCAGTGCAAAAAAAAACCTTTTAATGCTCCCAGTTGAGCTAAGGTCCCCATAGTGCCCCCATAATGTGCCAGTATAAAATACCCCTAAATAGGGCCCCCCCGTAGATGCACCCATAGTACCCGCCATAATGTGTCCCAATATAAAATGCCCCTTCTTTGTGGCCTCAGTAGATGCCCCCAAAGTGCCCCCCAATAATGTGTCAGTAAGAAGTGCCCCCAATAATGTGAGAGAAGTGCCCCCAAAATTTCCCCCCCAATAATGTGCCAGTAAAAAATGTCTCACTTCCATAGATGCCCCCCAAATCATGTGCCAATAAGAAATGACCAAGTGCCCCTATGTGCCAGTAAGAAGTGCCCCAGGGGCGGACTGGGAATTTAAAGTGGCCCTGGAAAAAATACTAAAAGTGTCCCTGTTTTGTAGTTGGATCCAAATTGATGGAAGGCAGGGCCAGTAATACCAAATTGTGGAACATTATACCACCCCAACAGAGCCCAATACCACAGTCCATCACAAAATACTGCCAGCAGCACAAATTTCCATGTAAGGACTATGGCCAATCTGCCCTTGCCTAGAGGCTCCGTTTCCTCACCTCGCAAAACGCCTCCTTTTGCTTGATTGACAGGGCCAGACAGCTCGCTCTATCTGCTGCCGGCCCTGTCCGATCCAAATCCCACGTACATCCTTCATTCGGCGCAGGCGCAGTGAGTGTAGCAGGCTGCCAGGCTCCCGGCTTCCTCACTGCGCCTGTGCCGACTACGTCACAGTCCACCTGGAAGAGAAGGCAGCGCAGACGCAGTGAGGAGGCCGGGAGCCTGCTACACTCAGTGCGCCTGCTAGGAGGCTAATTAACATATTATAAAAGGTTCAATTACACAAAAAACGGGCCACTGGCAATAAAGTAAAATACATATTTAGCATCAGGGGACATTTACACATTTGAAATGTTATCCTGTTTAATATTGGTGACAAAAACCTTTTAAAAGGAACAACAAAAAAATGACAGCCTTGAATTCTAAATTTATAGCAAGGGCAATACTGCATGGACAATTATTCACGGTGGTCAACTGAGACTCTACACGGTGTATGAGATATGCATCAAGGTTGCAGTATCTATGTAGCTCTGTACATAGCGGTAATTCTAGCAGATCATTGACAAACTTCGCACACTGAGATGATATTTGGCACCACTGTGCCACATTCATCTATTTGCTGGCAGGTAGCCCGCCTTATCTCCACCAATGATTACGAATTGCCCAGTAAATGGCTACTGTGTGGGCTGGCTCAGTAGTAATTAACACAGATATATGTGGCTCGGATAATCCTAACATAAAGCGTATTTACTAAAGTTGTACACCAGTTTTCTAGCTGCACATTTTGGTACAAGTCCTGTTTACAACCAAAAATGTGCAAATTTTCTTCCACACTTGCCACCAGTCTCGGTTACAGACAGAGGTCACATAGGTGAGGTCATCGTAAATTTTCTGGTGTAGTAAAGCCATTAATTATGGTGCAAGTCTGTTTTTCGCCAAAATTTGTGACTTTTTCCCCCTTTTCTGCCATGTTTGCCACTTTTCTAAACAGTAAGCAGGCTATGGACAGGGCCTCCACAGCCTGACACATTTATCAATATGTCTGTACATTACACCAGCTCTTTGCTGACGTAGATTTAATTTTCTGGTGCATAGCCCTCCCAAGGATGCACCAAAAGTATTAAGAGGCACGAATCTTTTATTCGTTTTGGTGAATCCCTTACGTTAAGACTAACGTAACAAACACCAATCTCGAATAATTTTCCCGCACAATATGAGACTAGGAGGGGAATGATGAGGCTCTTTAGCCCCCTTGCAGACGAGCGTGACACCTGCACGTCTCCCGCAACGCATCTAGTGGCCTGAACTCCCGGCACTGACAAGGATCACATAGCATTAGATTGATTTATGATGCTATGTAACCCTTACAGTTATGGAATGTGTTGGATAACACTTGCTGCGACCATGCCGCGGGGGCATGTGTGAGTGTTGGAGATGTCACAGTGATAATGGTGCCGGTGGTTATATTACTCACAGTTAGGTGACTGCTGCTCCCTGGGCCGGCGTGCAGGTGTGTGGAAGGGGGACACCAATCTCTTCGGGGCACTCTCTGGTTTTCAGGGCGCTGCGGTTTTCAGGCGAGTTGCCCTTGGTGGTAGTGTATTAGGGTGTCGGTCGACAGGGTCCCTGATGGTTTTTGTGACGCCAGCACGGTGCAAATAGGTGAACAGTAGAAAAGATGAGGAGACACGTGAGTTGCAAACTGTAGGAACTTTACTGAAGAGAGGTCCGCCTTAAGGTACAGGTTGTTCATACAGAAAAGGCTTGTGATTTTTCTGGATTTGTTTTCTCATTTTGTCTCTCATAGTTGAGGTCTGCCTATGATGTCAATTACAGGCCGACCTCATCTTTTTAAGTGGGAGAGCTTGCACAATTGGTGGCTGACTAAATACTTTTTTTCCTCACTGTATGTGCTTTTAGTAAAAATACCCACAGCAAATATTTTTTATTGGATGTATCTGTATTGGAACGCTGGTGGATGCCACCAAACTGAAGCAAAAATATATCTCTTGTGACATGTTCCAGTATAATGTGAACCTATACAGGTACATCTCGATAAATTAGAATTTCATCAAAAAGTTCCTTTGAGAACTGCCGGATCTCAAAGCCAGAATTGAAAATGCAGATGTGAAAGTAGCCTTACACCTCAGTCAGCTCATTTTCTGCCACTGTCTTCTATCAACTGAAACTGTATCCAAAATGCAGAATGGTATTACCCTTCTTACTGTCAGCCAATCTAACACGGGCACTGGTGGAAGGGAGACCTTTTAAGAGTAAGGGGTGAGTGCTGCTCTATTTTATCTGGTTCAGAAGTGGGAGGTGGCAAGAAAGATGATGATATGTTGGAAAGAACTTGGTGCTCAAGCCTTCGATGTACTTCCATTTGGTTGATATGGAGGCATTCTTCAACTCTATGGCACTGGTTTAGTCACTGATCAAAATCCCAAAATGTATCTTCGAAAGAAGGCTGTGCTTGTGATACAGGTGTGTTTTGGGAAAGGTGCCATTTCTCAATCTCTGCCTGGGTGCACACCACCACAGGTAGCGGTGGACAAGGAGACAATGCATATGTTTCATCATCCGCCGTCTTGTTTTAGTGATGAATGCCTCATAACCCCAATGTATGCAGTCAATGAAATACTAGTGTAGAAGAACTTTTATTAAAATAATGGAACACGGCACGTGCAAACACTGGAAACATGGATTGTTCTGAATTGCGTTTCTACTATTCTTACTATATGTGAAAATTTGAAGCTCTTTGTAGCCCATCTACTGACGACAAGGTGGCTTCTACAAATGGTACCTACACTATCATAATTGCCTCTCCTGGGCATAAAGCCTACAACCTTCAGGGCAGTGTAGGATTCAGCTAGAGTATACTCTATTTATATACATTTGCCTTCTGAAATTAGATAAGTGACCATTGGGGCACGGTGTTCCTTTATCATAGAATACATGTGTGGCTTTTTTATTTTGCAGGTCAAGCTTTCCGACTTTGGGTTTTGTGCTCAAATTAGCAAAGACGTTCCAAAGAGGAAATCCTTAGTGGGTACTCCATACTGGATGGCACCAGAGGTCATTATGAGGTCGGCATATGGCACTGAGGTAAACCTGTAATAATCTAGCTAAAAAGGAAAGAAAAAAGTTCAACCATTCATCCAGCTGTAGGAGCCAAAATGGTGGTGGACTCAGCCTGTCTACGATTTAATACTAAATTGTCCTACAGCAGTCAAGGAATTTTCTGGCAGAAAATTAAAAACCACAACCATTAGACCAGTGCTTAAGTATAAAAAAAAATACAAAAAACATTCTTTGATGTGGCTTTATCTGTTGAGACCTATTCTCCATGGTCTTTGTATCATGGGGAATTTTCTCTTATTGAAGATCATTAACCATTAAAAGACCATTATCCTCCATGGTCCTTGTATCATGGGGAATTTTCTCTAGTTAAAGCCAATGAACTTCGGTATTAGTCTGAGGTTGCTTCATCTGTCCTGAGATTCAGATCCTAGGAGGTTTATCTATGGCATTACATTTCATCACTAGTCTCTGTAGATTCATAATCATCACTAAACCAATTACTTGTAGTCACGTTGTGTTGTCATTCCTCATTATTCTATAGGTGGATATCTGGTCTTTGGGGATCATGGTGATTGAAATGGTGGATGGTGAACCTCCTTACTTCAGTGACTCTCCTGTACAGGCCATGAAAAGGTTGCGAGACAGTCCACCTCCAAAACTGAGGAATTCCCACAAAGTGAGTGACGAGCACAATTTAAACGTCTTTTTCACATATGCCTTAGAGGTGTTCACCATGAATAATTTCCTGGATTTCAGGTTTGTGAAATAAAGCATATCACTCATAGTGATCTGCCAACAATGATTATAGAGGAAGTTGTGGTCTGTGACTCTGGCCATTAAATACAGTGTGGGAACCAATCCTTTAAACTCTTAAGGGAGTGGCCTAGATTGGTACATAAGAACAAATTTGATTCATCTCCGATTTTCAAAAGCTATAAGTTGTATTTTTAATGGTTTTGTGGTACAGCAAATGTACTGTGTGATTTTATAAATGTTATGGGGGGACAGGGTTAAAAAAACACCAATTCTTACATAGGTTTTTATTTATTTATTTTTTTATGGTGTTCTCCATACAGTATAAGTGTCATAATAAACTTATTTGGTCAGTGTGATTATGCCAATAGCAAATTTATATACAGTAGTTATATCCTTTTTTTTTTTATTTGTGTCACTACGTCCTATGTTGCAGGACACATTGTAGTTTTCATTGGCACCTTTTGGAGTACATATGACTTTTTGATTGCTTTTTATTGCTCTTTTGCATTTTTTAGTTTATCATACTGGTGAAAAATATGATCATTTTATTTTATGGGTCATTACGAACATGGTGATACTGATTATTTATATTTTTATTTTTCTACATAAATGTTTTTTTTTTTACTTAATTTTTTTCAAACCCTTTTTTTAACTCTTCGTTAATATTTTTTTCTATGTCCCAGTAGGGGACTTTAACCTGCAGTCTTCTGATCGCTCATATAATACAATGTAATACTTCTGTATTACAGTGTATTATTTCAGTTACTGTAAAAACCAACAATGCCTACTCAGTCCTGCTCTAACCATTTAGATGCTGTGGATAGCATTGAATGCAGCACCTAACATAGTAACATAGTAACATAGTTTGTAAGGCCGAAAAAAGACATCTGTCCATCCAGTTCAGCCTGTTTTCCTACAACCTAAGGGGTTAAACTGCCAGTATCAGAGTTAAAGGGAATCTGTCACCACAGACCCTTCCATATAATTAGCTGATATGAGAGATGTGCGCTTGTCAGCTGAATTTAACACTGTTGGTCTCCTCTCAAAATATGGCCACAATTTGGAAAAATTAGCTTTTTAATAATATGCATTTAGGCCCCTTGGTGCAATGAGTGTGTTGCCTTTACACCCAGAGGCTCTGCTCAGTTCCTTAACCTGTCCCTAAAACCTGTCTCCTGAAGTTTTTTGCCTACATGTTCACTTCGCTGATCGATGCAGTACATTACAGATACTTGTTGGCCAACGGATTCAGTACTGCACTAGTGAAGCCATCGGCCAGCAAGCTTCTGTACTGTGTTGCGCCTATGCCTTGTGGAAGTAGCTCCCGATGAGTCACAATCCGACTTTCCAACAAGCCTTGGGATATGACAACGGAAAATAATCAGGCCACGTATCCATTTGTAGCCAGTTGTTTCGAAGTACTTGCCCCTCATCAGTACGGAGCAGGATTCTGGTTAGCTGAGTGTGATGCCCTGGATGTAGCTTAGGCAGGGTACTGGCTCTCCTTAAAGAGACCAGCCCTGAGTGGAGACTTCCTGGAAGTGCTCCACAGGAGACACTTCTTGACATATTGTATTCCCATGGAGCATTATCAATTAGTCTCCATATCACGGAGCACTTCCAGTAAGTCTCCACTCAGGGCTGGTCTCTTTAAGGAGAGCCAGTGTCCTGCCTAAGCGCCCTCCATCTGCAAAAGACAATATTCACGCTTTGGCATTTTTCTGTGTAAAAACTGTAGCAAAAGTCTAGTAAGTTTAATGCAGGCAAGCTTGTCTACTTTGGAAAATCGGCTTTTGACTGAGTGCAACCATAGCTGAAGTCTCCTGGGGGGACCTGACAGCAAGCGTTCAATTCAAATACAGCACCACAGGAAATGAAGCACTGCGCATCTTGTTGGAGGTACCGTACGATGGGTTCCCATCAATTAAAAGGGCTTTCCCCAAAATACAAACTTATCCCCTATCCACAGGACAGGATAGGGGACAAGTATCATATTGGTTGGAGTCTGACCACTGGGACCCCCAATGACCATGAAGAACAAGTCAAACATGTACTCTGCCCATCCAGTAACTCTCCATCGAACAGCTGAAAATAGCTGAGCAAGGGCTGCAAAAATGTTAAAAGGAAGGCCATGGATAGTTGTTGCTGTATTTTAGGTGGGGTATGATGAGAACGTGTACAAGAATGAAGCTTGAGGAGAGAGGTGGTAAAGGCTTTGATGTGTGTCTGAAGGACAGAGCAGAATGGACAGTTGTAATATGGCCACGGACTTGTGAGACTGAGGGCTCATTCAGATGACCATATTCGTCTTGTGGTCCACAAATTGCATTTTATGGAATGGCCAGCCCTATTATAAAAATATATTATAAAAATTTCTTTTCCACAATTGCGGACAAGACTAGGACATGTTCTATCTTTTTTGTGGGGCCGCGGAACGGGAGTACGAATGCAGACCGCACATGGTGTAATGTCCATATCTTTTGCGGCCACACTGAAATAAATCAGTAAATTTGCAGAGCCCTAAGGGAAAGTGTAGATTTTTAACAGGTTCCCTACTCAACGGCGGACATGCGGTGCCATGCCTAGAGCCATGATTGATAGGTGTGGTGGAAGCAGGCATGGGATTCAGCCAGTTCCCTCAGGTTCTAGAGATCCAGTTGTTAAAATTACAGATCTGGCTGGCAGCTGAAGATGAGCCCTTCCATTCCATAGTTTAGCTCCTTAGGCTTTTTAAAGGTTGGGTGATATGTGGTGTATTTATGTGTGTGTAGTGTATATGTTGGGGTTATTGATTGTTATCATCTATTGGGGTCAGGTTTCTATCCACCCCTAGTCCTGCAGTGATCAAGGGTTTTCTCTAGGGCCTGCAGGTTAGGTATGGGGACAGGGCACCCCCACCATCGGGGTATCCCTGGGCAAAGGGCCTACCCTAGGGCCGTACAGGGTTAGACTAGGGTTTTTTGGCTCCAAAGTATATATACATCTTTTTTATATCTGTTTATTTTTCTGCACCGTATTATGATGGTCTTTTAATGCATACCTATTAAATATAAGTGTTTTAGGAGTTCCATTTAGTTTGTTTTGCTCTGTAGTGTATATGTGGTGTATTTATGTATGTGTACCATGTATATGGTGGATTTATGTATATGTGTGTTGCATATGTATGATGTATATGTAAACGTGTCATGGCGCCGCATGTCCGCCGTTGAGTAGGGAACTTGTTGTTAAAAATTTGAATCCCACCCCTGGGTGGAAGGGATGAATGGAATGGGTAAAATATATAATAAATTTGGTTATGTTAAGTTTAAGGAAGCAGAAGGATAAAGCGAAAGAGGTCCAGGGAGTTATTCTGATTGCCTGATTGGAGTCGGGAAGGAATTTTTTCCCCTAAAGTGGGGGAAATTGGCTTCTACCTCACAGGGTTTTTTTTGCCTTCCTCTGGATCAACTTGCAGGATAACAGGCCAAACTGGATGGACAGATTTTTTTTCGGCCTTATAAACTATGTAAACTTATAAACTATGTAAGGTAAAATCTGTGTTATCTGTTTAAAATGGTAATGAATTATTTGTCAACTGTCCCTTGCCAAAAATGTACAGAAGTGAAGGTCTCCCAGGACATCAAGCGACGCCAATGTAGAGAGGATGATAGGTGAAGGCGATGTGTCAATAAATGTTGTTTGGAGAGGTATGGGGAGATCCAGGAGAGCACCAAATATGTGATACCAAAGGATGGTAAGATTTGTCTAGATCAGTGATGGCTAACCTCCGGCACTCCAGCTGTGGTGAAACTATGACTCCCAGCATGCTCCATTCATTTCTTTGGAGTTCTGAGAACAGCCAAGAAAGTGTACATCTTGGCAGTCATAGTTTTACAACAGCTGGAGTGCTGGAGGTTAGCCATCACAGGTCTAGATGGAAATGGTCGAAGGAATGTGAAATATTCTCATCTCAGGCTTGGTGACATACTTTATTTAGAATCGAAGTAAATATTCCCTTGGTCAATTAGTGAATGGGCTGTAACTGGACATAGTCTTATGGCTTTCACCTTTCTCCTAGGCATCTCCAATTCTACGAGATTTCTTGGACCGAATGTTGACACGGGAAGCGTCAGAAAGAGCCACAGCCCAGGAGCTTCTGGACCACTTTTTCCTGCTCCAGGCTGGCCTTCCAGAATGTTTGGTTCCGCTGATCCAGCAATATCACAAGAGGAACTCTACCTGCTGATCCTGGGAAAACATAAGTACGAGGTGCTTTCTTGGAGACCTAGTCATTTATCTCCACCATCTTGCCTGGTTGCTCCCAGAAGAGTCACAAATATACAATGCAACATATAAATCTGACCCTGCACCCCGAAGGGAGCTACGCCACCTCCCGACTATAGGTATAATTTATAAAAGATCTTACAAATGAACTACTTGAACTACCCAGACTGCATTGCCCCACTGGCCTCCCTACTGGGATAAAATGTGATTGTTTACAGTAGTTATTAACCAGTTTACTGCTGGGAATGTGCAGTAAACCGGATGCTGGCGGTGCCAGCAGGAAAGTGGTAAATAATTTATTTTTTACACTGGAAAAGAAATTCATAACACGGACCACGACAGAAGCACCTTATCGTCTTTTCCCCCTAAGACCTGGCTGTACTAGCACTCACAACACTTCCTCAGATTACCAGCAGAGGGAGCTGGGAACAGCACAAGGACAATCATTCCAACATTGTTTGCAGAGTGTTTTTAGCCACTTTTTGGTCTTGTAAGGGTTAATAACGCAGTCTCATCAGACTGCACTCCTTAAAAGGACATTTAAAAGAGAAAGTTACAGGTTTTAGTTTAGAAATATTGCACACAAGACACAAAAGAATAATTGACGGCGTATATGATAGGGGTGTGGTTTTGTGTGATTTGGCGCTCGCAAAACAATTGTGGAACACAAAGTTCTGACGTGATATACTTTACAGAGGAGAATGATCTGATCTGTGACAAGTAGAATCTAAATTTGTGAAACTTTGCAGGTTTCTGACATAACGTCCGCTCATGTTGTGCAGCTGTTCACAGTGCGTATGTGTTTGGTTTTTTATTAGTGTCTCTATAAATGTGTCGGAGTTAGAGGTGTTTAGTGGTGTCCTAGATTACAGAACACCCACGTGGCTCCGCGCAGTTTTACTTCGTAATGTGTTTAAATTAGATTTGACTTGCTTTTATATCACTGTGGATACAGAACTATTACAAAAACTTTTACTATGACATTGCTTAAAAGGAATCGGTCATCAATGCTTCACCTATATAACTAATGCTAAGGTGCTGTGCACTCAAATATCGTTTAAAGCGTACTTTGTGGTATCTTTATGTGCATTTCTGTTTACAAGAAAATGCAGTTTGTACGATATGCAAATTGGGTGTAAAGTGCCTAGGAGGGTGTTTCCAATCTTTCAAAAAGTCCAAGACCATCTCTTCTTTTTCTCCCAGTACCTCCCGGATGCGCCCCTAACTCTGTTTGACGTCCGAGATGCCTGTGACATCACCTTTCAGCTCTGCCCATATCCTGTGCAGACTGGTAGTCTGACTGGCACAGCACACCTCAGTACATACTGCGGGCCGGGCATCCACCTCTCTGTAGGTACTGCGCATGTGCCATGCTCCTGATTTCACTGTGGGACTGTTGTTATTCCACTTGTGGCGGTGCCAGGGGCGGATTGGAAACCTAAAGTGGCCCTGGAAAAATACTGAATAGTGGCCCCATGTTGTAGGAGGGTCTAAACAGACAGGAGGTGAGGCAATAAAAATAAGGTGGGAAAGCAATACCATAGCGGAAAATACTACATACCACAGTGCCGCACAATATTTTGCCCCAAAAGCTGTCCCTCTGTGTTGGACATCAAAAGCTGCCATTTTCTTTCCTCCTCCTGCTCCTTCAGTTGTCTTTGATTAAGATATGGAGCAGGGTGATTAGGGGGTGAGATGCGGGACATAGTTGAATCCAGGACATGTCACAGGCCGAGTACATGAGTATCTGATTCTTAGAGTTAATTACCACTGTACCCAGCCAGCAGCAGAGATGGGGACTTGGGCTGCCCCCTGGGCATTGGCCCACCGGGAAATTTTCCACTAAGGTCTATGGCCAGTCCACCGGGGCGGTGCTGTAGTGATGAAGCCAGCAGCACTGCGCATGCAAAGTACATACAGTGAGGCCAAAGCCTGCAGTATGTACTGTGATGCGCAGAATGTGTTCACAGCAATAGGTAATACATACCTCCCAACTTTTTGGAAGGTCAAATAGGGACAATTTTGATTCACTGTGTGAAAGATCCATTTTCCCTGCACATCTATACACTTAGTGCAATAGTTTTCTTTTAAACAATAGCGCACAAATTATCTTAATATAGAAACTTCTAAAATCCAAATTGCATCTAATAATGAAATAATATACAAGGTGGGTTCCAATATACAGAGAAGAACCAGACAAGCATCTTCTGGATCAAAATAAGTAAATGTAATAATGTAAATCTATACTTTAGATCACAAAGATGGACATTTAAAGAGCAAAGAGAGACAGAGGAACTTGGGTCAAAAAGAGGGTCACTTGGGAGGTCTGGTGATGTCACAGGCAGAGGAGGAGAGCATTGCTGACATCACACGGAGTTAGGAGCGCACAGGGTAGGTACTGGGAGCGGGAGAAGAGGTAGGCTTAGGCTCTGATAGATTGTAAATGCCTTGCTGGGCAATTTGTACCTCATTTTCATACCATACAAACTTCATTTTCTTGAGATCAGAAATGCACAGAATTATACCAAATTATACCAATATGCTCTAAATGATGTCTGAGTGTACAACAGCACCTTAGCGTTAGTTATATGGGTGAAATATTGGTGACCGATTCCCTTGAAGAGGAACCACTTCACTTCTCAGCACAATGGAGCAAACGTCTCATTCGTGATGCAAGGAGTCAGCCATCTGCAAGTATGGATCTGGAGGTTTTCTATGGAGTTGGTATGGGCCATGAAAGCTGAATTTCTGCTCTTGGGAGAAAATTGTCCTTGTTACATGGAGTTATTCTCCTGTGATATAGATTCTTTCTAAAAGGTGGCTCCCAGAAATGTCCAGTAATGGCCCATTCTTTGGATAGGGCCCCACCGATCAGCAGAACAAAAGGGGCCAACACCGTGGCACCCCTGTACAAAAAATGGTGACTAGTGCTGAGCTTCATCTCAACCTTATTCCCATGAATGGGGCTAATTTACATGCCCACACGATCGCATATTAATAAGCAATTCTAAATATAGGCCTTCAATGAATATTCCTTGAAAATTAATTTAACGGGCTACCTACAAACACGATTTATGACAAGTCAATTTGATAAGGCAAAAAAGCAACACTGGTGCAGCCTCAGCAGCTGGGACCCCAAGAGGTGGCAGTGGTTTTCGTGAACAGATTACACATATCTAGCTTCAGTGGGACTTATGGAAACCTAAAGGTGAGTTGATTGGACACCCCCCCCCCTTTCCCTTTAATTAGAGTGATTTTCACCAAGCAGAATTTGCATACAGTTGCTGTTGATATGTAACATTTCGGTGTATTATATGAAATGTATTGTATGATACTAGAGCGCTATAAGATTTTATATCTGAAAGTCTTACTTTTAAGTTTAACTTTTTCAGCGTGTTTTTTATGTTTATTTTATTACCAGTCCAGTATATTACATAAAATCACATCCTTACATATAGAACTTAAAGGGGTATTGCAGTTTCTAAATATTGATGACTTAACCTCAGAATAGACCATCAGATGGCACCCCCATTGGTCAGCTGTTTTTGGCAGCTGCCACCGCTGGTAGAAATACAGTGGATGGAGCTGGAAGCAGAAGGTTCTGCCGGCTGTGTGGTGGCCGTGCTGACTTAGTGGTACTCTTCCTTCGTTCATGTGAAAGGCAGCTGGGCTGCAGTATGTTGCCACCAGAAAATACACAGAGTCTTCTGTTTCCGATATTGTCCACTGTTCTGTTTCTAGTGCCAACAGCTAATGAAATGAGCTAATCTGTGGGGGTGACATGATCTGGACCCCTACCAATCTAAAGACTAAAGATCAGTGAATTTCTTAAAATTTGATTCAGTTCTAAATCAGACAAATTGACCATCCGATTTGAGTTGAATTTATTCAAAAAGATCTCTGATTGCCTGGAAAAGTCTCTCTTTCCTCTCTGCCTCTTTCTCTCTGACTTCTCCTCTTACATTGATTCTTCTGAATCGAATGGCCCATAATTCGGGTTCAGTAGAATCAGAACTGTTTTAAACATTCAGGTCGAATTTCCAAATTTTAGAATTGATTTGCTCATCTGTATTGATCACCTGCCCTGAAGATAGGTCATCCATATTTAAAAAACACAAAACCCCTTTACTATTACCGACTTTTTGACAGTTTGTATCAAATGTAGTGTCTGTGGGTTAAGGCAGGACAATAGAGTTGGCCATTGCCTTAAAGGAGCAGTTCACCTTCTACAGACCCCACTTCATGGTTGGACCCGCGGTAGTAATCATACTTACCTGATGCTGGATTCTGGATCCATCACTGCCCCATCGGATCTGCAAGTCTTGGGTCTCCCCGCATCAACATCCGGTTTGTGACATGTGACTGCTGCAGGGTCACGTAGTGCATGGGTGGCCAGTCATTGGCTGCAGAAGTCACGTGACCCCCATCAAAACAGATGTTGACATAGGGATACCCAGGACCACAGAGATGGCAGGGCACCAATGGAGCCAGAACCCAGTGCAGGGATCTAGTGAATATGATTACCACTGCCGGTCTGGCCATGCTGTGGGGTCTGTAGAAAACCTCTGCAAAGGTGAACAACTCCTTTAAAAGTTCTAATTCATCTGGAAAAAAAAATATTTTGTTAATTGGATTTTTTTTCTAATGACAGCATGTTAATTTATTTTAATGACAAATGAAAACTTTATGAAATATAGTCTCACACTGACTGAATATTAGGAAAAGCACCATCTTCTAATCTGAGGATGGAATTAACATGACCAGCCTGCTATACTTCTAAAGATCGGACATGGTTACACCACTGACGATGAGAGGAGCATGTGCACGTACACACTAGACTGTTGTGATACACCTATTTTGTGCACTTATACAACGTACAGAGTATATACAGTATAACAGAGAGAGGAATGGTCAGTGTATGATTCTCTTTCTGTCTATATGAATATAAGCATCGATCAGCCATAACATTAAAATTAACTGCCTAATGTTGTTAAGGTTCGCCTCATGCCACCAGAACAGCTATGACCCTTCAAAGCATGGTCTCCACGTAAGTTTTGAAGGTGTCTTGTGGTATCTAGCATCAATATATTAGCAGGCATTCCCTGAAGTCCTGTAAGATGTGAGGTGGATCAGATTGATACCTGGGGAATTTAGGGACCATTCCAGAAGAAATTTTGCGGTACGGCCAACACATTATCCTGCTGAAAGTGGCTACTGCAATAAAGGGAGTACCCTTGCCATGAATCGTATCACTGGCTTGGGCGGGGCTAAGCTCTGTTCACTTAAATGGAGCTTAGCCCCGCCCAGGCCAGTGATACTAGTCGTGACGTCACTGGGCCTGCGGTAAACACAGAGAAGGCTGCGGCGCTCCTGCAGCGCCGCTGCCTTCTCAAACAGCTGATCGGCGGGGGTCCCGGGTGTCGGACCACCGCCGATCAGATGCTGATGATCTGTCCAGAGGATAGATCATCAGTTTTACAGAACTGCAGAACCCCTTTAAGTAGGCAGGTGGTACGTTTCAAAGTAACATGCACATGAATACTAGGAACTAAGTTTTTTCTAGCAGAACATTGCTTAGAAAATAACACTGCTTTGCATCCTGGTGCCATGTCTTCCCCAGGCAAGCACTTTCTGTCATGGTCAGCATTAACCTTTAGCATATTATGCTGCAGCAGCTACTGTAGAATTGGGCGAGGCAGGTCAACCTTTGTTTCCACACACATCAATAAGCCTTGGGTGCTCCATGGTTTTCCTTACTTGGACCACTTTTGGTAGGTGCAGTACATACGGAGTTTGGTCTAGAAGATCTACCATTTTGTAGGGCTTTGCTCTAATTTGGCCCTTGTCAGAGTTGTCCAGATCCTTAAATTTACCTATTTTTCCTGCTTCCAACTTCAGACTTCAGACAACCCTAATTATCTATATGGATGACTATTTATTTGTTAATTACATTTTTTTATTTGTTTATTAATTTTTAAGATAAAGAGGCCTCAATACAGAAAATGTAAAGGTGTCTTTTAGTTCACACCCCTGGGATTAACACTGTGAAGGTAGCCTATTATACACTAGTATGGAATATTGTACATTGTTGATGGAAACACCTGCTGTGTATTGTAAACTAAAAGGACCAAAGAATATAAGATACCAAACTGCTAGTGTCTTCACATTCTCATGGTAACGTCTTCTGTCTAAAAGTACAGAAATCAAAGAGGTTCAAAAGATATAAACTAGGCTCCGTGTATTTGCTTTGCAGATGTGATGTCTATGAAGCTAGGTAGCTATCTATGAGATTTCTAATGTTTTTATGGATCTGAACCAATGATAAAACGGAAAAAGATCTATATACCAGTGCATATATAAAGGAATTTAAACCGGGGAACTGGACCAAAATAATAAATGTTATGGCTGTTCGGTGTTTATGTGGTAGTCTAGGGCAGTATTTCCCAGCTCAACTCCTCACAACCCTCCAGTACTGGGGTGAACTTGCTATTGACTCTACAGGTCCCTTCCTGAATTCAACTGGCTTGGTGCTGTGACCTGCATGTCACCTCCTCATCCCCCTCCTCCATATCTTAATTAGAGACAACTGGAGGAATAGAAGGACAGAACATGGCAGCTGGCGCTGGCCACCACAGAAGGGAATCTTCTGGGGAGGTAGTGTGTACTTTTGGGACAGTGTTTTGTGCTGCACTATGGTATTGCTGGCCTTGCCTGCTTGTGTTGGCCCAACCTATTTGTTCTGTCCCCACCTTTCAATTTAGACCTACCTACAACATGGGGCCATGGGACTTGTACATTCCCAATCTGCCCTTGCTCCAAAAGGTCATGTTTTCAGGATTTCCTTAATATTGAGCAGGTGATATTGTTATTGTCAATGCATCAGAACTTACCACAGGTTTTCATTATGTGTGATCTTCTCAAACCATGACCAGCAGGTGGTCTAGGGTGACAATGCATTGGCTGCTACTGGTGATAAAACTGCAAGACTACATAGACTACCCACAACTTCCGTGGTACCATACAGGGAATATTGTAGTATTTGTACTTCCATTCATGGGAGTCACTATGAAGCCCTAGCCTTACTACATGGTTCTATACATTCCTTGTACTTGAGAGGAGCAGATCTGTTGCAGTCAAGCATCTGCTGAAGTATCATTTCTGGTGCTTTTTTGGTTAGTTTTTAAGTCTCTTTAGTTTGTGCCAGTGCACCTAATTAATGAAATGGCACACAGTAATGAACATAATGAACATAATGAATTTGGCGCTAGTGCAATGAGGTTTACGCCTATCTCATTGTAATTATGCCTGGGGCTTGCCTGGCATGGAGTTGCAACATTTTTTTTAACAACGTGATCTAATCTCCAAACTTGGCCTTAATCCCAGCCATCTTTTCAAAGTGGTGCAAGAGACCAAAAGTCTCAACATTTTGTGCAAAAAGTTGTGTACTCCAGCACTTACAACATTTTAACACCAGAAAACTGGTGTATGACATTTCATAAGTGATCCCCATAGCACCAGTATGGCACCAACTAGTTGAAATCTGAGAAAGGACGATTTATGACTTGTACATCCATATTGTATATCCCATATACATGAACAAAAGGGCACTATGGTCAAAAGTAGAATCACCAGACCTGATCTGAAAACCTGATGAGATGTAAAACCTTACCCTAACCCACTAAGTTTCTCTGATACTACACGGGTGACTGACTGCATTTATATATTAACGCAGGTTACACAAGTTGCGTTTTTTTATTGAGCTTTAGTGCCAAATCGATCACAATTTTTGTTGGTTTGAAATGACTCAAAGAGGGTTTATTGTAAAACATGTATCCGGTAGTCTACTCCTGGAGCCAGCCAGTGAGTATAAATGAAAAGTCTGCTGTGCTGCTGCTATCACATGTAACATGTATGTGTACAAACACCAAGCACTTTCTACAAACCTGTTTTAATAAAAGCATTGATGGTTTGACAGGGTGCGTTATTTCTGATCATTGTGTTTACAGAGAGTCCGTCTCCAGTTCCCTTCTTTCCTGTGTGAGATCTCTGCTTGGATGAAGACATTCTCCAGAAGGCATTTGTCTTCAGAACGTATTCCTCTTCTTCGACTGCACTGTGTAACCTTCATCACAGGCAGGAAGTCTCGGAGATTAGGATATTTATCTACATTCCACTGATGTTTTGAAAAATTTCAGCTGGGAACAAAACTTTTTTTGCAGAATACATTTTTTTTTCCTCATTAAAGGGATTGTCTGGTTTAGAACCCAACAACCCAAATACAACTAACCTGTGCCTTATTTAAAAAAAAAAAACACCCACCTGTCTGTCCGTGGTCCTGCCGCTCTGTATGGCCATTCCGCAAAATATAGAGCAGGCCCTATTCTTGTCTATATTTGTGGGTGAGAATAATCCTTTCTACTGATAAGAGTAAGGAAAAATATGGATTGCTACTGAAGAGATGACTGAAATACAGACAAGGCCATGTTCAAGAGGTCCATGACACACCATTTAACTCACAAATGCAGCTAAGGGTGCTGCCACATGTCACGGTTGTGGTGCATTTTTTTTCTGCACAGCTGCAACATGTGGTGGCACCCTTGGTGATTGTGGTCCACTCTCAATAGTAGGTCCATCTCCAGCAGCTGCAGTTCGGTGGGGCGGCCAGGTGTCAGCACCCCCTGATCTGATATCATTGCCCTGGCAAATCCTTTAAAAAGGCTCACACTCTGGTCTGTCCCCCCCCCCCCTATTTTTTACCGAAACTCCATAAAGGCTTCTTAGAAGAATGAAATTGGCCAAAATAAGTGTTTGTTTTTTTTTTTTACACCTGTGGTCTTTGCTGCTATTGTTTTTTTGCACATAGTGACCCAAAGGGCGATGGCCCCTTCCTAGGTCACATTTACAGCTCAGTCCCATATACAAGGTAAGGTGCTGTGTTTGGTTTGCTGTGAGGAAGCTGCATTGCTCACCAGAGCACCTTGACCTCTTCAAAAAGGTTTCAGACCGATCAGATATTGATGACTGATCCTGAGGATAGGGGGGGGGGCTAATTTTTTGCAGGATGATCTGTAGTTTTTACTGATACCATTTTGGAGTGTGTGCCTTTTTTATCACATTTTATTGGGGTAAGAGAAGCAATGAACAAATGGCAAATTGGCCAAATTTGATCCTTTTTCCATTATGCGAGTTGCTATATTAACATAGTAACATAGTTTAGTAACATAGTTTATAAGGCCAAAAAAATTGGAAAAGTATTTTTATATTTTAATAGTACAGGCGTTTTCGGTCGCGGTGATACCCATGATATTTATATTTTTTTGTTATTTATGTATTTTTTTTTATACAAAAGGGGGTGATTTTTTTTAAAAAAATTTAATATTTTTAATCAGTTTTTTTGTTTTTAATTCTGAACATTCATGGATTTTTTACATCCACTTAAATGTCAGAATTGCTTATTTCTTATGCTGGCCTATTGCCGGTTGCGATAATTAGCCACAGATCTCTGCTGTTTCAAACAGCAGAGGCCCCCCGGCCATGATGTCCGCTGCACATGTGAACGGGCGCCATTTTTGCCCATTGCTTCGGTGCTGGTAGCGAAAGGGTTAAGTGTCCGTTGTGCTCAGTTATGCACATTTTGTTTCCGTTTTAGCCATTTTCATCTGAGATCCATGGGCATTTTTTTTTGTCTGTTCTTCTGACGGATCATAAGAACGGAAAATTAAACGGTGATGTGAACCCAGCCTAAGAGGTTAAACAACCCAAATCAAGTTATTTACATTTTGGACATTGGGTGCATATCTCTAGGATATGCTTCCAATGTCTGATAGGTGCAGGTCTCACCACTGGGACCCACAGCTATAATTAGAACGGAGCCTGCAAAGTGGCAGAGGGCACAAGCATGGTCATTCATTCTAATGGGAGGACAGTGGCTTGGCTATTTCTGGAAGCACACAGTGCAAGCATGGCCACTGCTAGATTAACTTCTATGGGGTTTACGTAAATAGCTGAGTGCTCCCAGCTGAATGAATGGAGTGTGGCTGTGAATGTGCGGTTTGCATTCATTTCAATGGGACTTTCAAAAATAGTTGAGTGCGCTGCTCAGCTATTTTCAGCGTTCCCATAAGAATGATTGCAGGGCATGGTGCGCCCTCCGACACATTACAGGCTCCGTTCTAAGGATAGGTGACATCGGGGGCATATCCTAGCGATCTGGTCCTAATGTCCAAGATGGGAATACCCCTTTAAGGGCCCTTACTGATTTCGTTGAAAATGCATAGTGGTGGTCACTAAGGAGTTAAAACGAGCAATGTTCAAATCAGTTCTTTTTGCATCAGCGCCACATTTGCAGATTCTGTCACATTTCACAGAAAAAAAAATAGCACTAGATGTATAAAACATTTTTCAGACACCTCATCGGAAACTGACTGAGCCAATTATAACTCAATGCCATCCATCAAGCCCTGCCAGTGTATTACCTCCACTCACTGCGATGTCTGGATCGCAGGCAGCACAATGGAGTCTTCTGAGCGAAATCTGATGTCAGAACACTAAGGGACAGTGTGATATAGGCAGAAGGGGATAACTAATTGAAATAACTGAAGTGTGAACTCAGCCTTAGGGTTCATGCACACGGCCGTTGCCTGGCCGTGGCCGTATTGTGGCCCGCATACTGCGGGTCCGCAATACACAGGCACCGGTCGTGTACACCCCGCATCACGGATCGCAACCTCATTCACTTGAATGGGTCCGCAATCCTGGAGATGCTGAATGTTGGCACGGATCGGAACCCCACGGAAGCACTACTTTTTTGCGGTGCGGACCGTGGGATACGGACCCCATTCAAATGAATAGGTCTGCGATGCAGTGCTCATGCATTGTTCACTGCAAAATTGTGGTCCACAGCACGGGCACTGCTGGAACACATTCGTGTGCATGAGTCCTTAGGCCTCATGCACACGGCCGTGCCCGTATTGCGGCCTGCAAACAGCGGGTCCGCAATACGAGGGCACCGGTCATGTGTGCACTGTATCACAGATGCGGACCCAATTACTGGGAACGGGTCCATAGGGGTAAAATGAAAACATGGTTCACATAATAACATTTAAAAAAGGCACTAAACAAAATGCCATAAAAACCACATGTAGTATAGAAAAAAGTAACACTTTTTTTTTTTAGGTTAAAAAGTCAGTACAAATGTGAAGGGGGAGCCTAACCATAACCAGAAATGACAGCTAAACGGACAAGGATAAAATACATTCAGTTCAAGGCACCATTAAAATTCTTGGAGGAACCCAGTCCTAAACTATAAAATGAAGCCCCATTATAAAATAATCCTAATATAGGCCTCAGGCGCCAATAATGGGGTCCAGGGTATAACTTGCATCATTTAAAACCAGTTTACTTGCAGTGACATATTCCACAAACATCAATGTGGTAAAATTCTTAAAATCCAGGAACCCAAAATATAGTGGGGGGCGGGGGGGGGGGTATTCATCAAGTAGAACTGACTTAGTTGCCCATAGCAATCAATCAGATTTCTCCTTTCATTTTCCAAAAGAGCTGTCCAAAATGAAAGGAGGAATCTGATTGGTTGCTATGGGCAACTTAGCCAGTTCAACTTTACACCAGTCTCCCCCATTTACCCTAAAATCAGAGCTAAAAAGAGAAATTGTACAGATGCACTGGATACAAGTACAGGACGGTCAGAATTTCGGAACCTTCAGGGTCCATCCATGCATTTTTGCCTTGGAAATGGCTCTAGCGCAAAGGGTGAAATCCTTGATGGAGATCCGCGGCATAAATCCACACCGCAGGTCAATTTAAGCTGTAATTTTTTTATGCAGATTTCAAGAAATTAGGGCTCATGCAAAAGAACCTATTCTTTTTCAGTGTCCATTCCGTTGTTTTTTTTTTGCAGCCCACATGTGGTACCATTCACTTCAATGGTGCTACAAAAAAACGGAAATAAGTCACCGTTGGTATTGGTGCCTATTATTGTCTGCATTACGGACAAGGATAGGACCATTCTATTAGGGGCCGGCTGTTCCGTTCAGCAAAATACAGAATGCACATGGTCGTATCCGTGTTTTGTAGTTCCGGAATTTGCAGGCCGCAAAACAACATGAGCCCTTACACTGTATATTGTAGATAAGGTCTCAGGCCATGTATACACAAAAAATGGATGCGGTCCATGTGCCTTTCCCTTTTTATTGCGGACTTATTTTGTGGACACATTCTATCTCTTTGTGTAACGGATGCCAATATGATGTGTGCTTTCTGCATCCGTATGTCCTATACTTGGCCACAAAATGCAGACCACAGCTCCATTGAAGTCAATGCATCCACAAAAAATGTGGACGCAACATGGACCACATGCATATCTTCTGGACCGCAAAATACATGTGGTCATGTGCATGAGGCCTAAATCTGGTCACAGACGTACAGACTACCAACACATCCAGCCATCTTCTTATGGTACTGAACATGATCTGTGTCCAAGCTTATCAGTAAGAAATAGGGTGTAAGGACGTCTCCTGAAGGCACCCTTAGTGTCAAATCGGTGGGGGTCCTGCGGTAGTCCAGCCTGTGCACTGTAGCTCCATTCTTCTCCATGGGACTGCTGGAGACAGATGAGGCTGTACTCGCCTTCTCTATGTGCTGTCCCTAGAGATGAATGGAGCAGCAGTGCACATGCACGACTACCGCTCTGTTCATGGGAGGGAGATGGGCACAGGACCCCTGTTCTCAAAACTGGTGGGCGTTCACCGTCTGAGATGATAGGATATCCTGTGGATAGAGAATATGTTCAGATCTTAGCTTTAAAGGGGGTTCTCCAGGAATAATGACTTTTTAGCGAGTGCCCACAGCCTGCCTCTTTCATACTTACCTGCTCCTCCACGCTGTCTCCATGTCCTGGTCCTCGTAGTGTTAACATCCGGCTCAGCGTGTGCATGGTCACATGCTCTGCTGCAGCCAATGACTGGCTTTGGCTTTAGTGGTGATGTGCCGCTTGTGGCCACATTCCGGATGACGCCATTCATTGGCCATAATGGAGCATGTGACCATGATGTGCTGGTTGTCAACACTGTGGGCACCAGAACATGGACACAGCGGAGGCAGCATAGAGGACCGGAGCGGCGGGGAGCAGGTAAGTATGAATCTTCTGTCTAGAGAGGCAGGCTGCAGGCACTTGCTAAAACTCATTATTCCCGGAGAACCCCTTTAATAGCTATGGGGATAATTTACCAAACTGGTGTAAAGTAGAACTGGCTTAGTTGCCCATAGCAACCAATCAGATTCCACCTTTCATTTTCCAAAGGAGCTGTCCAAAATGAAAGGTGGAATCTTATTGGTTGCAATGGGCAACTAAGCCAGTTCTACTTTACAACAGTTTGATAAATGACCCCCTATGTACTCCTTAGGGAGCAATTTTAATATTTAAAAAATCATTTTTTCAATTTGTCTTTATTATAAATAGTGAGCCGTTCTATCACAAAGTGTTAACAGATTTGCTAGCTGTGTGAATCCTACTTTCACTTTGCGCTTATCTCTAAACTACTGAGAGTTCATAAACACTTATTTAAGCCACATTCTTATGAGTAAGATGAGAACTGAGCTATACTGAGTGTATATAATGTCAGAGAGCAGAGATAAGGAACCATCAGCTGAGCTGCCTGATGGAACAGTGAGAAAATTCAGAGAAACTCAGCCCTGTACAGAGAAATGGGCTCCAAGTTTTTAATAAAGAACAAATGAAAAAGGATTTTTAGCTCAATAATAATAATAAAAAACAAAAATATCCACAATGATATACATAGCCTTTTAACAAGAGCTACTTCAGATAGGCAGGTCAGGACATATAACATGGCGTTCACCCTGTGCCCTCTTTTAGAACAAAATGGTAACAAACTAAAGAGATTTTTCAAAGTAAGTGTTTTATGACACGTCAACAGAAAATCCCATTACACAACATTTGGTGGAGGTCTGAGACCCCGGCTGAGCACAAGAAAGACATAGCAGAGCTAAAGAGGGTTCAGATGATACTGGGTGGACTACAGTACCCAAAAAGATTGTCAAAAATTAGGGTTATTCACTTTAGAAAAAAGACGACTGAGGGGAGATCTAATAACTATGTATAAATATATCAGGGGTCAGTACAGAGATCTCTCCCATCATCTATTTATCCCCAGGACTGTGACGAGGGGACATCCTCTGCGTCTGGATGAAAGAAGGTTTGTACACAAACATAGAAGAGGATTCTTTACGGTAAGAGCAGTGAGACTATGGAACTCTCTGCCTGAGGAGGTGGTGATGGTAAGTTCACTAAAGGAGTTCAAGAAGGGCCTGGATGTATTTCTGGAGGGTAATAATATTACAGGTTATAGTTACTAGAGAGGGGTCGTTGATCCAGGGAGTTATTCTGATTGCCTGACTGGAGTCGGGAAGGAATTTTTTTAGTGAGGGAAATTGGCTTCTACCTCATGAGGGTTTTTGCCTTCCTCTGGATCAGAGATCTCAAACTCGTGGCCCTCCAGCTGTTGTAACACTACAACTTCCATCATGCCAGGAGAGCCTACAGCTATTGGAGCATGCTGGGAGTTGTAGTTTTGCAACAGCTGGAGGGCCACGAGTTTGAGATCCCTGCTCTGGATCAACTTGCAGGATAAGGCCCTTATTCAAACATCTGTGGACCACGGTCCATGAAAACCCGGCCTGCTGAGTGCACGGGCACACAGCGTCAGGTTTTCACGGGCCATCGTCCAAGGATGTGTGAATGAGACCTAACAGGCCGAACTGGACGGACAGATGTCTTTTTTTCAGCCTTATAAACTATTTTACAATCCTCGAACCAGTTATAACGACTTGCACAATGTGGTGCAGAATAACCAATTAGTATCGGTAATGTAGCATCTCATTCCTGTGCCGCTTCTCTATAGGTGTGATGCTGATGCAAAGAAGTAAGAGAGGGCAGGGAGCGGCTTAGGAATGTCTGCCAGCTCCTGTGACAAGTACGTTGACTTTGTTTACACAGAAGACAATTTGTTTTACTTTTTACAACCCTGAAGACCCCTTTAGGGGCTGTTCAGACGGCCGTAGTATTGAGGATCCGCAATACCACGGATGGCACCTGGCAAATTGCGGAACACACGGCCAGGCGTCCCATACAAAATGCCTATTCTTGTCCGCTCTTGCGGACAAGAATAGGACATGTTCTATTTTTTTGGGCAGAGACCGCTCTCATTGAAGTGAATGAGAGGGCATCTATTCTGCAAAATTGCGGGAATAGATGTGGACCCATTCACGGTCGTGTGAATGGGCCCTTAAAGAGGAGCTGTCCCCCTCTCCTGACATGTCCATTTTAGTAACTACATGCATTCCCTGTGTAATAATAATTCCGGAGCATATGACTTATGGGCATTACCAGTTGGGGGGGTGTCCTTGCACAATTTGACACTATCCAATCAGTGCTCCCAGTGACAGACTGTGCGAGAACACACTCCCAACTAGTAACACCCCTCTGGACCCTCATTATAAACTGCTAGTTATTAATTCATAACTTCTAGCAGGAATAATAATGGTACAACATAAAGTCATAAGAATAGATGCTCCAGAATTATAATAACATTGGGAACTCAAGTAGTTACTAAAACATACATGTCAGGAGAGGGGAGCATGTGTTCTCCGCTGAACAGCATTTTACATATGAAGGTCACTTTTAAATAAGTAGCTTTGCAAAAAAACAACTGGATACCGATTCTTAAAGAAGAACTCCCGCAAAAAAATTTATTCCATGTCCTGCTAGAAATGTACATGATGTAATCTGTAGTGAATGTCATTTTCTTACCAGTAGCTGAATTTTTGAGTTATATCATCCTGAAGTTTCTTATCTGTGTCATGTGACCAGCAATTAGACCCACCAACTCACACAGCACCTTATATGTGGACAGGAAATCTCATTCTCTATGCATTCCTATGGGAGCCTCACTTTCAGTCTCATAGGAATGAATAGAGCAGTGACTGGCTTCCTGTCCTGGGTCAGGTGGAGGTCAGGGAGTTGGTCACATGACACAGCTACAATAAGAAGAGAGTGGAAACTCTCAATTTCAGCCTCTGATAAGAAAATGACATTCACTACAGATTATATCATGCACCTTTCTAACAGGTCAGAGAATAAACATTTTTGCAGGAGTTCTTCTTTAAAGGGGTTGTCCAGCCTTTTTTGGCCTATCTTCAGGCTGGGCCATAACTAGCTGCCTGATGTGGGGTTCTGTGTATCCATTGTTGGAAGTCTGTACTGGAACTACACTGCACCCTCTTCATTGTAGTGGACTGCGCTTGTCCCAGTGACGGAGCTACACAGAACAGCTGATGGTGGGGGGTGCAGGATGTTAGACCCCCTTCCCATCAGTTAGCGATGGTCTATCCTGAGGATAGGCCATCACTTTTAAAGGCTGGACAACCCCTTTAACTAGTGTATATTGTAGTCCAGAGCTGACATCTCCCAGCATTCCTTGCTGTATCTGGTAATTTACAGTAGTTCGTCTTAAAGGGGTTGTCTCACCCCTTCGTTCTCAGCGCTGCCTCTGGCCACTAGGCTGAACTTTCTGTGCTCCTAGGAGGCGGTGCCTGTTAGTGTGACTGGAGCGCGCTGGTCCTTGCCTGTGCGTGCTCGCTCCCAAGGCTGCTAGTGATCTATCCCTAGGAGCTGTAGATGTGTAGAAGGCTCCACAGCTACTGTGCATGCCCTAGAGCTAGCAGCGTAGATAGGACAGGTCTTCTACTGAGCATGTGCGACCATCGCTGCTGAACTGCCAGAATCCCTAGATACTAGCATTGCATAATAGGAGACAAAATGAACTAAAAGAAGAAAAGGAGGCAATATGAATAATGAACGCATTAGTGGGTGGTATATATTACCGATATGTACATGAGAAATATAATTTTCTTAAGTGAGACAACCTTTAGCACCAGGCATTGTGCCGCTTGTCCCTGGAGTTCAGCTAAGCCATTAGGGACGTGTCTCAACAAGCTTGTTGACCGAAGAGTTGACTGAAGAATTATGAATTCAGCTCTTGACTCTACTGTAGTCTAATTGTGCATTGGTACAAGATAAATAATACAATATATTTCATAATTATTCAACATTGTGGGGGAAGATTTATCAAACAGCTACTTTGGAAAATGAAAGGAGGAATCTGATTGGTTCCTCTGGGCATCTAAGCCAGTTCTACTTTACACCAATTTGATAAATCTCCCGCTATATCTATATACACTCAGCAATGGATCTGTGGTAAACGGAGACACAAACCCCTGATCTTTATCTATAAATGAACCAAAATTATAGACTTTGCACCAGGGCTATGGAGTCGGTAAGCCAAAGCCCCGACTCCTCAATTTCCCCTGACTCCGACTCCCTCATACATGGAGCATGTTTAAGGCTACTTTCACACTAGCGTTTTAAAATTCCGGTATTGAGTTCCGTCATAGGGGCTCAATACCGGAATAAAACGCTTCAGTTTTGTCCCCATTCATTGTCAATGGGGACAAAACTGAACTGAAGACAACGGAATGCTCCTGAAAGCAGTCTTCAGACCGGAGAACAAACCGCAGCATGCTGCGGTTTGCTCTCCAGTCCAGGCATCCGCACCAAGACGGATCCGGAATGACCCCCAATGCAAGTCAATGGGGGTGGATCCGTCTGGTGTGACCACAATGGTAACCGGATCCGCCCTCCATCGACTTTCAATGGAGTTCATGACGGATCCGGCTACACATACACACATAGACATACACAGACATATACACATACATACTTACATGCTCCCCGGCAGGTCTTCAGAGCGTCGGAGGGACAGGACGGCGCGCACAGGTGACGATTCCACCAGGCGCCCAGCAGAGGGCGCTGTGGGGAATCGTCACCTGTGTGAGCCGTCCTGTCCCTCCGACGCTCTGAAGACCCAGTCTCTTGCACCCATCAGACCTCAGATCAGCAGAATGTGCCCCATCAGACCTCAGATCAACAGAATGCCCCAGACCTCAGATCAGCAGAATGTACCCCCATCAGACCTCAGATCAGCAGAATGTGCCCCCATCAGACCTCAGATCAACAGAACGTGCCCCCATCAGACCTCAGATCAGCAGAACGTGCCCCCATCAGACCTCAGATCAGCAGAACGTGCCCCCATCAGACCTCAGATCAGCAGAATGTGCCCCCATCAGACATCAGATCAGCGTATTGTGCCCCCATCAGACCTCAGATCAGCAGAATGTGCCCCCATCAGACCTCAGATCAGCAGAATGTGCCCCCATCAGACCTCAGATCAGCAGAACGTGCCCCCATCAGACCTCAGATCAACAGAACGTGCCCCCTTCAGACCTCAGATCAACAGAATGTGCCTCCATCAGACCTCAGATCAGCATATTGTGCCATCAGACCTCAGATCAGCAGAATGTACCCCCATCAGACCTCAGATCAATAGAATGTGCCCCCATCAGACCTCAGATTAGCAGAATGTGCCCCCATCAGACCTCAGATCGGCTTAATCTGCCCCCATCAGACCTAAGATAGGCTTAATGTGCCCCCATCAGACCTCAGATCAGCGTATTGTGCCCCCATCAGACCTCAGATCAGCAGAATATGCCCCCCCCAGAGGTATTGGGCCCAGAGCATCGCCTCCCCTCATAGCTATGCCTCTGCGCCTGATGTATGAAAACTGTCTAGGTCTAAGACTTTTTTTTGTTGCCCATAGCAACCAATCAGAGCTCCCCTTTCATTTCTCCAGAGCACTATATGAAATGAAAGGGGAGCTCTGATTGGTTGCTATGGGCAACAAAGAAACTTCTACACCTAGACAGTTTTCATACATAAGGCTCTAGGTGTTTTACATCAGCAGCAGATAGAAGCCATGAGAGCAGCTAACCTCTCCAAACATGAGCTCAGAGGAAACATAAAGCAGAGAGAACATGCACTGGACATAAAGGGCAGTACACAGTCATCTCAACTAAAAGCCTAAATCCTTAGATCAGGAATAGAACAGACATTTATAGGACATTTCATCATTTTCACAAATTCTTATAAAAATATATTCAGCACTGAACTAAATGTACTAATTCATTATATATTTTAGGAGTCGGTTCATTTTATACCGACTCTGACTCCACCAAAATGGTGACCGACTCCACAGCCCTGCTTTGCACTAGATGCCCCGTGCTGGGGTATTGGACATGATTCAGAAGGCTGTATTAATTATCATCCATGCTGAGGCTCCAAAAACATGGACGATACTTAATACTACAGTAAGGTAGGTCCCTGTAGGCGGTATGTATAGCACCATTCACCTCTGTGGACAGCACACTGACCAAAAATTTTTTTAAAAAAATCATAAAATATATGTCATGGTACGAAATAGAGGTTCTCCTGCTGGTTAAAATATAGGACCCCCAAAAAATGGGGGCCCTTCAGTCACTGCTACAGCCAGGCCACTGATAACATAATATACAAGAAGCCTTTAGTCAGACTGGGGGGGGTCAGGTCCATAAAAGTAATAGTCATAGGCCACACAGTCACGTGACCAGCACAGTTCCAGCCATTCACGAGGCAAGAGTCAGGTGGCCACTGCGACTGGCAGCGCCTGTCAGTAGTCGGGACGGCCTCTGAGGTAGGTCACCAGCGGGTGTTACAAGGCCAGGGCCTGTCTGCTGCTGGTCGGTATGAGCTGGCTCCGGCTGCAGTTGCTGTTCCTCCTCAGGTCTCCCGGGTAACATGGTAGACCGTCCCCAGACAGTCCTTGGAAGAAGTCCGGAGAGGTGAGGCGGCGCAGCAGGCGGCTGCACGGGGACATTGCCTCGGTGCTGGACCCGTCCCAGCTGTGTGCTCGCTGAATAACTGGCTCCGGGATAAGGAGGAGGTCTTTCTCCGGGAGGGACGCGTCCTCCGCGCGGGCGGGCGAACAGCTGGCGGAGCGGATGAGGAGCCCCCGTGGCCGCTCGTCGTCCTCCTTGCGGTGTGAGAAAGGCCGGGAGAAGCGCTCCAGCATCTGGCGGGATAACGGTTTTGGGCTGCGGGCCGTCGGCTCTCCGTTTCTGGAGTCCGGGCTGTGTCCGCTGCGCCCGCTCAGGGCTCTCTCACACTCCCAGTGGCCGGACACCCGGGCGGCGTCCAGAGCCGAGATTCCCGCCCGATTGGTGGCGTCCAGGCGCAGCCCGAAGCGCTTGTAGGAGCGGAGCAGGAAGAGGAGCTCTGCGCTGTGGCCGCACGACGCCGCGTACATCAGCGCTCGGTTCCCGTCCCGGTCCGGGATCTCCGGGTCCGCGCTGTGCTGGACCAGCAGCTTCACCGCGTCCAGGTGTCCCAGCTCGCAAGCCAGGCTCAGAGCCGTGCGCCCCGCCTCGTCCTGGCCGTTCACATCCGCGCCCTTGTCCAGGAGCAGCCGGACGAAGCGGGACCGGAGCTCGGCTTCCCGCAGGCACACGGCAAACATGAGCGGGGTGCGGCTGTGGTCCCCCGCCGGAGAGTTCACGATCCTCTGGTCCAGAGCGTCCAGCACGAAGCGGGCCAGGTGCACCTTACCGGCGTGCATGGCGTCCAGGAAGGTGCGGGTGCCCGAGCTGCGCCGGAGGTCCCGGGGACGGAGCATCCTGGCAGAGGGAGCGGAGCTACCACAAGCCCGGTGTCCTCCAGCCTCCCCGCTGTGGGTGACTCCCGGGGCCGCCCGAGACCAAGCTCTTTATATTTCTAGGTAGCCATGGTAACGGGGACCGGTGATGTGGACGGGGAGGGTCGGGATGGAGGCTTCTTCACTGCGTGAGAAATAAGAGAATACCTGCTGCTGGATACGTCAGTGGAGAGGATACAGACACATCACTGTACTGTGTACTAATATACCACTATAGCGTGTACACATATATAATATACCACTATACTGTGTACTAATATATCACTATAGAGTGTACACATGTATAATATACCACTATACTGTGTACTAATATACCACTATAGAGTGTACACATATATAATACACCACTATACTGTGTAATATACCACTATAGTGTGTACAGATATAAAATACACCACTATACTGTGTAATATACCACTATAGTGTGTACACATATATAATACACCACTATACTGTGTAATATACCACTATAGCGTGTACACATATATAATACACCACTATACTGTGTACTAATATATCACCATACTGTTTAATATACCACTATACTGTGTACTAATATATCACTATAGAGTGTACACATATATATTATACCACTATACTGTGTACTAATATATCACTATAGAGTGTACACATATATACCACTATACTGTGTAATATATCACTATAGCGTGTACACATATATAATATACCACTATACTGTGTACTAATATATCACTATAGAGTGTACACATATATATTATACCACTATACTGTGTAATATACCACTATATTGTGTACAAAATATAGAATACACCACTATACTGTGTAATATACCACTATAGAGTGTACACATATATATTATACCACTATACTGTGTAATATACCACTATAGTGTGTACACATATATAATACACCACTATACTGTGTACTAATATAACACCATACTGTTTAATATACCACTATACTGTGTACTAATATATCACCATACTGTTTAATATACCACTATAGAGTGTACACATATATATTATACCACTATATTGTGTACAAAATATAGAATACACCACTATACTGTGTAATATACCACTATAGTGTGTACAGATATATAATATACCACTATACTGTGTAATATACCACTATAGTGTGTACAGATATAAAATACACCACTATACTGTGTAATATACCACTATAGTGTGTACACATATATAATACACCACTATACTGTGTAATATACCACTATAGTGTGTACACATATATAATACACCACTATACTGTGTAATATACCACTATAGTGTGTACACATATATAATACACCACTATACTGTGTACTAATATATCACTATACTGTTTAATATACCACTATAGCGTGTACACATATATAATATACCACTATACTGTGTACTAATATACCGCTATATTGTGTAATAGAATATACCACTATACTGTGTACTAATATACCACTATACTGTGTACTAATATACCACTATACTGTGTAATATACCACTATAGAGTGTACACATATATATTATACCACTATACTGTGTAATATACCACTATAGTGTGTACACATATATAATACACCACTATACTGTGTACTAATATAACACCATACTGTTTAATATACCACTATAGAGTGTACACATATATATTATACCACTATATTGTGTACAAAATATAGAATACACCACTATACTGTGTAATATACCACTATAGTGTGTACAGATATATAATATACCACTATACTGTGTAATATACCACTATAGTGTGTACAGATATAAAATACACCACTATACTGTGTAATATACCACTATAGTGTGTACACATATATAATACACCACTATACTGTGTAATATACCACTATAGTGTGTACACATATATAATACACCACTATACTGTGTACTAATATATCACTATACTGTTTAATATACCACTATAGCGTGTACACATATATAATATACCACTATACTGTGTACTAATATACCGCTATATTGTGTAATAGAATACACCACTATACTGTGTACTAATATACCGCTATATTGTGTAATATAATATACCACTATACTGTGTAATATACCACTATACTGTGTAATAGAATACACCACTATACTGTGTACTAATATACCGCTATATTGTGTAATATAATATACCACTATACTGTGTAATATACCACTATACTGTGTAATAGAATACACCACTATACTGTGTACTAATATACCGCTATATTGTGTAATAGAATATACCACTATACTGTGTACTAATATACCGCTATATTGTGTAATAGAATATACCACTATACTGTGTACTAATATACCGCTATATTGTGTAATAGAATATACCACTATACTGTGTACTAATATACCGCTATATTGTGTAATAGAATATACCACTATACTGTGTACTAATATACCGCTATATTGTGTAATAGAATATACCACTATACTGTGTACTAATATACCGCTATATTGTGTAATAGAATACACCACTATACTGTGTACTAATATACCACTATATTGTGTAATAGAATATACCACTATACTGTGTACTAATATACCGCTATATTGTGTAATAGAATATACCACTATACTGTGTACTAATATACCGCTATATTGTGTAATAGAATACACCACTATACTGTGTACTAATATACCGCTATATTGTGTACTAATATACCACTATACTGTGTAATAGAATACACCACTATACTGTGTACTAATATACCGCTATATTGTGTAATATAATATACCACTATACTGTGTAATATACCACTATACTGTGTAATAGAATACACCACTATACTGTGTACTAATATACCGCTATATTGTGTAATAGAATATACCACTAGTATTTTGTTTGCCCCGCCCTGATCAGCAGTTGCGCAGATCTTAAAGGGGTTATCTCATCTCAGACATGCCATCAATGTCAGATAGTGGGTGCCACCTCTGGGGCCCGCTTATATATCCAAAATGGGGCCCCCAAATTGAAAGCACGCCGCAAACCATTCACTCTTATGGGCGTACACAAAGGCGATTGGTGATTTTTGGGAGTCCCATAGCGGTGGATAGAGAGTGGTGTGCTCCCTTTCACTTTGGGGGCCCCAGAGGTGGCACCCACTATCTGACATTGATGGCATATCCTCAGCATTGGTAGGGGCCTATGGGTTGGCTTTGACTGACTATAAGGTGATGGCGTCTCTTATAGATACTTCATTACCTTATAAGAGCAGATAACCCATTTCATGACACAATTGGCTTTGTTCTTCTGGGATGATTAAAGCTTGTGAGGAGAGGGTGGTCTAATTCTGAAAAGTGAGTCTGGGGTTTCCACACCACGGAGTGGTGGTCACGGCTCTGTCCTCCTGTGGTGACCAGTGGCCGCACAGATCTGAATGCTGTACCTGTGTTATTCTGCATCTGCCCCACGTAAACCCTCTACCTAACACATCTGTAGAGGTCTAGTACAAACATAGGGCTTTTTCTTTCTCTAGTTAAACTTGTCCTTAGAAAGTAGAGGCATTAAGGAGTGGAAATGTCTTACAAACCAATCGTTCTTCCCACTACAAGCAGCCGACATTTACTCTGTCAGGTTGTGGGAAATAACCAGCGTGAAGGGGGACGTTCAGACAAGTGGATGCAATAGTGATCACTTGTCGAGAAGACCTTGTATTTCAGCTAAATCCAGTAAATGTAACGTGTATGTTCAGTTACTCATCATTGACGACCAAACACCAGCATACTGAACGGAGACAGTACAGACCAAACCCACTGTATTCCTCACCCTGTACAGGCAATACCAATGCTTGAAAAAGGCGAAAACATCCATAGGCAAAATTCCTGAAGGTGAACTTCTAGGCAGCAACAAAAAACAGTAGTGAGGAAGTAGAAGTGACACCTAGGAGAGCGGAGAAAGGATGGACTGGCACAGAAGACACTCCGAGAAGGAATCTTCTTGCCATTGTTGGATCATCTAAATTTGGAAAACAGAATGAGCCCTCTATAAACGTAAAGTATATGATCTCTCATGTATATTTATATGAAAACTAATACCACTTTTTCGCATACGTTTGTCACAGATTTGGTCTCAAAGAGGATTTGCGCCTGAATCGGTGACTTTTTTCCTGCTCATGTCATTTTTCCGAGGTGGCGTAGATTTAAGTGAGGCGCACGGCTGCTGGAAGACCAGCCATTTGGTGACTGTCCCCAGAGTGCTTAGCAAATATATTTTGATTAAAGGGGTTGTCCGGGTTCAGAGCTGAACCCGGACATACCCAGGTTCTCACTCCGGCAGCCCTCCTGAACAGGGCATCGGAGCATCTCATGCTCCAATGCCCTCCCTTGCCCTGCGCTGGATCGCGCAGGGCAAGGGCTCTTTTGTTTGTAAACATTCACTGCCGGGCGGAGGCAGTGAGTTCGGTGACGTCACCGGCCGTAATGGGCCGGCTTTAGCGCTGCCCTAGCCGTTTGAATGGCTAGGGCAGCACTAAAGCCCGCCCATCAGCGCCGATGACGTCACTGGGCTCACTGCCGGGCGGAAGTCTCCGCCTGGCAGAGCCTGGTACGTCACCGGAACCGGGCTAAATTCCTTTGCCCTGCGCTAATTAGCACAGGGCAAAGGAGGGCATCGGAGCATAGGATGGCCTGGGTGAATTGAAAGGTATGTCCGGGTTCAGCTCTGAACCCGGACAACCCCTTTAAGAATATCTGTGCCCATCCACCACAGCAAGGTTACCTCAGTCTGGGTGGGAAACGACTTTATTTAAGACTAGAAATGAGAGAAGTTATCAAAAATTAGATTCGGTCGCTTTGCTGAAATTCACAAAAGTGCATTCCTTTGTATGTAGCCGGTGCAATGACTGAGAACGACAGTCACACCATCCCTGATCGCGGCATCTGAGCTACAGTTTGGGCCTTTCAGGGTTTATTCAGGGGGGAAAAAAACCCAAAAAACCTTATCCATTTGCTTGCATAGAGGCTTGATAGAAGACACTGCACAATATTTTTTTCACAGCACATCGTCGTGATGTCATACGTCACTCTGTGTGAGATTTTGTATGGTTTCTGCAATCAAGATGGCTTTTCAGGGAAAAAAAATAGATTAGTTACCACGAAATGCGAGGTAGTTCGGCTTTGGGGGGGGAATCAAATTTTTCCTGAAATTCAGATGGAAGTCAATTCATTTGGTCTAAGGCATTTTTCACATAAGCAAGTTTTCCATCAGGGTGCGATGCCTGAAGCAAATGCATAGCATCCGAATGGAATCCTGACCCATGCGTGTCCGTGGGTCTGTGCACATGAGTGTAACTTCTGCAGTTATGAAAAATCACAGCATGTTATATATTCTGCGTTTTTTCATGAAGCTCTGGTTGCATAGAAGTGAATGCGACTTCAGTGAAAAACGGAAGGCATCTGGATGCAATGCGTTTTTCACTGATGGTTGTTAGGAGATGTAGATTGTTGTTATTAAGGGTTTTTATTTTCACGCGCATGACAAATGCATCAACAACTGATTGCATCTGTGCTTGAAAAAACTGAACGCAATTGCAGACAAAACTGACTGAACA
This sequence comes from Rhinella marina, assembly GCA_900303285.1. Classification (NCBI taxonomy): domain Eukaryota; kingdom Metazoa; phylum Chordata; class Amphibia; order Anura; family Bufonidae; genus Rhinella; species Rhinella marina. Next base: position 424,207 of record ONZH01030296.1, read on the forward strand.
TCTGTTTTGTTCTGAACAAATCCTGAGAGAATCTGTAACGGCTCGTGTTATGGTCGCATACTTTGTACAGGGATGTAGACTTCGCTGCGGGTTAGCAACCAGACCTCTACCTCCTGGGATCGTCCCGATGAACAACTGGAGTCAGGAACACTACTGCAAAGCTCCAGGGACACAGGCATGGCACTAATATAAAACCAGGCAGAATAAAGGGGAATCCAAGGCTAAGATGAATTACAGGCATGGGACAAAACAGAGCACTGGCAAACCAGTTCAGCCTGTTATCCTGAAAGGTGATCCAAGGAAAGCAAAAAACCCTGTGAGGTAAAAGGCAATTTTCTTCATTTTAGGGGGGAAAAAAATTCCTTCCTGACTCCAATCAGGCAATCAGAATTACTCCCTGGATCAACGACCTATCTCTAGTAACTATAACCTATAATATTATTATCCTCCAGAAATACATCCAGGCCCCTCCTGAACTCTTTTAGTGAACTTACCATCACCACCTCCTCAGGAAGAGAGTTCCATAGTCTCACTGCTCTTACCGTAAAGAATCCTCTTCTATGTTTGTGTACAAACCTTCTTTCCTCCAGACGCAGAGGATGTCCCCTCGTCACAGTCACAGTCCTGGGGATAAATAGATGATGGGAGAGATCTCTGTACTGACCTCTGATATATTTATACATAGTTATTAGATCTCCCCTCAGTCGTCTTTTTTCTAAACTAAATAGTCCCAAAACTTGACATAATTGCACAACCAGGGCAGGTCAAGGCACTCAGGAGACATCCATCAAACAGACAGAACTCAAGACTAAATAGCAGACTTAAGGAGCTAATTAGTCGAACAGATGTGGACACACAGGTGGGGAAATATTAACCCTCGCAATACAGAACTTGGGGAGGGATAAAAGCTCATAGGCACAATTCACACCACAAGTAACCAATGCCAGGATACACAGTGCAGTGACAGCATGAACTACCATTTAACACAATGGCCCAAATTCCAACCCACAAGCATCCAACGCTGTCTCTCTCTCTGCCATCAGACCCCCAATGAGTAGGGAGAGCAGACTCGGCTATATGGCACGCAAATTATGCCTGTGGGAAGGAAGGTCAGAGTGCAACCAACATGGAGGCAGCCACACCTCCAAGTGTATACTGCAAAAATGAAGAACAGAAATTCAGCACATCCAGCAAGATGAAATAAATACGCAGGTCATATAGGAAAACAGAATAGTAGTTTCCCGTGCAGACTGAGGTCACCTTGCTGTGGTGGAGGGCCTCATGTTTTATATGCTTAGTGAATGTATTCATTTATATATAGATCATATACCTTGTTTCTACAGTGCTCATATATTCTGTTTTCCTTTTTAAATGCTTCCAAAATGGAGTAAACATATGGGAATAAACACCTGATGTGTGCAGTAAATGTAACATATTGCAGTTCAGAATAGAGTTTAATTGTTTGGAGGGCCACTAATTATTTTAGGGCCCCTGCACCCAAGTTGGCACTGGTGTTTTATTTTGCCAAAAAAAACCACGCTGGAATAATCACTTGTGTTTTTTGTAAATGTGTTTGCCCACTAGCCTATAGAGGAGTGTTCTGCAGTCCAGGAAGGCCAGAAAGACAAAAACTCCCCCTAATGAACACTTCTGTGTCCTGCTTGTAACAACAGATGATGTGCGCCGCCGTTCCCCTGCTTACCGCCGCGGTCCTGGGCACCATGTTCAGCAGTGTTCAGCTGGCTGTGCTTCCCATTCACCGCTGCAGTCCTGGGCTCTGTCCGTGTGGTACTGTTGTTCTGGGATCTGCTCCACAGTTTCCATTCAGCCCTGGCTGCAACATGCTTGCTGCTTCTTCCCTGCAGCACTTCCTTAAGGGCCGGCACGTGTCACTTCCTGTGCTTTATGGGTTGGATCATGTGACCTCGTTGACCAATCCTAACCCTCATGCACATATATAAGTGGTTCAGCACCCTTCCCAAATGCCTCAGTGTCAATGTCCTTGTGTCTTGCTTAGGATGCTATTAGCCATGCTTGCTTGCATAGACTCTCCTGTTGCCAACCTGTTTTGCCCAACCTGTCCCATTGCCTATCTGATGTTGCCTCTGTCTCATCCTTTGGTCCTGTGCTGTTGCTCCTGGTTATGACTCAGCCTGCTGACTACCTCTGTACCCCTGGTATCTTGCTCAGGTACCTCCTGGACCAGCTGCCTTGTGTGCCAGTCCTCCTCAAGAGGTAGCAACCTGGTGTTCCCCTTGGGGAAAGTCTATCCCCACCATCTGAGGTACTGTGAAGAACAAGAGGTTCCCTTAGAGGAGGTGGGACATGCGGCACAGTGGGTTCACACCTGCTGGTTTTTGACACTGCTCTTCACATTTCCTATAGACCTTCACCTAACATCTGAAGCTGGCATTTCTACTGCAAAAACACTGGTGCAAAGAACAAATTAAAAGCAAAAAAAAATTGAAGACTATGTATGAAAACGCTCTTACTGAGTTATTTTCTGATAAAGTCACATATGCCAGATTTCCAAAATCTGACTCCTTTGTGCATCTGGATAGTCTTGGAATGTGGAAATGCAAAATTTTTTTTTACATCCTTATCCACCCTTTCCATTCAAAGTAAATATATACATTGGTTGCTGGGCATTTGAAAATGGTTACCGCTGGCGCGTGCAGTGGGCACCATAGCTGTCGTGTGTCTTCTCTTTAAACAGACACCTGGCACCAATGTCTGCAACCGGCGATGATGCCACTTTTAACCCTTCAGATGCTCTAAAACCCTCTGACTCCCCCTGGTGGGGATAAAGGGGAGCCAGAGTGTGTATGCGGCAGTTCCTGTATGACAGGAGGCTGCTGTATATTCGTTTCTATGGAGCCCCTGTCTGTGGCAGGGCTCCATAGGAACATTGTAAAATTCTCATTGACAAATCACTCCCTTTCCCTAAAATGTAAATAAAAATTTGTAAATAAGAAAATAAACATCATGGGCATCGGTGCATCTGAAAACAGCCATACTGTTAAAATATAAAAATACAGCAAACGGAAAAAATGGACAATTTGCTGTTTTTCAGTCGCTTCACCTCCCACAAAAATTTTATAAAAAGTGATCAAAAAGGTGTAAACACCCAGAATGGTATCATTGAAAAGTACAGATCCCCCTGCAATAAAATGAGCCCCCCACACAGCTCCATACACATAACTACAAAAAAGGAAATTGTGAGGGTCCATTCACACGTCCGCATGCGTTCTGTGGATCCGCAAAACACGGACACCGGCCATGTGCCAGCGCTATAGAAATGCCTTATCTTGTCCGTGGCTGCGGACAAGAATAGGACATGTTCTATTTTTTGTGGGCCACGGAACGGAACTAGAAAATGAATGGGTCCGCACTCGTTCTGCAAAATTGTGGAACAGAACCATACATATGGACAGTGAATGGACCCTAACTGTGGTGAATTGGTGGTTTTTGTATTTTATTTTTTTATAATTCCACCCCATTTGGTATTTTTTTTCCCGCTTCCCACGACGTTTTATGCAACCATATATGGTGCCATTAGAAAGTGCATCTTGTCCCACAAAAAACAAGCCTTTAGGACCCTTGCACACGACCGTATACGCTCTGAGACATGCGGTCCGTGACTGGGCCATATGTCCTGGAGCAGCATAGATCGTGCGCACGGGAGCCAACAGCATCATAGATTACAATGATGCAGTGCACTTCGGGCCGCCCGCGGGGCTACTGTCCCGCACTTATATGATTTTATGACGGCGGGCGGCCCAACGTGCACAGCATCATTGTAATCTATGATGCTGTGCGCTCCCATGCCCACAATCTATGCCGCTCACTGATCGTAAGTCTCGGAGGGGATACGGTCGTGTGCAAGGGTCCATAGACGGCTATGTGACTGTAAAAATAAAAGAGTCATGGCTTTGGGATGGCTGTGAGTAAAAAAAGAAAAAAATGGAAAATTTCCCAGTCATTAAAGGGTTATTGACCAAACCAGTTTGACGCTTAAGTATTCCAGCCCCAAATCAATTTTAATTAGGTCTTGGACCTAAAGTAAAAGTGCAGTCCCTGCTCTCCTCTCACCTCCTCCTTCCAGCACTGAGATTCCTTTCTGAGCTCCCAGCTGTGTACAGGTATGGACGGGGTCATGTGCGGTTGGGTCATTTAAGATGTGGTAAAACCAGTTGTGTATGGTTCCCCTTATTTTTAACTTAGGATTTTTTGTGACACTTTATTGAAATAAACTACAATACTTGTGTAGTATTTTATGCCTGTCTCTAATATACTGATGGGGGGGGCAGTCAACAGAAGGAGCCCTATCTTCTGAAACCACTTAAATGCTGGAGTCACTATTGACTGCCCTATCTATGGGCTTAAAGGGGTTGTCCAGGATCGAAATAGAGCTGCTGTCACAAACAGCCCCACACCTGTCCACAGGTTGTGTGTGGTATTACAGCTGAGCCCACTTCACCTCCAGTGGAGATGAGCAGTAGTACCAGACACAACCTATGGGCAGGAGTGGTGCTGTTTCTGGAAGAAGGCAGCCATGTTTTTCTCATCCTGGAAGACCTCTCTAACCCATTAGTGACCACCCATGCACCGCCTCCTTACTGTGGCCTAGTCTAAGCGCTGCACAGGCCTCCCATGCAATGGAGAACAGTGGCTTGGCTCTCACATGACCATTTAACCCCCTTAGATGCTGTGGTCAATAGCGACCATGGCATCTAAATGGTTTAGAAGGAGGAAGCTCCCTCCATCTTTAATCGCCACCAGCCTGTAGCCTAATGAACAGGCCGCCCATTATAGAAATTCCTATTCTTGTCCACAAAACGGACACGAACATGTTCTATTTTTTGTGGGGACACAGAACAGAGCAGACATCATTTAGACTGCTGTCCGTATCTTTTGCAGCCCCACTGAAATGTGTGCCTGAGGCCTAAGGCGGATTTCACATGAGTGAGTTGTTTTTTTTAATCCGGATGCGATGACTGAATCCTGACCCATTCATTTCAGTGGTTCTGTGCACATGAGTCTGGTTTATCACTGATCATCTCTGCGTTCTGGAAAAATCGCAGCAGTTTTAAACAGGGTTAAGATGAATTCTTCAAAGTAAATAACATTAATGCTTATGAAAATGTGTAGAAATCTGACCCAGATTCTTTTTTTTTTTTTCTTTTTTTTGCTCCTTGCGCCCCAAGATCTCTAACTTTTTTATTTTTTTTATTCTGTGGTACATATAACATACTGATTTGACTTTTATTAACTCTTTTTTGGGGGAATAGGAAAAACCAGCAATACTGTCAGTGAGTTTTTACATTGTTATGTTTTTCACACAAGCTCCATCCACTTCTATGGAGCCAGAGCGGCGTGAAAAACGCACAATATAGAACGTGCTGAGATTTTTCCTGATCAGTGATAAACAATGCTCACAATTCAGTCCAGATGCTGTCCGTTCACAACACACATCGCATCCAGACGGAAATCTCACATGTGGGAAAAAGCCCTGAGTGTCTGAGGATTGGAGGTTTCTCTGGATGTCCTTACACAGCTGAGACCTGCTGCTCCCACAACACATCAGTGTCTGCTTTATGCTGCCGCTTTGTAAAAAGGCACACCCAGCAGTCTTGGGGACTGTCCTAAAAAGGGTTTTAGCAGTCATTAAGGGGTTAAAAGGGGAATATAATGAATAACCCTATAGACCAGGGATTAGCAACCTTCGGTACTCCAGCTACTGTGAAACTACAACTCCCAGCGTGAGTATGTACTTGGCTGTTCTTGTTACTCCTCCACAAGTGAAAGGGGGATTCTGGGAGGTTGCTGATTCCTGTATAGACCAACCTCTAGACGACAAGCTTCACTATCAACTGTATAAATGTATACTAAATTATTTTTTTTTCTTTAAATATAGTGTTGGTGGGCCTGTAGGATCCTGATGCTGGGTCTCCACACTGTATCTAGAGGTAGGAGCACTGGTGTTGAGGTGGATGTTGCGTGTATATTACCAAAGCGGATGCAAAACCTGTCTACATGATGAAAGCCAGAAAGTCAAGTATTACTTATTCTAAACACGTTTGTATGATTAACTAGTTGTGAGGGATGTGAGAAGTTTGTCCTTTTTATTTGAACCTGCTGGAACATTGGTGAATAGCAGTGAAAGCAGTTTTATCGCCATATTACACACAAAAGTATGAAGACCGGCTCCAGGAAAGGAACGTGTAATAATTTATTTAAAGGGGTTATCCCACGAATAATGTAAAAAATGAAAATCAGACATCATATAGTACACGACAACCTCTTTTTAACAAAGCTAGAACCAGCCCTGTACCGCACATGGGTCCAGAGATCTCCTCATTCATGGCTCTGCTAGATTTATGTCAAGCTGACAGCTCAGGGGGAGTGTCTTTTCTGCTGCAGCTCAGGAGGCATGTCTCAGCTCTGCCTATCACAGCTCAGGGGGCGTGGTCTCAGCTATCCCTATCACAGCTCAGGGGGCGTGGTCTCAGCTATCCCTATCACAGCTCAGGGGGCGTGTCCATGCTCTCCCTATCACAGCTCAGGGGGCGTGTCTCAGCTCTCCCTATCACAGCTCAGGGGGCGTGTCTCAGCTCTCCCTGTCACAGCTCAGGGGGCGTGTCTCAGCTCTCCCTGTCACAGCTCAGGGGGCGTGTCTCAGCTCTCCCTGTCACAGCTCAGGGGGCGTGTCTCAGCTCTCCCTATCACAGCTCAGGGGGTGTGTCTCAGCTCTCCCTATCACAGCTCAGGGGGCGTGTCTCAGCTCTCCCTATCACAGCTCAGGTGGGCGTGTCTCAGCTATCCCTATTACAGCTCAGGAGGCAGTTAAAAGTTGAAACTGAGCATGTGCGGCCTTCTCAGTGAGCAGGTCAAAGAAATAAGAAATTAAGTGGCACTATACAGATACATGTTATTGAATAACTCAGTGGCTATACAAAATTTTTAATGACATACAATTACAAAAGTATTCAGACCCAGGTGCTGGTTTGAAAACTGTAGAATATTTTTTGTGGGACAACCCCGTTAATTCCATCTGCTCGTTGTAGTTATAGGGGTTGTCCAAACCACTGATATTGATCAGTGGGGGCCCCACTCCCAACACCCCAGTTGATCATCTAGTTGATCAGTAAATATGTCCCGGCCCCCACCACTCCCAAAAATGAGCCCCGTCATAAATTAGGCGCTTTCAACGCCAGCACAGCACGTACAGGGCGTTTTGCACAAAGACTGGTGCAAAATGCCCTGTATGTAAAATGGAATACCCTATTACTATACAGTAAGGGGTTAAACACATTTGCCATGGCTCAGGACACTGCGGATTTTATTAGAAGTTATTTGGACCAGTGCCGGCTCCTGCTGACTTCAGTACTGAGCAATCCTACAGAGCGTTTGCCTCACTGAGAATTGTGGTTATTATGTTGTCCTCTGCGGATGTCACACAGGCTCCTGGGGACCAGTAATTGTTTCTAGCGCTCCCAGTGACTCCAGTACCAGGTGCAGATGTCTAATGAGAACAGTGTCAATTCCAAAACAGCGCCAACAGCCCTCTGCCAGCAAGTGGTAAACATGCCAGGTGTTAGCCACAGCCACCCCATTTAACCTGTCACTCTCTAGATTGTCAGCCTCTTGGTACAGTAGTGTATGTAGTGATGATGTGGGAACACCTAAAATAACGCCTAAGAATACGTATTTTGCTCTCCTGGGCACTGTAATACCAGTGGTCCGAGCCCGCCAGCGTCCCTCAGCTGGGTCTTCTGGGCCGCCAGAGCAATGACGCTGTTCTGGGTCTATCCAGCCTGGCTGCTTCTTGTCTGCGCCTCTCTGCCACTGTACTTGGCTCTTAAAGGGCCAGGACATACACACCCTAATCTCTCCCCAGCCTATGGAATATTTCCTAGTGGGAGGGAACTGGAGCAATAGGTTCTCTAGCTTGCTAGTTCCTGCAGAAGTGTGCTGTAGTTCCATTTGTTAACCCATGCCATGATTTGACCCTTTGCTGCCTGACCTCTACCTGACTCTTATATTTAACTCGTGCTGCCTGTCCTGACCTTTGACACTTTACTGCATTGACTGTACACTGCCTGCCTTGACCCTGGACATCCACTGACTACGATGTTGCTTGTTCCCTTGGTGGCTTGCATCGGTGTGTCTCTTCACCTGTGTGGCTCAGCTGTCACTGAACTGAGACTACTCCAAGAGGTAGTGGTCTGGTTGTTCCTCTCCAGCGGAGACCAGATACCTTTGTTGGGGGGAGAGGGTGAAGGCCAGGGGGCAATTTAGATAACACCCAAAGCCAAATTTGTTCACATTTGCTATAGGGTTTGCGCCTATATTTAGAACAATTTTGTGCACAACATTTTTTGGTCTGAGCGCCTTTGACTTTTTTATTGAAGCCACATTCAGTTCCTACATTGAGCCACTTGGACAACCCCTTTAGGTTTACAAAAAATGCAACTTGTTTCAAACTGCTGCAACCAGTTACTGGCCTCAGCAGTATACAACACAAAATGGTTGAGGCCATTGATTGGCAGCAGCAGTCACGTTCTCTATGCTGCAGCCTGTAAAGACATCAGTTGTGAGCACTGGAGTGGCAGTGCTGGAAAAGGCAGGGCAGTAAGTGTTACGGATCCCCTAAGGGTGTTATTCCATAGCTGCCCTGGTATTCACTCTTTAACCCCCTTACATGGACCTGGACTTTACTGCAGGGAAGTAACTGGACCGATACCTCCTGGGATAGTCTGTGTAGTTGGCAGCTGATCCAATGGAGTCGGGGACTCTGGTACAAGGACCAGAAGCTTAGGTTACAAAGTGTGAAGGAACTCTGCAGATACAGTCTGAACAGTCACCAAGACTGGAATGCTGGTTTAATAGAGATCCGGGCAGAGGACAGTTACTGCAGACACAGGAAAGACCTGCAGGAGTCGTAGTCATGAGGCAAATACAAGGCCGGGAGGCTGGGCCTAGACTGGAGCACAGATAGGACAGACTGGGTTAACTTAAACACGAGCTGAACTTGATTTGAAAGTGCAGGGGCACACAGCAGGATGACACACGCTTGAAACATGTCAGAAATACAGGCAGGAGATAACGCTGAATAAAAAATCAAACACTTTTCTGGTAACCAAAAAACCTAAAGCTCAGACACCCTTCTGCTGGAGAGGGTGCCTTAAAGGGAACCTGTCATCTCCGAAACACCCCCTGAACTAGAGTAAGCGTTGTATAGTGTAAGTGATGCTGAATCCGAATATGTAAGTTTTATCTTCATACTCACTTCTATTCCGATGCTGTGCTCCCACAAACCAGCAGTAAAATACATTGAGAGGACTCTTCTTTGAGTCCTCTCCATTATGTGAGTGAGCACTGGAGTCCAGTGAGTGCATTTTACTGCAGGTTTGTGGGAGCACAGCGTCAGAATGGAAGTGAGTATGAAGATAAAACTTACATAACCGGACTCGACGCCACTTACACTATACACCACTTACTCTAGTTTAGAGGGTGTTTCAGAGCTGACAGATTCCCTTTAAATACCTAGGAACTTTTGGCCATTGGCTGGGGAAGGATTTGGGAGCGAGCACACTGGACATTTGAGAGGCCGTAGGTTAGTGTGCCTGCGTACCCTAAGAGAACATTAGGTAGGAGCATGGAGGCTGCAGCGTGGAGAGGATGTTAGTGACCAGGACTCAGGATCACATGGTGAGTAGCTTGGCGTCTGCGCTGACCCCATTGGAAACAGCAGGAGGTCAGCGGGTACAGACTGCAGACATAACAGTAAGTATACATGTCCTTTAGTATTTTAACATATTAGGGGAAAATTTTGGAGATTTTGAAGTAAGTCAGGCAACTCCTTTAAGAAATGTTTATTGGTGGGTCCTGTATTTTAGGAAGGTGTATTTTCTACCAATGGTTGCATCAGACAGGATCAGCTGGAGGGGTGTCCATAGCTGTGATTGGTCCCGAAAGGCAGTAATGGAAAAGGACCGTAAGAGAACTGTCTTGGGATTCCAGCCGCCTTCCTCAAATACCTTGTTCACGTTACACAGCAATCACACATATCTGTTATATACAAATGTCAATGTAGCAGCTAAGATTTCAGAAACGTACATAATGCCTGTAGCTCTGGGTGCTCACGTTCACCCAGACACACTGCCGCTAAGTGGGTGCTGGGACCAGTTTTGGTCCTTAGAACCAGATACATTTGTGTCTCTATACTTTTAGTTATTAGGAACCAGCAATTCTTGGACCATTTTATTTTACTCTTCTACATGTAACCTATTCCACAGCACTGTACATAGATTATGGTCGTTCAGTATCCTCACAGGGGCTCACAGTCTGAGTGCCATATTAAAGGGGTTGTGGCTTAATACTGTTGATCTGTCCTCAGGATATGTCAGCAATATCAGATCAGTTGGGGGCCAGATCCCTGCAACCGAATGATCAGATGTTTTCAAGGAGTCTCAGCACTGTTACAAGTGCAGTGTGCAGTCTAAGCATGAGCTGCAGGGAGAAAGTCATCCTCCCTCCCCTGCAGCTGACTGCTGATTTTTCCTTAATTTTTGAAATCCCTGTCAGCTGCGAAGTGGGAGGGGGCGTGGCCTAACCAGGTTGGGGGCGGGGGTTCTAAGTCCTTCTTTTGAGGGTGGCCTGAGAGGCCACCATACAAACAGAGCACCTTCCAGAAAGCTCCTTTCAGTCAGGGTTCCATTGCCTTTCATGGAGATAACGACAGGCAGGACTTTTTCTCCCATCAGAAATAATGTGGATCGGATCAAAACTGTGTCCAAGTGCCTAAGAGGGTGTCTCTGTATTGTGCACCTTATCTTTCTCACCAGGACCCATTTCCGATGGCCTGTCTTATCCTGCTGCCACAGCCATCCACATTCAATAGATATCCTGTCGACAGCATCTCTCCCGACTCCCCCATACACATCCACAAAAGGGGAGAGGGAAGAAAGCTGCTGCCAGACACTTCTAGTGGCAGCTTTATCTCCAGGGAGAACAAAAGTATTGGGCAAAATATTCACTTTGCCAGATCCTTCTCTCCCCTGACATCATGTGTCCCCACACACATTAGACTGTTGGCTTAACCCGTGGATGCCAGGCACTGAAAAGGAACAAGGACTATTCTAGCTACATGTGTCTAGCCAATATCCTTCCTTTGAGGGCCTCAAACCAGCTTCCTCAGATTGGAATCATGTCTATGTGGACGTGCCCATGGACTTTAACGGGCAAATGAATGGGATCAGTTTTATCAGTATTTGGCCTCATTCACACGTATTTGGTCAGTATTTTTGCATCAGTATTTGTAAGCCAAAACCAGGAGTGAGTTCAAAACACAGAAGAGGCACAAATATTTCTATTATACCTTTTCCCTGTAGCTTCCATTCCTGGTTTTGGCTTACAAATGCTGACCAGACACTGATGCAGATTACTGACCGTGTCAAACAGTCCTTTGTCAGACTACTGTAGGGTCAGCTATATGTGGTCAATAACTTGTACACAAAGGAAAGAACTTGTGTTGTATGGCAGTCCCTGGCATATGTATGAGCACAGAGTTGCACACCTATGGCCGTATGGTCAAGCCCATATAAAGAAGCAGTGGACGGAAGGAAGTATGCTTGTGCAATACCTCAGATGGGGTATCTGCAAATTGTTTGGTCCATAATATTATTATGACATGTATATACTCTACACCAGCAGGTAGCGGTTGGTAATTGGAAAGGAAAGTAACCATCCAATTTCACCCCCCTCTTGGTGGGAGTGTGCTGGTCCGAGGGCATAAGATGAAAGGAGAGGGCATAAGATCAAAGGGGAGAGCTAGTGAGGGTTCAGGAAGCGCAACCATCAGCTCCTGCTAAAGTGGACCTTAGGACCGGAAATCCAGCTCATCTGTGAGGACCCCTACTTCAGGTAGATGGGAAGGTCCAAGAGCTGCAGAAATTGATCAAAGCTATGGCGATACAGTCAGCAGTTTGACCAGCTACCACAGCTTTACAGGCTCTGCTGCAAGGTGAGGGAGAACGTGTTAAGACACACGTCACCGTAGCCCAATTCAGGCAAACCTGAAAGCCTGCATTACACAGTGGACACCTACAGCCACAGGTGCCAGTTTATTACTGTAGTGAAGGGGAACCAGGAGAGAGACTTTGTCAGCTAGCATACTTCTGAGTGCCATTAATTGCCACCTAACCAGGCACCATATCTCATCATCTGGTGACAGAAATTGCACCTTGTACCTACCACTGCTGGATGTAACGCAAGTAAGATGTTTGATGTTCTATCTGCCTGATACCTTCACACCACCTTTTCACTGCACCGAACACCAGGGAGCGATGGCCTGAGGGAGTATACCGTGACACAACCTCTCATCAGGGCCACTATCACTCTCATCCTCTGTACCGGCTCCTCACGGGCTCACTGCACTTGCAGGATCACAGTTTATTCATAGTTTATAACCATGGAATGCGTAGGAGCTGATTAAAAAAAAAAAAAATAAAATCCTTTAAATTGCAGATACTTTTAATAGCTAGGACTTATGAATCTAAATACTGACTGAAAGTGTGTAATGACTGTTTAATGTAACCCAACTGTTCTTCATTGGCCTTGGGCTTCAGGATCTACCAAAGCAATGGCCACCAATCCTGACCAGAGCAAACAGTATCACTTACCTGTAGTGTTCTGGAGGTGATAAGCTTGCTGCCTTCACAATTTACATAACACGTGTAGGTTACATGCAAGTACAATTGTCTACCGGAGAAATGAATAGTCACTTTATTATAATCATACGACCGCACTCCAGTTAGTTTTTGGATAGTTAACTTTACATCTAGTGTAAAAAACAAATACATTGAAGTTTTTTCACAGAAAATGATGACACATGTAATAAAGTGGGTTTTATAGTAAAGAGTAGCTAAGTGTTTAAACAACTTTATTTAAAAATATTGTGAATGCCGTAAAAATATTTTTTCTAATATACTTTATTAATGGATTTTGCCTTTTTGTGCACTTTGGAGTCAGTACATATCCGTGGTGTACATGTGTACCGATTCCAGAAGAGAGGTGAGTAAGAAGGCAAAATCCATTAACAAAGTATATTAGAAAAAATATTTTTAGGCCATTTGCAACATTTTTAAATAAAGTTGTTTAAAAATGTATTTACTTTTTAAATGTAACATAGTAACATAGTTTATAAGGCCGAAAAAAAGACATCTGTCCATCCAGTTCGGCCTGTTTTCCTACAAGTTGATAAAATGATACTATACTGATTCTAAGATACAGCCATCGATATAGTCCAGAGCTGCATTAGCAGTTATAGAGGTAGCTGACAACCTTAAAGGGGTTGGCCACTCCTTTTGTATTGGTGGCCTGTCCTGAGAGCGAGCAGCAGTGCAGTAACCAGGAGTCCTCATGTTCTTCAGCTCCTGCCTATCCCCCTTAGGCTCCATTCACACATCCATATTTTCTTTCCTGATCCGATCCGCAAATCATGCGGATAGGATGCGGATCCATTCATTTCAATGGGTCCTGAAAAAATGCGGACAGCACTCCCTATACTGTCCGCATCCGTTGTTCCGTTCCGTTATGCGGATGCGCAAATAAGATAGAGCTTGTCCTACTTTTGTCCGCATATGCGGTCCGTGGTCCCATTATAGTCAATGGGTCCGCAAAAAATGCGGATGATATGCGGAATGTCATCCGCATATCATCTGCAATTGCGAATCCATTTCCAGGAAATAGAAAGAAATACCCTACCAACATATATTCCTCCTTCCTTTTTTTTGCGGAAAAGCGGAACGGATGCGGATGTACAATTGGTAAAAACTGAAGGTTTTTGCAGAAACACGGATCCGCAAAAAACGGACCGAAAATCTGGAAAAGAAAAATACGGACGTGTGAATGGAGCCTAAAGCTGCTGATTGACAGCTTTCTTCCTATTGCTGCAGCAAAACAACTGGGTCAGTTCAAGTAAGTGACCCAGCATTTAGTTCAGGTTATCTGTCTACCCTCAGATAGGACAACCTAAAACTGGAGAGAGACAGCCCTTGCCCTCCAATTAGTCTTTTCCACATCCAGTTATTGCACCTAATGCATGTTGTACACTTCTCAGAATGCAGACACTGAATTAGCAGGGGGCGCTGGGAAATGTAGCTCTTCTCTCTGCATGCAGCTGTGGCCTATAGGGGTGTTATAACTATATCCATACTGTATACACTTCTATATGGGACCAGGCTACATATGCACATTTATTTAGAACTTTTCTGTTTTGTAGAAAAAGCACTACTCTTTTCTGTGGGCTGTACGTGGTATTAAAGTACAATCTCATTCACTTGAATGGATTATATGTGCAATATTAGACACAGCCCATGCACAAAAATGGTTCTGTTTCTGGGGGAAAAAAGCAGACTCCTTTTTTTTGCAGTCCTGACGACTTTCAGTACATATGTATTAGCTGTAGTAAATTACATACAGGGACAAGTTACCTGTTCTGAATATATACACTGCAGGGGCGTAGCGAGGAGGGGGCAAGTGAGGCATGTACCCTAGATGCAGTTAAAGGGGTATTCCGGTTAGATTAAGTCATCCCCCTATCCCCGGATAGGGGATAACTATTAGATAGGTGGAAGTCATAAGAACGGGGGCACTGTACCCTCTGCAGCCCCCCTGAGCTGCTCCATTCATTTCTAGGGAAATTCTAGAGATAGCCGAGTATAGTGCTATGCTATCTCCTGAACCATCATAGAAATGAAAGGAATCTAACTGGAATACCCCTTTAACTGCATCTAGGGTACATGCCTCCCTTGCCCCCTCCTCGCTACGCCCCTGCAGTGTATATATTCATAACAGGTAACTTGTCCCTGTATGTAATTTATTACAGCTAATACATATGTACTGAAAGTTGTCGGGACTGCAAAAAAAAGGGGTCTGCTGCTGGTGGGGGTCCCTGCTGTAGGACCCCTCTTATCTAATAGTTAACCCCTGTCCTGTGGCACCAGGCCAGACAGAAGAGAAGTTGAAATATCTTGGTATTTACTGTCGTCCTTAGCGAGCAGTTATAACAGCCGATTGCTGCTGCAGCCACCAGACACAAGTGCCCCTTGTCAGCAGTAATCAGATGTTTTAAAGTGTCCAAGAACTTAAAAAAAAAAAAAAAAAACATGTCATAACGACATATGAAGGGCTTTGATCAATGGGGTTGGGGGGGGGTTGTCTGAGTGCAGAGAACCCCCCCCCCCCATAGATCACTGTAGGAGACAAAAACTCACATATCGCGCTCCTCTCCTTTCTGCAGGAGAAAGAAGAAAGATGTATTCAATAAAAAGTCTATGTGCCCATTTTGATTCCATTCCATCGACGAGAGACACGCTGTGTGAGAACTTCTCTCTCCTTGTTCTATCGATTGGTGAGGTCTTAGCACTTGGACCCCCATTGACCAAAACCTTTGATATGTCACTATAACATATCAAAACATTTTCAAAGTGCACAGGCAACAGACAGAGACACTTTTGAGGCTATTTTGGAGGACAGGAGCCTGAGATGATTGGTGATAGGCCTGGATGCAGACCATTGGATGGACTGATCACTTGACTAAATCTTACACAATCATGGTGAGAAGTATCACTGTAGACATCTAGAGACAACAGACTCCACTCTCCAGACTCTCATCGTCCACTTATAGGATGCTGTGCTACTAATTGTACACAAAGGGGAGTATTAAATGGGTTAGGCTACTTTCACACTAGCGTTTTAAAATTCCGGTATTGAGTTCCGTCATAGGGGCTCAATACCGGAATAAAACGCTTCAGTTTTGTCCCCATTCATTGTCAATGGGGACAAAACTGAACTGAAGACAACGGAATGCTCCTGAAAGCATTCCATTCCGTCTTCAGACCGGAGAACAAACCGCAGCATGCTGCGGTTTGCTCTCCGGTCCAGGCATCCGCACCAAGACGGATCCGGAATGACCCCCAATGCAAGTCAATGGGGGTGGATCCGTCTGGTGTGACCATAATGGTAACCGGATCCGCCCTCCATTGACTTTCAATGGAGTCCATTACGGATCCGGGTACACATAGACACATACAGACATAAACATACACACACATAAAGACATACAAACACACATACATACTTACATGCTCCCCGGCAGGTCTTCGGAGCGTCAGGACGGCTCACACAGGTCACGATTCCCCACAGCGCCCTCTGCTGGGCGCCTGGTGGAATCGTCAGTGACGATTCCACCAGGCGCCCAGCAGAGGGCGCTGTGGGGAATCGTGACCTGTGTGAGCCGTCCTGACGCTCCGAAGACCTGCCGGGGAGCATGTAAGTATGTATGTGTGTTTGTATGTCTATATGTGTGTGTATGTTTATGTGTATGTATATGTATGTACTGTGTGACATGTGTGGGGCCGGAGCGCGGTTCCGGCTCCACACATGTCACTGCGGCAGGCCTGATCCGGCAGCACCCTTCACCTGCCGGATCAGGCCTGCCGCCAGTGTGAAAGTAGCCTTAAGCTACTTTCACACTTGCGTTTTTAAATTCTGGTATTGAGTTCCGTCATAGGGGCTCAATACCGGAAAAAAAAAACGCTTCAGTTTTGTCCCCATTCATTGTCAATGCGGACAAAACTGAACTGAAGACAACGGAATGCTCCTGAAAGCATTCCGTTCCGTCTTCAGACCGGAGAACAAACCGCAGCATGCTGCGCTTTTCTCTCCGGTCCAGGCATCCGCACCAAGACGGATTCGGAATGACCCCCAATGCAAGTCAATGGGGACGGATCCGTCTGGTGTGACCACAATGGTAAACAGATCCGCCCTCCATTGACTTTCAATGGAGTTCTACACATACAGACCTCCTGGGCGTGAAGACGTGCAGCCTGCCTGCCTGCCTGGAGTATGTAAGTATGTATGTATGTGTGTGTGTGTGTGTGTATGTATATGGTACTGTGTGACATGTGTGGGGCCGGAACGCGGTTCCGGCACCACACATGTCCCTGTGGCAGTCCGGATCCGGCGGCACCCTACACCTGCCGGATCCAGACTGCCGCTAGTGTGAAAGTACCCAGTCATATTCTCCTTACCGATCTGATATCTATCATGGAGAACCATATCTGCATACTTGTAATTGCCCGATGATCATCAAGTATCCATAAGGGCCATTAATTAGCATAGGACAATACTTGCTGGTAGTTATGTGACTGCTTTGCAACTATTCCAGACAAGCATGAAGTTATGGCTTCCATAGTCAAACTTGGGGCCACTATGCAGCTATATGCAAGTACTACTTGACCCCTAAAACCCGAAAATCATTAAAATTGAGTAAATACACATTTATTTTCAGTAGTAGCTGCTGACTCCTGAGACCTATCCTGCTGACTGGCTTTTGCCTTGGACTATGAGTCTCTAAGGGTACAACTCCCTGGTTCGGTATTGAAGGTGCCATGTGGCCATTAACAATACAGACTCACTGAACAAGGTGGTCTTCATCAGTTTAATTAGAGCCCATTGACCTTTCAGCTGTGCGGTACTCGAATGCAGCACGGCCACGTCACAACCGTCACACAACCACACTGCCTACAAGTCATCAATAATATGTGTTAAATACTCTTTTGTATGTGGAGGCATAGGCTGGTTGAGATGTTGTCTATATGTAGTGCAGGTGGTGGGGGACTAGGGGCCCACCAGGGGATTCACCTGCTCCCCTGTCGGCCAGTCTAAGCTTGCGCTTTCATGCTAGGCGTCAATCAATTCCTTTTTTAAATTTGTCAATGTACCAAGTTTAAAACGTAATGAAGAACTTGTATATACTACAAAATAGTACAAATGAAAGCTCATCCCACAAAAGAAGCCCTTGCACAGCATTGTCGATGGAAAGGTCCAGGCCTCCTAAAACAAACTATTGTGTTCTGTTTGCCTTAAATGATGGGATTGGTGTGCAGCAAATGGAGTTAAGCTTCATATGGGGAGGGAGGCAAACTGAATTTTTGCCTGAAGTGTAGGAAAACCTTCCTACGTGTCTGATACACTGAGTTCCATCACAAACATCTACAGTTAAATATTAATATTCCCATTGCCCATATACGAGTCACCTAGATTATCACAAACACAATAATTTAAATTCCGGTCTAATGTTTTTGTCCATTCCCAACAGAAAATAGTTCTGCCGATAGGCATATCCTAAATGACTAGGTAGATTCTGCCAAGGTTCTGGCTACAGGTTGTCATTGTGTGGATACTTCCTCTGAGGAACTCTTTTCCACTACGTCTGAAGATGTTGGAGTGTCACTCGATGAGGCCTCACTTGTAGATTTCTCGCCCACTGAATCAGCTGTGGAAAGTGGTTCTGTAGCCGCGCTGCTACCCAAAGTTCCAGCTTCCGTCTCATTTGCAGGTGGGTCATTCTGGGCTTTTGACTCCTCTTCAGTAACGGTGGGAGATTCTACGTTGTCATGTTTTGCAAACAGAAATTCCCACCTGTTTAGACAGTTCTTTGGCTCTTTTTTCAAAGATTTGGCTTCTGAGGGAAAGCATGGTGCCATGCAGTCATGAACCAGAGTTGGTATTTCTAGCTCCAAGCTCTTCACCTTCTCCTGGTATTCCTGTTGAAGGTCTTTCTGAGCCTGTAAGAAAAGCAACATTAACTGGAAAAAAATCACATGTGACTTGTGTAACATACAATATAAGGGCTTGGGGACCTCTGTCACTGATTCTGCCAAAGAGAGTTCTGCATGCTGGACTTTCTTTCGGCTACAAAAATGGACTCCCAAACGGACCCCATTATAGTGAATTGGGGCTGTTTACTCCGTTTCAGTTATGTGCTGAATCTGGTATTTCCATTCATTTCATTGTTTTGCACCTCTAATGGAGATGACTAGTGCTGCTGTGAATATGGTCTAACATACTAGATAACATGATTGCAGTCCTTTTTCCAATTCTGCAACAAGTGATGTTCTAACTTGCCTGATCCTTATTTCAAACCTGTCATTGGGAGACGGTCCAGAGGCCCCATAGACATTAGATGGTATACGGGTCCCATCGAAATTGATGGTTTTAGCCAACATATGTTTAAAACCTCTTTCACACTAAGTGAATCATGAGTGTGAACGAGGAGCAGGACGAGTGGTGGCTGGAGGACTCCGGCCACCGCCAAGCTCTCTCCCCATACAAGTGAACGGGAGCGCACCGTGCTTGCACAGCCACTGCTCCCATTCATTTCTAGGGGCTGACGGAAATGGCCAAGTCAGTGCGGTCCCGTAGAAATGCATGGAGGGCGGCTGTGCATGCTCTGAAATGGGGAAGCATCAGGAGGGGAGTTTGTGTAGTTTGGAAAAGGTAGGCTGGATGCTGGAAAACCTAAGAGTCAAAAAGGTCTGTGCAGCAAACTCTGCAGAGATGAGTTGTGGCTGGAAGAGGTTGTTAGGGTGGTCTTGGCTGAATGGGAACAACCCCAATCAGAGATGTCCACTGTAAGGCCAGTCTCGGAGGAGTGTGTTCACTCCGAGAAACAGGCTCTGTGTGCGAGCTGTATTTCCCACTATGAACACTGCTCCTCTGAGCAGAATCATTATTATTTATGATGTGAATTCCCATCTCCCTGCAGGTCTACTGAACTGTAGTCTCAGCATTATGTGACTACAATTCAGTAGACTCACAGGAAGGAATTCACAACATTATAAATCATTATGATGAGCAGTGTTCATAACAGGAAATGCATCTCCCACACAGAGCCTGTTTCCTGGAGTGAACACACTCATGTGAAACTGGCCTAAGTCATTGTATTTAATGTATACGATCTGCAGTGTGCCTGTGTAGAACTGGTAGGGTCATTGTATGGTGGTAATACTGGTCAGTATGGTGGCATTAGTCACTATGTGGTGGTAATGGGATTAGTCATGGTGTAACAGTAATATTGTTACCATGGATACTGGTCTCTAGGGGTGAATGAATCGAACTTCAGATCCAAGATCCAAAGTCGATTTGTTCCAAAACTTCATTTGAAAAGTGGTTTGAATAGAGGAACCTCATTACAGAAGGATATATCACCTCCATCCACATATGATTCCTCAGCAGAAACTGATCATTATAAGCCATGGCAGCTGTCCTTTGTGGAAAGGAAACCGTAGTCAAGTCAGAACAAGTGTTGTGCATTCTCTATATCTGCGCACAGTTGGATACAGTACAACTGGTAATAGAAGGTTAACTCTCCGCCATACAGGTTTCCATCATGAGTGGACATAGATTTTGAGTAGTACCATATCTGGTTTTCACATTTAACCCTTTCTTGGAGTAATGGACAATGCTGAAGGGAATCCTGAGGTTTCTACAATGTGTATACTGTTAGAAAGGCCAACTTTACCGTCAGGATTTTGTGGAGTGCCCTCTAGGAACAAGAAGTAAATTGCACTACATGGAGCAATATGTATGGATTGAAAGTGAAAAATTATTTTGCTGGAAGAACATTTTAGGCCATTTTGGAAACCCTTTAATAATTACCTAAGTGACCATAAATCCTATATATGTTCATATTTATAGAGGGGTTGTCCCACCAAAAGAAATTATCATCCCCCCCCCCCCTTCCCTCCTCAATAACAGGGTCCTGAGGTCCCCAGGGTAATTGGAGCAATGGGTGAGCATGCCTTCTGCCCTTCCATTCATTTTCTATGCAACTGCTAGAGTGTCACGAGTGGGCTTGCGTCTGGTATCAGACGTTCTGCACGGCTTTCAAAAGTGACATAATTTGACATGTTTTCCCCTTGGTTTGGTTGCTGTTTACCACACCCCTTCCCCTCAGCTGTTGCGGCTGTGGTAATTATCTTTCTCCTATTTACCCCTTCCTCTCCCAGTATTCCTTGCGGTTTATACTTTCTGCTGACATTGTTGTGTTTGGTGTGGATCTCGGCTGAGATCCGGTTGCTGCAATATCTGCATTAAGATAAGTGTTATTTTCCCTATTGTGTTTATCCTACGTTTCCCTGTTTTGGTTTTGCCTTGTGGAGTTTCCTGTTCGTCCGTCCTTTTGGAGAAACAGGTTAACTCTTTCTCCTGTCACTAGCTGCAGGGTTGTACTAGGTCAGTTTATTACTAGGTTCCTGTGTATGAACTCTCCTACCACTAAGGGCTGTTCATACTGGTAGTCAGCCAGGGCCTAGTCTCAGGGATTCCTGCAGGAGGTGACCATTTCCCTTCTCCGGTCTGTTCCCTTCCCTCTTACGCTCGGTGTGGCTATACCCTCCACACCAGAGCGTGACATAGAGATAGCGGAGTACAGCACAGCATTATTCTGGAAGATCTTATTCTGGAAGACCACAAGATCTTACGTTTTATTGTCCAGGCTGGTACCTCTGCAACAAAACCCTTAAAGAGTTTTTTCATCTCAACATTTATGGCATATCGCTGGGATATGCTACAAATGTCAGGTAGGTGCCGGGTCCCAAACATGGAAGAGGCAAAAATCTTTCCATTATATTTTTTCTCTGTAGGTTCCACTCCTGGTTTTGCTGGTTTTAGCTTGCAAAATACTGAGAATCTGGAAGTGGCCTGACTCATATATGTCCCAAGGTGGTTAGTTTTCAAGGAGGATGTATTATGGCTCAGTATGAGCATGGCCATGTGTCCTCTGGGGACCCACTGGTGGACTTTCAGCTGTCAGACCAAACATCTAAAGTCTAGAGTGAAAAAAACTTAGAGGAGCTAATTTGCACTGAGAGTAATTAGGGGTTAGATCATACCTTTTGTGACTAAACAGTTGGGTATAGAGGTGTAAACATGTCAGTTTTGTGATGTACAATGTCTGCCTCCACTGTCAGAAGTAATGAAGTACCAGTGCAATTCACAGAACAAGCATGGGGCCTTGTTAATAATATAGGTCACGGTGGAGGAAGACATCTGGTTACATTGCTTACTTGCTCTCCTTTCTCTTTGATTCTTTGCAGTCCTTCAGTCTGTCTTTCTTCTAATCTCTGTTGCTGGTTGCTCCATTTATCAGATACCTACAAGATTCATGATCTTTTCATCACAATATACAAGGATGTTTTACTGGTATTTTCACACATACATTTTTTGAACACATTGGCCCAGATTTACTAATCTGTACCAAAAGTCTGTCTAAAAAGTGGCAGAAATTGGCGCATCTGGGATTTCTACACTTTTTTCCAACATGCTTGACAAGGGGACAGGGTTTAGCAGATAGAGGACAGAGCTTTGTGGGAAGTCCTCAGGAAAGGTCATCAATATCTGATCTGTCTGACACCCGATACTTGTTTGAAGAGGTTGAGGTGCTCTGGTGAGCGTTGTAGCCTCCCCACACCAAACCAAGCACAGCGCCGTACATTGTATATGGGACTGAGCTGTAAATGTGACCTGTGAACGTGATGTCACTGGCCTAGGAAGAGGCCACATCCCTCACCGGAGTGCTGGGGTTTGGACCTCCACCATTGGATATTGATGAACTATCCTGAGAATAGGTCATTAGTATTGAACTCCTGGAAAACACCATTAAAAAAAGAGGCAGACCCTGTTTCAATTTCTGAAAAATCCCTCTAAATTTAGCATGGTGTGTCCCATAAAAGAAGGTATTTCCATCACAGAAAGCGATGCCATATCTGTAATCTATGCCATCACTTTCTGATCGGTGAGAGTCCCACTGCTGGAACCCTCATTATGAAGCGCTTTTTTCTCCGGTATTGAGCCCCTATGACGGATCTCAATACGGGAAAGCTTAAACGCTAGTGTGAAAGTAGCCTAAAGCTGAGAAGACCATACATCATTTCTGTACTAATATGTCTGATGAAAGTACCAACCATTTGTAGGACCTGCACCACTTCTTGAATATGGGAGTTATTTATCTCCTTTTTCAACCTGGAAGGCACAAAGTAGATACGATTATCGATTATGGTGGTTTCCCACGTTGCGTTGTTAGCTCTCCTGATATGTTTTAGTAAATTGTGGAGCATCTTTTCTTTGAACTCCATGTTGTCATCCTCCTTCATTTCTCCTAGGATTTTATGAATAAATCGACAACTGGGTGTTACCATTCACCTTGTCAGTGGGGTGTGTCCCTGCACAGTATTGAGGAGGGATAACAGAGGAACAGCACAACGTACAGTTAGAAGAAAAGATGCTCCATAATTATTTCATGTGTAAATTAGGATGCCAGTGCCATGTGTGCATTGTCACACTGTGTACCATCGCTCTATCCGTATTGCCACCCAGCACCTCAAGCTTCCCAGCACCTTCTCTTGCCCTAGCGCTGACCTGTCTGAGTTCAGAGCATGTGCTCCTGACTGGGCCTGTATTCACTGTACTGCGCATGTGCCGTACTTACACTGCTGCTGAGGTGTTTCCAGATATTTTGGATTTGGTGTCTGTACCCTACAAGCCAATATGCTGCCTTTGGAAGTGATTTGGTTGCTGACAGACCCCCTTGACCTGCTTTGGATGACCCCAATGGCAATAAAGAATAAATCTCACACTTGATGTCCCTTACAGCTATTTTTTCTACCTATTTTCCGTCACTTTCTCCATATAGGAAATATTTAACATGATCAAACCTCTCCTGAGCAGCTTTATCCATGGTATTCTTGCTCATGGCTTCAAGTCTTTCCACCCTCTTCATCTCCAGCTTTTTCTTCATCTGTTTAGTGTCACTGTGGAAAGACACATCATTCACACGCTTGGACTTCACACTGTCCTGGCCATTGTTTTATACGACCTGCCTTGGTTTTTCTCGGTGACATAAGGCAGTTTTTTCCATTGCTGGATTACATGTTTCACATATAAATATCTTTGGGACGTTATTTCTTCATATCTAGGGTAGATTTGTGCTTGTAGACCTGCTTTTCATCCAAAACTGAAACACTTCTGACAACCAACATTCATTTTTCTGTACCTGATAATTCTCTAGATTTTTTTTAAACTGGAATTTCTCTAAACAGATGGTTCTTCTAGAGGAAATATTTGGTTCTTGAGTAAAACTCATGTTTCTGATGATGAGAATAAAAATAGGATGAACTTTTTGGATGATGAGCAGCAAAGGTGACAAGTGGACATTGTAGTCCTTCACACTGGAGCAGTGGTTTCCAACCAGTAGACTACAATCTATAGACCTCAAAATGGCAACTAGTAGGTCCCAGGCCAGGTTTTTCACTTACGGGAATACTTTAGAGTACTGCATGGTCATTTGTGCACCATATGGAGGGAGCACCAACAAAAGGTACTACACAGGGCACCATCACATTTAAATGGGTTGGCCACTTTAGGAAAATGTTAAAAACAAACATTTGGAAACACAATTTTAATCCTGTTTTGAAAATGTAGTCATAAAGCAGCTATATTCACAGTGGACTAATCAGCAGACTACCAATGGATTCTCTACTCGTGACCATTACTGTTTTACCTCCTTATAAATGGTGCAGAAGTTGGACTTCATAGCACTCTGAGGACACAAATATCTCAACAGGTTACACAAGCTATACATTTTGTGGCTAAAAAAAAATATTGTACATGCTTTTCATACCGTTTAGATGAGTCTACAATGAAATGGGTTTCAATGTAATTTTAATAATAAACTAATTCACAGCATGTAATGCCAGTGTGCTGCATCTAAAGCCAAGCCGACAAGATATTGTTCTGTACAATAATATTTTAAGCTTCTAAATTGACACCAAAATAAATTACTAAAAGTGGGTTCCCTTTATTATTTTGTAGCTTTGATCCCTAATATGTATAGTCTTAGGTGAAGGGGGTGGCTGTGGTGATGGTTTGGTTTGGTTTGGTTTAAAGGGGTTGGCCACTTTGTTAGCACTTATTAAAACTCTAAAGAAAGCAGGCAGACAATAAAGTTCCTCATATATCTTCTGCAGCAGATCTGCCCTGTTCCCTTGCTATTGGAAGCCACACCTCCTCATTGCTGCTCTCATAGCTGCCTGGCTTGTCCATGCCTGCACATGCACTAGTCCATGGAAGGAGTGTGCTGCTCCTGGGTCCTAAAGGCACCCTGCTTGTGTCAGAGAAGTTTCCTTCTGCTGTGACTGCAGTCCTGACTATACAGGGCTGAAGAGGCTTAGCAGAGAAACATGTTAGAAGCTGAAATAAAGAAACTTTGCAAGAGGAAGAGAAACTGAGGATAATCTGTGATGTACCTCATTGACTGCAGTGATGTAGCAGAGCCAGAAAGGTGCTGTGGACAACAAAGTTATATATAGTGATGTGTGACCCCCCTGTACATTATATATAGTGATGTGTGACCCCCTGTACTTTATATATAGTGACTTGTGACCCCCCTGTACGTTATATATAGTGATGTGTGACCCCCTGTACTTTATATATAGTGACTTGTGACCCCCCTGTACATTATATATAGTGCCGTGTGACCCCCTGTACATTATATATAGTGATGTGTGAACTCCTGTACATTATATATAGTGAAGTGTGACCCCCTGTACATTATATATAGTGATGTGTGAACTCCTGTACATTATATATAGTGATGTGTGACCCCCTGTACATTATATATAGTGATGTGTGACCCCCTGTACATTGTATATAGTGATGTGTGACCCCCTGTACATTATATATAGTGATGTGTGACCCCCTGTACTTTATATATAGTGACTTGTGACCCCCCTGTACGTTATATATAGCTATTTGACTACACTCATTTTCCTTTTTTCCCCAGATGAAGGGTAGTCATATATTCATAGATGATTGATGGGCTGTCAGCTGGGAGCAGGTCGTATGATGATAGACAGGAGGCTCCTCTGTATGTCAGCAGATCGATTTGTGCAGTCCGTGCACCTAAACAGAAATCTATGACAGCTCAGAGCTGCCATAGATTTCTGGCTTCATTTGAGTCAGAAAACTGGTGAAAATGAACATAAATTTGTTGGGGTGACTGGTCACGCCCTGTCTCTGCCATTGTCACACCCTTTAAAAAAAAAAAAAAAGCGCAGTTAAAAATTTGCAAACACATAGAGGGAGAGTTATTAAAACTGCTGTAAAGGAAAACTGGCTTAGTTGCCCATAGCAACCAATCAGATTCCACCTCATTTTCCAAAGAAGCTTTGAAAAATGAAAGGTGGAATCTGATTGGTTGCTATGGGCAACCAAGCCAGTTTTCCTTTACACCAGTTTTAATAAATCTGTCCCATAGTTTGCAACTTTTTAACACCACTTTTTAGGAACAAGGGAAATGATAACTCCCCCCTCATTCTGCTTTTGGCTTACATCCAATGGCACAACTAGACAAGACTGGGCCCAACAGCAAATTTATGAAAAGGGTAACACCCCCCCCCTTTACTGTTGGGACTGTAGTGTTCTTTCTATTGCAATGTCTGTACAACAGTTATTCACTGATAACTGGGTTATTGATATTATCTATTCTAAGGGGCTCTTGTCTCTATGGGAACACAGGTGGGTGGGGAGGTCATGTGACTTCTCCTCTAGACATGCTTGCTGCAGTGCATGCTGGGATTGTTACTTTCACTTTGCAGCTGCTCCTCCCACACAGCCTGTCTGAGGGAGCTCCTCCAGGGAAGTGTGTCATGGTGAACAGGTTAGATAAATGACGTACAGCCAGTACATGTCACCTGAGAAATACTTCATAGTGTTGGCTATTGTCTGGGGGAATTTTGGATTTTTGATACTTAGGGTGGCCAACCCCTTTAAGCATCTTTTGCTTGTATTTTATTTTTAAAACATTTCCAAGGGTACGTTCACACAGCAGATTTTGATGATGTCAAAATCCACCATGGATGCCACAGCTGAAACCTTTGTTCACTTTGAATCCTGTGGATCCACTCCTGGCTTAGCTCCACTGTGGCATATGTATAGACATCATCCAAGAAAGGACTTGTCTCTTAGCATGGTCGTGGTATGAAATGGACTGGAGCCCTGCCTCCCACTGAAAACAATGGCAGGCAGACACAAAGTGGTGGCAG
This sequence comes from Rhinella marina, assembly GCA_900303285.1. Classification (NCBI taxonomy): domain Eukaryota; kingdom Metazoa; phylum Chordata; class Amphibia; order Anura; family Bufonidae; genus Rhinella; species Rhinella marina. The sequence goes on from ONZH01030296.1 coordinate 451,161, forward strand.
CTGGAATTCTGGCATGGTGTCTGCACCAAAATTCGAACGGCAAATTCCTCCAAGTGAACGGCCCTAAAAGTTACGGAGGAAAACAGCTTGCTGTAGTGGAGCTGGTCACTGGCAGAACTGCTCTGTCTGCAGCCTGCTATTTCAGGGGTCATCCGGAGATCAAGTGATCACCAGGCCCAATATAGGGAGTGCCAGTGCTGTTTTCTCTATTGAGCACAATGTAGACTGCAAAAGAGAGGCCAGAAGTGGTTATAAACTGCTGCTTTCTTCTCCTCAGCTTCCCTGGCTGACTGATCACCAGGCATATAATCAGCTCCTCCTAGATTTCAAGAGAGGGAGAGTTACTGCGCCAATGTCAAAAGACATTGCTGCTGACCTGACACCTGCCACTGCCTGCAGTCAAAAGATTAATGGAGGTGTATAAAGGATTTAAAGGGAACCTGTCATCTCCGAAACACCCCCTGAACTAGAGTAAGCGTTGTATAGTGCAAGTGATGCTGAATCCGAATATGTAAGTTTTATCTTCATACTCACTTCCATTCTGACGCTGTGCTCCCACAAACCTGCAGTAAAATGCACTTGGTGGACTCCGGTGCTCACTCACATAATGGAGAGGACTCAAAGAAGAGTCTTGTCAATGTATTTTACTGCAGGTTTGTGGGAGCACAGCGTCAGAATGGAAGTGAGTATGAAGATAAAACTTACATATTCGGATTCAGCATCACTTACACTATACACCGCTTACTCTAGTTCAGGGGGTGTTTCGGAGATGACAGGTTCCCTTTAAGGAAGTTCAATTTCTACTTTACCCTATGAATCGTAACATTATGGAACATGCTCCTGAAGGATTTAATAAAGCACGGATACTGGTATCAATGTAGACAGTTGATGCCTGGATTCGTCCCATTGCCAGGAGGATGCAGGAAAGAAGTTTTTTTTTCACTTTTTGGCCACTTAAAGGGGTTGGCTCATCTCATTGATAGCATATATCTATATCATCAATGTCAGATAGGTGCAAGTTCCACCTCCACAACAGGTCCCCCACAGTGAAGAGCACACAGTGAATGCATGGTGTTCTCTCCATTCACTATGGGACTTGTGAAAATAGCTGAGTGAGCATCCTCTCCTATTTTTGAATGGAGCATTTCACCGCACGTTATACTATGTATTGCATTGGTTGTGGCAAATTTGGAGAGAGCACTGCGCATGCACGACCACCTCTCTGTTCTCTGCTATGGGACTTCCGAAAATAGCCGAGCCTGCACTTGTCCACTTTCAAAACTCCAATAGAGATGAATGGAGGGTGGTCGCGCTTACATGGAGCACTCTACTTCACTGTAGGTGGCCTGTTCTGGAGAGATGGGACCAGCACGTGTCTAATATTAATAAGCGCTATGCCCTTAATGTCTGAGATGGGAATATCCCTTTAAATCGCTGTTTTGCCTTCTTCTGTAAATATGGTTACATTTGATGGACTTTGTGTTTCTTCAGCCAATGTACTGTGTAACTATGTCGTGCATGAAGTACTTTATTGCATCCTGGGGCCAGTCATGTTCCCTTTATAGTATTTTAATAAGGAACCATACCTGTCTGTCGATTCCTTCAGGACTTTTAGTTCTGCTGCTTGCTTTTCTTGCGCCAGCTCCGTTAGTTTGGCAATTTGCTGTGAAGAGTTAAAGGCATATCACTATATGAATAAATACACTTCTGTAGAGCTGAGGGAAGAATATTAGTCTAGATTCAGGTCGCTATAGTTAGTTTAGTATCTACGTAAGGTTTGGGGGTCATTTTGGCGCACACTGTACATACTTCCATGGAGTGCTGCTCCTTCTTCTTCCAGATACTCTCATATAGCTCCTCTCCAAGGCGCATCAGTTCCTGTTCTAGCTTCTCTTTCAATTCAACCACCTTAGGATCTGGTTTACCTGGCATTTCACCAGCACCCCACACAGAGCCATAGTCATCCTCTGGATTTCTAAAATACACAATTGTTAGTAAATTCAGGCCTTGCTATAAATCTGTCATTAAAATGTATTCCAATATTGGGCCTTGACTTCAACTTAACAGTGACCATGTCCTCAAGTTGCTAGGCTTCAGCTATATAAAAGCTGATAAAATAAGACTGGTAGCATTGTAGTGGTATTCCTAGATGGGCATTTATGGCATATTCATAGAATATGCTGTAAATATCCTATAGGTGTAGGTCCCCACTTCTAGGAAGAGGGCCCTGATGTGAATGCAAAGAAGTGGCGGACTGGGAACTTAAAGTGACCCTGGAAAAAAATCTAATAGTGTCCCCAATATTGTAGGTGGGTCCAAATTGACAGAATGTGGGGCAACAAAAGTAGATTGCGCCAATACTAGTTGGGAAGGTCAGTAATACCATACAATTGCACAGAAAACCATGATACAGAACCATGGTCTGTCCTCCTCTTCCAATTGTCTCTAATATTGATATGGAGAATGGCACATAGGAGGTGAGATGTGGGCCACAACACCAAGCCAGCCCTACCTTCAGCATGCTGCCTTCTCTAATAACGATCCCTGTAGTTCCCCCAGTAGTATGTACCCAGCCAGCAGCAGTAAGGAGGACTGGGATGGCCCTATGGAATCGGCCAACTGATTCCCTGTAGGGTCTATGGCCCGTCTGCCCCTGATAGAAAGCAAGCCACGCATGTGTGGTTTTCTCCGTTCACTGCTATGGTACTTTCAAATATAGCCCAGCACAGACTTGTGCTTGCACACCATGTTCTCTATTCATGTCAGGGACCTGTTCTTGAGTAGGGACCTGCACCTATTGGGCTTTCAAGCCTTATCCTCAATGTGCCATAAATGGGATGATGCCGTCAACCAATGCAGCCAGCTATTTCTATACATTCTGCAATGGAAATAAGTTATGGTGTCAAGAGCAGTCAACAGCACTCTTTTTCTCATAGCTCATTTTATACACCAGGTACTGAGTGCCACTTTTTTGCATTTTTGCATTTGCTTCCAGTGGTTTGCTGTGATAACATAATGAAACATTTAAATGTAGGCTCCTAATATAAAGGGTCATATGAAATAGAAATGTTGAGTTACTACAGGTAGAAATATGTAGAGGGAGAAACCAGGCACTCATTTAGTCTTCTCAAAATTCCCCAAACAGAAAGTAAGTGGATTAGCTGAAACCTGCCGTCCACTAAAGGAAACAGGTTTAGTCAAGAATTGAAGGTATGTTTCAGCTACACGTGCCCCACATCTCCCTCCAGAAGTGACTGTTGGCAGTGGGGAAGGTAAGTGGTACGGTTGCCACAACTGAGAATCAACCTTGCCTTCTTTTGACTGGTATACCTAAAAATATCTAGAAAAAGGCAGTTGGCTATTCTGTACAGAGGCATCCTGCAAAACAGCATACCATGGGGGATATTTTTTTGACATGTGGGTCACCGGTTGATAAACGCCTCTATATGCCTATACAGTGGCATAGGTTGTAGCTTCCCATCAGAAGAATACAGCAAGAAATACTCTTCATCTGTACCAAAGGCTCAAACTTGATTTGAACAGTCTTATCTATGCTCATTACTAGACTGGCAGAGGAAGGACGAGGATCAAGGGGCCACAGAGTGGTATGGGCCCATCCTCTGTCCACTTACTGTAACTAGTCAATTGCATATGAACTAAAAGTACTTATTTTGAAGCAATGGATTAGTAAGTGAAAGGTATCATTACATTCGGCTATACTAGCCTTACAAGGCATTGTATCTGGTATAACAGATCTGGTCTCCTGGTGACAGACTCTCATTGACAAATGAGAAATGTTAATGAAATGAACATAGGTATGGAGGCATTAAGTAAAAATAAGCACTCTCTATACTACCCATGAACCCCTGCTGTACACATACTTAGTGACTTTCTTGCTGTTCTTCTTCTTGTTCATCTGTGCATGCAAGTCACTGAAGGCACCAGAATACTTTTGAAGAATCTCTTCCCTTCGCTTCATTCCTTTACGCTCCAGTTCTTTCAACTCTTTCTCATGCTTCTTCTGAAGTTTCATAAAACTTTTCTGTTTTTGTAATTCATCCTGATTTGTGGTTTCTGGTTCTAGGATACAAACACATTATTGTAGATGCACAAGACAACTTGACCAGAGAGGACACGATTGGTGGGAATTAGAGATGAGCGAGCATACTCGTCCGAGCTTGGTGCTCGTTCGAGTATTAGGGTACTCGTAAGTGCTCGCTGCTCGGACGAGTATCTCGCCATGCTCGAGGAAATGGCAACTTCCGCATCGTGCTTTTTTGGCGCCTATAAACACAGCCAATCACAAGCCAGGAGACTCTACGGTACACCCAGCATCACGTGGGGCCCTTACATGTCGATAGCAGAGGTTGGCTGGCCTGATCAGGTGACCCTGGAATATACTAGTGACTGCCTGCGGTGCTCGGCTCAGATGCCGTCTGGATGTCGTTAGGGATAGAGCTGCTGCGTTTCAGGGAGATTGTTAGGGCCTGAATTTAGTTCTCTGTTAGGCAGGAATCACCCACAAAGAACCCAACAGCCCTTCTAAGGGCTAGAAGACATTTTTTTTGTCTCCTGGCTTGGCTGGCTGGCTGGCACTAATAGTGCAGCTATCGCCATATATAACCCCCTTTTTTTTATGTTATATCTCAGTGATACAAATCCATTGCACACAGCAGTGTGGAACCATTCTGTGTGTCACAGTTCAGTACACTCACTATTTTCTGTCCAGGTGACACTTTCTGTACGTCACTGAATACAACCAAGTCATTTGCTACCTGTCACGTATACAGCTTGATCCTAAAAATCTCTGTGCGACATTTGTCTGGGTCGCAGTCTAAATAGCCACCGTCAGTAGGGTGTCAGTCAGTTCTACGATAGTTTCTGCACGTCACATTCCAAAAAAAACAAAACTACAAAAAAAATATAGAAAACAAAATATATAAAAAAAATGAGTTGTATTTGTTGTTTTAGCTCAGTGATACAAATCCATTTCACACAGCTGCGTGTAACCTTTCTGTGTGTCACAGTTCAGCACACTCACTCCAATCCGTATTTTCTGTCCAGGTGACACTTTCTGTACGTCACTTAATTAAACCAGACTGAACAAGTTTGTGGGTTTCAGTACACCAGGCCCGTTTATTTATTTTTTTTTTATATCATACACTTATATACAGAAAATGTTGAACCCCAGGGCTAAGGGTCGAGGGCGTGGGCATTCAATTACTGCAGGGGGCAGAGGCCGTGGTCCTGGGCAGGGTGAGACAGTACCTGTTGATGAGGGAGCTGTGGAACGCCACAGAGCTACACTCCCTAGCTTCATGTCTCAACTTACAGGGACAAGTGGTAGAGGACTGTTGAAACCACAACAGTGCGAACAGCTGATCTCGTGGATTGCGGACAATGCTTCAAGTAATTTGTCCACCAGTCAGTCTTCCACGCAGTCCACCCACGTTACCCAAGGGAGCACTCCTCTGGCTCCTCCACCTCAACCTCCTATCCCCCAGTCTGCCCCCTCCCAGGAAAATTTGGAATGCGATCCGGCATACTCTGAGGAACTGTTTTCTGGACCCTTCCCAGAGTCACAAACCACTTCTCAGGTTGCTGCTGACCTCGTTCCCGATGCGCAAGTTTTCCAACTGTCGCAGTCTGTGGATGATGATGATGACAATGTTGAGTTAGTGGAAGAAGTTTGTAAAGAGGTGTCAGACGATGAGGAGACCCGGTTGTCAGACAGTGGTGAAGTTGTTGTTAGGGGAGGAATTCCGAGGGGGGAGCAGACTGAGGAATCGGAGGATGACGAGGTGACTGACCCGAGCTGGGTTGATATGCCGAGTGAAGACAGTGCTTCTGAGGCGGAGGCGAGTGCTGCACCAGAACAGGTTGTAAGAGGCAGTGGTGTGGCCAGAGGGAGAAGCAGGGCCAGAGCTGGTGCATCAGCAGCAACTGTTTCACGTAGTGAAGCTCCCGTGGCGAGGCCTAGATGTTCGCAATTCTGGAGGTTCTTTAAAGAAAGTGAGGATGACCGACGGACTGTGGTGTGCAACCTGTGCCACACCAGGATCAGCAGGGGTGCCACCTCACTAGCCTAACCACCACCAGCATGCGCAGGCATATGAGTGCTAAACACCCCACTCAATGGAACCAAGGCCGTTCACCACCGCCTGCGGGTCACACCACTACTCCTTCCCCTGTGTCACTCGCTGCCTCTGCTAGTCAACCCCCTGCGTCACTCGCTGGCTCTGCTAGTCAACCCCCTGCCCAGGACCCCGGCACGAGCGCCTCCCGCCGGAAAACCACACCTTCGCCTCCACGATCCTCCACAGTGTCCACCAATGTGTCCCAGCACAGCGTTCAGCTGTCTTTACAGCAGACGCTGGAGCACAAGAGGAAATACAGTTCCACCCACCCACGTGCCCAAGCCCTCAACGTCCACATCTCCAAATTGCTTAGCCTGGAGATGCTGCCCTATAGGCTGGTAGAGACTGAGGCCTTTGCCAATCTCATGGCGGTGGCTGCCCCTTGGTATTCGGTCCCCAGCCGCCACTATTTTTCCCGATGTGCCGTCCCAGCCCTACACCAGCACGTGTCACAGAACATCATCCGTGCCCTGACCAACGCTGTTTCTGAGAAGGTCCACCTAACCACGGACACGTGGACAAGTGCTGCCGGGCAGGGACACTATATCTCACTGACGGCACATTGGGTTAACTTGGTGGAGGCTGGGACCGAGAATGACCCTGGGGCCGCTCATGTACTGCCCACACCGAGGATTGCGGGGCCTACCTCGGTCACGGTCTCTCAGACGTACTATGCCTCCTCCTCCACCGAATTACCATCCGTGGGCACTGCGCCTTCAGTCGGTAGCTCTAGGCGCAGCAGCAGTGCCGTGGGTAAGCGCCAGCAGGCGGTGCTCAAACTGCTGAGCTTAGGTGACAAAAGGCACACCGCCCAAGAGCTGTTACAGGGCATCACGGCGCAGACCGATGTGTGGCTGGCACCGCTGAACCTCAAGCCAGGCATGGTTGTGTGTGACAACGGGCGTAACCTGGTGGCGGCTCTGCAACTCGGCAGACTGACACATGTGCCATGCCTGGCCCACGTGTTCAATCTCATAGTTCAGCGGTTCCTCAAGACATACCCCAATCTGTCTGATGTGCTCACCAAGGTGCGCCGCATCTGTGCGCATTTCCGCAAGTCGACCACAGATGCTGCCACTCTCAGGGCAGCGCAGCGCCGCCTACAACTGCCCGCTCACCGACTGTTGTGCGACGTGCCCACGAGATGGAATTCGACATTAAACATGTTATCCAGAGTTTACCAGCAGCGCAGAGCGATTGTAGACTGCCAGATGTCAACTTCCACTAGAACTGGTAGTCAGGTCAGTCAGATTCCTCAAGTCTACAATGAGGAGTGGACGTGGATGTCTGATATCTGCCAGGTGTTGAGCAACTTTGAGGAGTCAACACAGATGGTCAGCGGCGATGCCGCCATTATTAGCCTCACCATCCCGCTGCTTTGCCTGTTGAAAAACTCACTGCTCAGCATCAAGTCAGATGCTTTGCGCTTGTCACAAGAGACGGTGGAGGAAGATACGTCGCTTGATAGCCAGAGCACCCTCCGGTCTGTTTCTCAGCGCGTATCGGAGGAGGGGGATGAGGATGAGGAGGAGAATGTCGGCGAGACAGTAGAGGGTACCAGTGCTCAGTCCTTAACTCTTGAGCGTGTATGGGCTGAAGAGGAGGACTTGGAGGAGGAAATGGAGAGTCAGGCCAGTGAGGAGAGGGAATTCTTGCGTGTTGGGACTCTGGCGCACATGGCAGACTTCATGTTAGGCTGCCTATCCCGTGACCCTGGATGTTACTGGGTGTTCACTCTCCTGGACCCACGGTACAAGCAGAACCTTTCCACTCTCATCCCTGCAGAGGAAAGGAGTATGAGAGTGAATAGATATCAACAGGCCCTGGTGCACAAGCTGAAACAATTCTTCCCATCTGAGGGCATGGTTCTGTGGGCCAAGTAGCGGGGGAGAGGAGGCGAGCAGGCAGCTTGTCCAGCACTGGCAGGGGAACGCTGTCCAAGGCCTTTGCCAGTTTTATGTCACCCCAGCAAGACACTGTCACCTGTCCCCAGTATAGGCAGAGTAGGGGGGAGCTGTACAGAAAGATGGTGAGGGAGTACCTAGCTGACCATACCAACGTCCGTAGCGATCACTCTGCTCCATACAACTACTGGGTTTCAAAGCTGGACACGTGGCCTGAACTGGCGCTGTACGCCTTGGAGGTGCTGGCCTGCCCTGCCGCTAGCGTGCTGTCAGAGCGGGTATTCAGTGCAGCTGGTGGCGTCATCACCGATAAGCGTACACGCCTGTCAACTGACAGCGCTGACAGGCTGACGCTTATTAAAATGAATAAAGCCTGGATTTCACCGGAATTCAAATCTCCTACGGGGGAAAGCAGCTAGATTAACATTACTTATGTATCCGATTCCTCTTCTGTACTCCTCCTCCTCCTCCATATCGTCTTTGCCTAACGCTGACCAAAAAAACGCCATTTTTCAGAAGTCCAACTGGCACTCTTTTACCACAATTTTTCAGGAGGGCCCCCTACAGGCCCTCTATTCAAACAATTTTTCCAGAGGTCCACCTACAGGCCCTCTCTCCAAACAATTTTTCCGGAGGTCCACCTACAGGCCAGGCCCTCTCTCCAAACAATTTTTCCGCAGGTCCACCTATAGGCCCTCTCTCCAAACAATTTTTCCGGAGGTCCACCTACAGGCCCTCTCTCCAAACAATTTTTCCGGAGGTCCACCTACAGGCCCTCTCTCCAGTTCCAGTTTTATTTGCGCAAACTGCATAAATTTTATTTTTGCGATAGGTGTGAAAAATAATATTACCTGCGTATCTATATTGCCCAACATTGGATTTGGTAGCAACTAGAAGACCAAACACATGCTGCCCACAGGGTTCTGCAAATTCCTGGTCCACAATGTCAAGGAGCTCGAGGTTCTGTTAATGAGCAACAAGTCCTTCTGTAAAGAAATCGCCCACAACGTCTCCATCTACGAACCTAAAGACCATTGTTGAGAGAGCGACACAGTTCGCCATCAAAGTGACGAACCCCAGCGCCAGACTGTGCAGCGAAGATAACGAATAAATATCTCTGTGGTTATTTGAGCTAAATAAAAGTTAAATAAACAAAAAAAAAAAAAAAAAAAAGATTGATCTGTTCCTGTGCCTGATCCACCCAAGTTGAATCTGTCCCATCATGAGAAAGTCCCCCCAAGGAGTCCCCACTGTAACTTGCTTCCCATACAACTACCTCACCCCCCGACAACTGTGTCTCGCCATTGTCCACCACCTCCTCAGACAACACTGGTAAATCCCCACTGTCAGCACATGGAGACTGCAAAAGGTCTTGCAAATTGGGGCAGAGAATGTTCTGAGCTAGCACATCAGAGAAGGGGTGACTATGGGGTTCCAGGGAGTACGTGACCACATGCAATCTCCATCTAAAAAGTCATGCCACACTTGATCGAGCTCATAATTGACAATTGTACCGGTTGATGCTAAATTTTTAAGTTGGGGTCCTGCGTCGTCATTCTAACTACATCCGGCTGTTGTCACCACCACACACGCTAGCCCAGGGGGCACTCCTCTGGCTCTTCCAGCTCAACCTCCTTCCCCCCAGCCTGCCACCCCACCTACAGGCCCTCTCTCCAAACAGTTTACGTCTTTGTCCTATCTTTCTCTCTCTCCAAACTATTTTTCCGGTATTAAACTGAGTAGTATACATAGAAGACATACCACAGGCCCTCTCTCCAAACAATTTACCCGGATAGGGGACATATTAGATATTGTACAGATTTTTTTTTGGTTCTTCTTCTAATTGCCTCCTGACCTGTGATAGGCAGAGCATGGACACGTCCCCTTAGCTGCAGTTGGAAAGACACTCCCCTGGCCAGAGCAAGCTCTTTTTCCGTGGTCGAAAAATCCATGAAATATAGGGTCCCAAGATAGGGGACGTATACGGTATTAAACTGAGAAGAATGGATACCGTACCGGTTGATGCTACAGTTTTTCTACAGATGCTACAGTTTTTTTTTGATGCTACAGTTTTTCCAAATCCATTCTGGCTGTTGTCACCACCACACACGCTAGTACTCCTCTGGCTCTTCCAGCGAAACCTCCTTCCCCCCAGCCTGCCCCCCACCTACAGGCCCTCTCTCCAAACAATTTACCCAGGTAGGGGACGTATTAGATATTGTACTGATTTTTTTTTTGGTTCTTCTTTTAATTGCCTCCTGCGATAGACGGGAATCGAACCCGGGTCAACTGCTTGGGAAGCAGCTATGCTCACCACTTTACCACCAACAGCCACAGTAACTGATAAGAACAGATACTAAACTTGATGTCAGCTGCAGTGCCAGCATGAGCAGTGGTGTCACCTGCAGGCGGTGATGGACCTTCGTTGCACCTAGTTGGGTGCTTCCCTAACATGTGATGGGTATTTGCCTCGTCTTTCTTGGTCTGGGTGAGCACAATTGCCATGAGGGTAACCAGCAGGCTGTTGCCTGAGAATTTGGGGTAATGGTGGGATTAGGCAGCCTCAGAGGCATCCATGCATGCTGCCCCTGCAGTTTCCTGTCCATTTCCGTGGTGTTTCCATCATTTTCTGAGGTTTCCAGGTTTTCACCCAGCCTTCCCTAGGCAGAACCTTGGTCCCCCGCAAAAATGCTCGAGTCTCCCATTGACTTCAATGGGGTTTGTTATTCGAAACGAGCACCCGAGCATCGGGAAAAGTTTGACTCGAATAACGAGCACCCGAGCATTTTATTGCTCGCTCATCTCTAGTGGGAATCCTTCTCCATATACTACAAGTTTCTTTAAACTAATTTCATATTTGACTGATAAATTCAAAACTGAATTTAATCCCTCCTATAAAAAATGTGATTCATGGGAAATCAAATAGTGAGCTATATTCCTTGTATAATTATGTTCCTATTGTCCATAATGGTCATAAATTCTCATTTCATCCCACTCAAACTATAATTCTCCTCTATGAGGAGGAGGCCCTATCAGTGATTGACAGCCTTCTGTCTATGAGGAGGAGGTCCTATCAGTGACTGACAGCCTTCCCTCTATGAGGAGGAGGTCCTATAATTGATTGACAGCCTTCCCTCTATGAGGAGACGATCCTATCAGTGATTGACAGCCTTCCCTCTATGAAGAGGAGGTGCTATCAGTGATTGACAGCCTTCCCTCTATGAGGAGACGATCCTATCAGTGATTGACAGCCTTCCCTCTATGAAGAGGAGGTGCTATCAGTGATTGACAGCCTTCCCTCTATGAGGAGGAGGCCCTATCAGTGATTGACAGCCTTTCCTCTATGAGGAGGAGGTGCTATCAGTGATTGACAGCCTTCCCTCTATGGGGAGGAGGCCCTATCAGTGATTGATAGCCTTCCCTCTATGAGGAGGAGGTGCTATCAGAGGGAAGACTGTCAATCACTGATAGGGCCTCCTCATAGAGGGAAGGCTGTCAATCACTGATAGGACCTCCTTTACAACCACACCTTATCAATTATTACTCTTTAAAAAAAAAAAAGAGTTAAAAGTAGTTGCGGTCCATGCTTGTTTTGCTGTATGTTTACCTGCTGCTTCATTCATAGGATCTGTTTTCGCACAGCTTGCTGAACCTAAAAGATGATAGAATACATAAACGGCAAGTACAATTAGGGCTGTTTCACATCAGCATTACTTATTACCATTCTTCTGAATTTTTTTCAAGCTGGCAGCTCAGGGAGTGTGTCCTTTGTGCTGCAGCTGTCTCCCTTTCACAGCTCAGGGGTTATGTCCTTTCTGCTGCACCGCTCCCTGTAACTGTTACAGCTTCTAACAGTAGATATAGCAGGTGGCAGTTGAAGGATGGAACTGAGCATGTACGTCCACTTCAGCAATGTTACTGAGGTTATCGGGGTAATAAGAAACAGCAGATGGCGCTATACAGATACGTTTTATTGAATAACTAACTTAATGGCTATACGAAATAGTTTCTTAAACACAATTACAGAAGTATTCAGGTCCAGGTGCCAACTCCCAGTATGCCTGGACAGCTTACAGATATTAGGGCATGCTGCAACAGCTGAAAGGGGCGCAGGTTGGGCACACCTGATGTAAAATATGTCTTGTGGCACAACCCCATTAAAGACAAATAGTATGTCTTCTCTCTCTTCAATTCACTCCTGGTTTTACACGAAAAAGCCTAACAAGGTATGTTTGAGGGAGACCTGTTTGTCAGTAAGCAGTGGACTAATTAGTTTGTGATGTAGCATAAATGACCTTTACTTGCGGTGCAGTTCTGCAGTAAGGCGCTTGGCAGTTTAATAGAGCCACACGAGCCATTGGATTGGAGCTTGATTGTTTTCTATAAAACAGAGATAGACATTGATGAATGTGAATACTGAGGTTACATCTAACAGGCAGGGTTTATGATGCAGTTATTGAGCCAAAGTCAGGGGTGGATCATAACAAGAGAGAAAGTAGAAAGGACAGATACGACTTCTACTCTTTCTTTTAGTCCACTCCTGGTTTTGGCTTCAAAAACTAAATAAAATAAAAAAAACACAGAAAGTGTGGCAGCACCCTCAACTATGTTTTTTTCCCCAACAGGTACCCCAAAACTAGATATAAGCAGTCAAATTTCATGTCTAAAATTGTATGCTCGGTACCTCATCACATGTCTTGTTGTTTATCTTTATTGACTTCTCCTGGGCTTTGAAAGCTTTGATGGGATTTGAGAGAGCGTGAGTAAGTTCTGCAAAACAAAGCGTAATAACCTGCATAGTCTTGTGTGTGTGGAAGGAAGGTTAGAAATAACTGCATAATCCCAAACAGAAATATTTCAAAGCCATAAACAATTGTAAAATTAATTCAACTTGTACATGTGAAAATGCTTCAAATAACGGACCGCATAGACAGCGATTCTATAATGTGTTTATAGGCCCCTAGAAAGAGTGTCGCCCCAAAGGGTTGTCACCCACGTAAAAAAAATATTTCATAGCAGCATCCCACTACAGAGTGATGGTACACTGCAAACTGCAAAAGTAAGAGTTAAAAATGTAATTTTGCTTTGATCTGTATATTGCCTGTATATACACATGGCATTAATAATCCATATTCACAGCCACCACTAGATGGGGCTGGTGTCACCCTCTCTATATATAGAGAGGAGGAACATTGTAGAGTTCAGAGAGAGAGTGTGTGTAGTTTAGTCTGAGACATGAGAGGAGCAGCAAAAATGCAGCAAAATAGAGATGGCAAGTTAGCCTGTTCTAGTGCAGGTACCAGCCAGAACAAAACCAGAAATCTGCATGACAAGTACCTACATCCCACAGTGGACGTACTGTAAGTACAGAAACCTGTTCAAAAAAAGGTGCAGAACTGAGCTTGCTGTTTAGGGTCTGCACTATTGATGGCATGAAAAGAGCTGTGTTAAACCTCAAGCCTGGACGCTCATGTCTGAAGTCAGCCAGAGAAGTGCAGAGTGAGGAAGACTACTTTAAAGAGACATTTTGGCCCATCAACTAGCTGTGCAGCTGTGTCACCTGTAACATCTGTGGAAAGTGCATTTTGTGAACACCTGCCAGTCCATTCCATGTTGAGAACTGTCCTGATCTGTTTGCATTTGAATAGTTCAGTAAATATCTGTTCTGCTCCTCCTCATTGCTTCCTGCACTACTAAACTGCAAAATTTTGACCTCACAAACCAGGACCCTGCTTTGCACCTTAAAACCATCAACACCAAGGGCACCTCGACCATCATCAGACAGGAGAACCCCAGAACCTGGCACACACTTGCGCACACCTCTGCAGCACGCTGCACCAAGATCTGGCTTGGAAGAGTAGGCTGTGGGATTGAAGGATATCAGTCACCAACTGGGAAAAAGTCAATGTAAGAGGAGGAGGCACTAGGTGAATATGCCAGTGCAGGAAAGGAAGAGTGGGGAAAATGTTTACCCTAGAGAGGTGAAGGACCCCAGGTGAGGAACAGTCCAGTCCAAGATTAAAGTGTTTGAGAGAGGTAAGAGACCTCATTAGAAGCTGATACTACCCTGACTCCCTCAAACTATAACTATTTGAGAGTATTGGAGGAAGAGAATGTCTCGTAGAGAAGCACTTGCTGCAAAAAGTAAATTGTGTTACAGCAATTAAAGGAACACTAAACATAGAAAATGCATGACAAATAGCCCAGCACTTTCGCCCTTTATCTCCTCATTTCTCTTGGCCTATTTTACCTCACAATTAATACATAAATATAAAAGAAATCTTCTCCCTGTGTCCAGGAACCCGGCCCTCCTCGATACTGTCCTGTGTCTGGCTCTAAGCCAGCTGGCTGGAGCAGCAGCCTCCCTTCTGTGTACTGTCAGTGGTATGATAAAATGATCAGTAAGCCCTGCCTGTTTGCTAAACCCTGCCCCTTCACCTGGCCACCAACCAGTTTTTCCTTCGTTTAGGATCCTGTCTCGGTTTTAGCATGAAAAAAGCATGCTATGGTCAAATAACCAATCTGTATCCAGAAAACCACTATATACAAATGCCTTTTGTGCTGCTTGAAATGTCTTAAAAGGTTATGTACACCTTCAGAGGCAATTTTCGTTTATGATTGCTTTTTAATAATTTTTTTTGCTGAGAATCATATTTTCAATTGGCCTTTATAAAACAATATTGAGCCATTCTGTCACGAAGGGTAAACAGTTTTTCTAGCTGTGTGACTAGTACTTTCACTTTGTGCTGGCCATGTAATAAACCTTATCTCTAAACTACTAAGAGGTCATAATATATTATTTAATATTTAAGCCACATTCTTATCGGTAAGATAAGAACTGAGCTATAATGAGAGCAAAGATAAGGAGCCCGTCAGCTCCCCAAATGACGGAAAATACAGTAAATCCACAGGCTGCTACTAGAGCATGTTGGCTCTGTACAGAAAAAAGTATGCCATATTTTTAATAAAGACCAATTGAAAAAATATTTTGCTCAAAATAAGTACAATACAATAATTAAAAAAATGCCCCCAAAGGTGTACATAGCCTTTAAGTTACATTTTGACAGTGAGGATTAAAAAGTAGACATTGGTATACCTGCCCATGTATCTGGCACATAGTCTTTCACCTCCACATAGACAAACAGAGATGGCATTGTAAGCGGCATGTTACTTTCACTCCGTAGGCACATATGATGGTAACCTGGTGATGACATCAAAGGGACATCTTTTATTATAATACACATTGATGGTATAATTCTGAATCAGAATGCAGAACAGGTAGGTTAGGTCTCCAGCTGTTGTGAGCCAGTCCTGAAAAGTGTGTGATATTTACCATGCAGCTGCAAAATTTCTTGCTAATGATGCTTATTTTAGACGCTGGTCTTAATAAAGCCCCTGCGCAGGTGGTGGATCGCCAAGGTTATCCACCGCCGCTTCTAAACGTACAGCAGCTTCCTAGCTTGCTTACATTTACACTATTTTCTATGCCGGAAACAGGCATAGAAAATTATGAATGAGACTGGCCTGCCGGCCCATCCCCTTCCCCACCCACTTATTTAGACCTGGCTTGAGCTGGGAAAAGTCGCAGATTGTGGTGCAGCGTGCCTGAAATACGCCTAATATAGGCGTATTTCAAGTTAATAAATGACCCCCATGATTTCTTACACCAAGCAATATAACATATTTTTTTTGTTGTCTAAAGATATTTTGTCATACTAAAAGTAGAGCACCTCTACCCAGGTCAAGCCCGGCATAAAACTTTTTCAGGTCTTGTGTGACATTTAAAAAAAAAAAATACACTCGATATATACTAAAATTAAAGGGACACCACCAATAGTTATTGTATTTATTTATTTTTTTATAAAAAAATTGGTTACTCCATATATTCTACTTCCTGTCCTGACTCTTAACTTCCTCTTTGTTTAGATGTTTAGTACAGCAGAGAGCCTTGCTTGAGATTCTCAGTCTAACCATCACTGTGTTCAGAGAGTGCAGGAGGGCGAGTGACTCGATTAGAGCATCACACATTACACTAATAAGTGCAATATTTATACACATACACACACATAGACATACACACAGACATACACATATACAGACATACTTACATGCTCCCGGCAGCTCCGCACAGCACAGGAGGAGGAGAACGGCGCGCACATAGGAAGATTCCCCACAGCGCCCTCTGCTGGAGGGAGAATCTTCCTATGTGCGCGCAGTCCTCCTGTGATGTGCGGAGCTGCTGGGAGCATGTAAGTATGTCTGTGTGTATGTGTATGTCTGTGTGTATGTCTGTGTGTATGTCTGTGTGTATGTCTGTGTCTGTGTGTATGTGTCTGTCATGTGTGGTGTGCTGTGGACAGATCCGTCATGAACTCCATTGAAAGTCAATGGAGGACGGATCCGTTTACTGAGTGTGTCACACCAAACGGATCCGTCCCCGTTGACTTCCATTGGGGGTCATTCCGGATCCGTCTTGGTGCAGATAAACAGTACGGACCGCAGCATGTTGTGGTTTGTTCTCTGGTCTGGAGACTGAAGAGAACTGAACGGAATGCTTTCAGGAGCATTCTGTTGTCTTCAGTTCAGTTTTGTCCCCATTGACAATGAATAGGGACAAAACTGAAGTGTTTTATTCCGGTATTAAGCCCCTATGACGGAACTCAATAGGAATTTTAGCTCTTTGTGCTGACTGTGGTATAGTACTGCTGGAATGCCATACATTCTTAAAAAACATTGAGGGGCATTTATCAATGCATTTATTCCAGTATTGGAGAGTAATTAAGTCTCAAATCATGGTGCATGCCATATGTACACCATAATTTACGACTTTGTAACCTTCTCACTACTTTTCCTAAGTGGCAAGAAAACGCGTGGGGCTTGGCGGGAGGGGGCAGGGCTCTGTGTCGCTCACCGGATTTACTATAAATTAAGCTATTTTCTGGTGTAAGTAATAGCTGAAGCTGAAGCCCCTAGCTGTATAGACATCAGTTTCTGGCGCATGGAGTGCCATAGATGCTCCTAATTTATTAAGAGGCACAGGGGATCAAGACTGTCGTGTGTTTTCTGTGAATATTCAGTTTACAAAAGTACCTTTTTCTGACAGAAGTTTCCCTTTAGTGATAGTTTTACACAGTGCGTAAACCTTTAAAGCGATATCCCAACCTCCAAAATCACCTATTTCATTTGGAACATAATAATCTCTTTGTAAAATTACTGATAGTTACTGCTGTCAGTGTGTGAGCGGTGCTTATCTATCCAGTAGGGCCCCCACTGTTCATAAAAACGAAGGACAACTGCACTTGTTAGAAAGCCAACTTTATTAGGTGGCACTGTGTCTGGTTAAACCTGAGGGGCTGTGATTATCCCATATTGAGGGGATAAGATAGCCTATGCCATAAATCATTATTAGCATGGAACATCTGAAATAATGTTTTTCTGTGGGTAGCATATGAGAAAACACTAGCATTTGGCAGCAGGATCAACTGTATTAAAACTGGCATACTGCCTGGGAGGGTTGAACCCACTTATTAAAGTGATACCTGTCTTATGAAAATCGGTTGCTGCCTTCCTGAAATTGTGCACTGTTGATCCTGGGACTCAGTGCACTGAGGGGCGGGGCCAGCACTGGAAAGCTTATGACTAAGGTATACAGAGGGGCTAGGCCACACCCCTCAGTGCACTGATACCCTCCTTTGCATAAAGAATAACTATTTTCACAGTAATGCAACAGCCAACCCCTCTCCAACAAGCCACAACCCTTTCATGCTAAGCCACACCCTCTATGTTGGATGAAGTTGAAAAAATTGTCTACAGCTCTTAACAAAATGATGTTTTTGTGGAGCAAATTATGTCAGAAATTTTTCACATTTTGATTAGTAAGTGTCTTTTATGTTCGTATTGGCTTATACCTGATCTAATCACTTCAACAGGAATGATCCGATGACCAATAAATTTTCCTCCCTCTTCAAAAGCTGCAACTCTTAGAGATGCCATCTCCGGCATTAGGATCTGCAAGGCGATTAAGCAAAAGAGTTTAACAAAGTATCAGTAACTCTGCTATATGTGTGTACCTCATTGTGTAAGTGTTAAGAAATTGTCCATGAAGACAACACTTGTCCATATGTCCTACTATGGGCTTCTCTGAGTGGAGAGCCACCAACAAAGAGCTACCAAGTATTACAGGGTTGCCCATTCACCAGAATAGGCCCCTGGAGATATGGTCGTGGTGTGGCAACCCTTTAAATACATGTTGGCCATTGTAATTATTTGTAAGCAACAGATATGAAGTTGGGACCCCAAGTGTCACTATGGTTATAACAGACTGTATACAGTAAAGGGAATCCCAGGAATAGATGTCCGCCATAAGGCATGCAGTTCCTCAACTCCGGTCCTCAGGGCCCACCTGCCGGTCTTGTTTTCAGGGTTTCATTAGTATTCAGCAGGTGATATAATTAGTGTCAGTGCTTCAGGACTTACCACAGGTATTCATTCTGTGGGATATTCTCAAATCATGACCGGTAGGTGGGTCCTAAGGACCGGAGTTGAGGAACACCGATGTTGTATACCAATGTCACACATAATTGTAGCATCACCTCACATTACCTTTTCAAAGACAAATGGCTCTTCTTTCCATACAGGATTTAATGAATTGGCAGTAGAGGTTAATTTGGTTTTGTACTTTCTCTTAGGATCTCCAGGCAGTCCAAACAACTCAACTTCTACGTAGGTTTTCACACTTTTGTCGCTGAGGAACTGACCTGAAATTATCTAAGGAGATAACACCTCGTTAATGATCTTGTGCTTCTGCAGCCAGAATACTTTCAGTAATCTCAGTCTGATTTTCTGTTAACCCTAGACACATCTCCACCTTGGGTCATGCACAGGACCATAGTTTTGGTCTGTGCCTGATCTGCATTTTTTGAGGATCGCATATGGACCCATTCATTACTATGGGTCTGCAAAAAATGCAAATTACACATTGGGCCTTGCTGTTCATTTTGCAGACATGAATAGCTAGTTCCACTGATGGGAGTGAGAAAATTTAAGAATGCACACGACTATTATCCGTATTTTGCAGATCACAAAATGGATACGGTCGTTTGCTTGAGGCCTAAGACTGAGTCCAGATGCTGCAGGCTTTTTCGTCTTACCCCACTGCAAAGTGGCAAAATCTGTGATAAATAGAATAGAAGATCTGCAGCACACTGTTAATTCTCTGTTTTTTCAGCTGCATGTGGATGGGGATTTTAAAAGTCTCCACCCTTAAAGGCCTTAGACCCCCCTTTGGGGGCAATTTGTTTTATAATTGCATTTTTAAAAATTTTGTGCTAAAATATTTTTTTTTCACTTTGGAATAAGAAGGGTTTGATTAGATTATATTTTTGTGCACTTTTTTGACTATTACATTCCTTTGGTTACTTTTGGGTACTGAGTTATAGGCTGACGCACGTCTCGGCAGTCTTGTCATAATCATGAAGTAACAGGATTAGTAGGACAGGTAACACCTCTATTATGATATATTCACTTGTCAGTCATAATGTGTTTCTTGCCACGATTTTTCCAAAGCTGCAGCAAAATTCAGCAGTTTTGGAAAAATTATGTAAATGCTACATGATGCAAGCTGGAAGCAGAGAACAAGACATAGGTGACATAGGTGACCACCTTCTCCCCTCATACTGCACTGTGACCTGTACAACACTCTCTTAAAGGAATCAATGAGTCGTCTACAAACAGACGGTTTGATTTGCACATGAGGCTGCTATATACAAGTTGATTGGTGCTCGTTTTTACATGACTGCTTAATCAGGGATGAATGATGATCATTTGACCCTCATTCTCTTTGCTTCCTGTCAGGACATCCTCTGTTTACCAAGGTCAACATGCTGCTGACAAACAATAATTTTTGGTGGGACATGAGAGATGCATTCTCGAGCGGCATGTTTACAAGAGGCAGTGATTGGGAATGAGCCTTCTTCCTTCTCGATCATGGTCCCATGTAACAACAGTAACTTACTGTAACTGAAAGTGTGTTGGCCACAACCACATCAATACGGTCAACTGTAAAGGGATCAAATTGCTTGTCTGCACGCCTCATGAATTCATGTTTTAGTATGAACCCACTTCTGCCATTAAACTCAAAGAGGCCCATGTTATGCTGCATTGCCACGTCTAGGAAGAAAATGATATAAAGAAGAATTCAATGTGTGTATCATGCATCATAATAGTAATGATAATTGTTAGTGGGCAACTACTCATAACTATGCAGCATTTACTGAACATGAAGAACCAAAACTGACCCATTGTTTGGAAGTTGAGAGCTACCATCTGACATCCTGCGTTCCAGAACATTTGAGGCATGTAGTTAGATGAATCCATCCGGGTTCCCTTTGGATAAATCCTACTCATTTGTCTCTTATTGTATCTGAATATATGGTATAGGAAATCAAAATCTGCCTTCTGTACGGGTAACAGAATTAGTAATGTGCTATATACATTGTTGCCTAAATTCTGTGGAAAATACTTTGCTGGGCCTCTTATTGGGAGCAAATGAAGGATACTCAACAAACTGCACCGGGAACTTGGTCAGTAGATCGTAGGCTTTGGTTTCCACGAATGAAGAAATTATATAACTTTGATTCTTTTCTGGAAGTAAAAATGAGAGAAAAACTTTGAAGACTGTAAGGCTAGAGTCACATTATTATCTCTCTACCTCCACATCTACTCTGACTCAAATAGACAAAACAATTCCGAAAGGGTATGTTTGGCTGGTACACATTGAGATAGTATTGCCTCAGCTACTGTGAAACATCTTTGAGATGACCACCCAGAAACCGCAATGAAAAATGGTTTTCTAGAGGAGATTGTCTTCTTTAAGAAGATGGTTGATATACATAAAATGTGGTGGAACAAAAAAGCTTCCTTAGGAATTCTAGTCTGGTTAAGGGTATGCTCTTTTAAAAGAGGTGGTCTTTTAGAGAGGTTTAAAGTTGCAGTCCAAGGTTTTCATATTGATGGCCTATTTTCAGGGTGTGATCGTTGGGGGTCCGACTCCCTGGACCCCCACCAATCAGCTTTTTGAAGAAGCCGCAGTGCTCTGGTGAGTGCAGCGGCCTCCTCCTAGGCCAGTGATGTCACTTTCATTGGTCACATGGTCTAGGCACAGCTCAGTCCTATTAAAGTGAAGGGGGCTGATACCAAGCATAGCCACTATCCTAGGAACCTGTGTGAAGGCTGTGGTGCTCAGAGCAGCACCACGGCCTCCTCAAACAGCTGATCGAAGGATGTGCAGAGTCGGACACCAACCAATCACATATTGATCCTGAGGGTATGCCATCAATATCTCGGAAAACCCCTTTAAGTGTGTACCACATGGGAGTCTATGGCAGATATATACAGTACAGTAGTAGTATAATGTGACCCCCACCTTATTCTAAGCAATTAAGAAGTGACTTCTGTAAAGGTTTGGAGAATGTGCACACAGTATGGACACCTTCACACGCGGCAGATTTTGTGGTAGAAAAATCAGCGACTGAAAATCAGTTCCATTCATTTCTGCAAGCCACATTAACGTGAATGGAACTGATTTTCAGTCGCAGAATTTTCTGCCACAAAATCTGTTGTGTGCGCCCTAAAATGACTACATAATAAATTATAGAATAATATATAATAGCACATGCAGTTATCTATTAACTTTTCTAGTAAAATTATTTTATCTTTAATTAAAATTGAAAATTGACTTCTATATATTTAATTAACTAATTCAATTTAAATAAATCCTCTTACGTGCAGACACCTCAAATGAATCAAATTTCACTGGCTGGATGTAGTTGACCAAACTTGACATCTCTTCATAAGCTGTTGCCTCCTGACCAGCCGTGCCCTGAACAAATGAAGGTAAAGAGTCAACCAGTCAAAAAACAGAATATTGTTACGTCAATGACATTAATGAGCACAGAAATGTATGGCACATCTGGGACAAAATTCAGAAATGTACAGTATTTACGAAAATTGATCGGAGTGACGGTGATAAAAAGACTGGGATCGACCACAGTTTACCAATCTGGTCAAAATCCCCTTCATAACTGCCTTGTAAACTGCAATAACCCTTTCCACCCCAACTACTGCTACAACTGATTGAACCTTATATTTTCTGACCAATCATTGGTCAGATGGCCATTTACACACACAAATCTTTTTGTTACACATACCAACTATTGGTCTAATTGGACAGATATTGGTCAGATAATCTGTTGGTGTAATACAGCCCTAAGAACTTGGTACTCTTAGTATGGTCATACTCAATTGTTCGGCTGACAGCTATCTCTTACAACGCCATCTCAGCTACACCATACACATACGCGTTCAGCTTGGCCAGATGTGTATGTGTATTCAAGGATTGGGTGAAAATATTCACTTTGTCCAATCCTTCTTTCTTCTGACATCATTTCTTGGGAAGAGTCTGGAGTTCTCCAGTTCTCCACCTACATTAGACTGCCGGGGGTCTCTGCTGACAATACACTAATGTGTATAGGGGCCTTAAATACCATGCTTCCTTGTGGTGAAGAAAAAAAAAATGACTTTAGAAACTACAGCCCAGTTAAACCAATGTTATGCCTAGAGACTTAACACCCTTGCATAAGACACAAGGAATGCTCCATACACCGAGACCATCTGTGGAAAAGAAATAGCCAAATGTATGCCACATTAGAATAGGAGAAGGCAGAGAGGGCAAGGAAGAGACACGGACTAGTTCTGAGACTGCAAAAGGTTGTAAGATGGTCCTGGAGTCCTCGGCTCAAATCTGAAGACTATCTGCATGTTAATATCGTCTTGTGGATTTTTTGGTTTCTTTCTACACTTGAAAAACATACTGATTAGTTGGCTTCCTATCAGGGAGATTAGATTGTAACCTCCATTGAGTCAGAGACAGGTATGAAGGAAGACAACTCATGTACAGTGCTGCAGAAAACCAAAGAGAAGTAAGTAAATAAAGCATTGAAGGCACCATGAACTTTACCTCATCTGACTGCATTTGTTTCATTTCTTCTTCATTCACATTTTCTACAACTTCATCACCTTCACCTTCTTTCCCTGCCGCATCTTCTGCTTGATTATCTATGAAACATATTGATATACTTGAGGGTAGATTCACATCTACGTACGGTTATACGGTGGTCCGTTCCGGCAGAGGAGCAGACTACTTACGTTACTGTATCGGCATAGCCAGATACTGCTGTACATCGCCGGATCCCCTTTGAGTGTAAGGGAATCCGGCAACTTTCTGGCATAAATAGCGGGTTTCATCCAGACAAATACCCCTTCATACTGATGTTGTATGCCGATATGGTAACTCCGTCAATCTGTCCCTCAATTGGAACAGACTACCAGATTACCTATAGCACAGATGTGAATGTACCCTTACTGATGTTGATATCTTTGTTGTATACGAAGAAAAAGAGACTTGTGGACTACAAAAACGGATTAATAAAATGACATGAGAAATGTTTACCTGAGTTTTCATTTGTCTGAAAATTTCCCTGTTCTCCACTTGCTGGGTCATTGGTTGGGGCTTTCTTCTCTGAAGATGAAAAGGCCTGGTTCTTCTTGTTTTTTATCAGGATTTTGCCTTGCAAATCATTGGGACTTGGTATTGGACATCCTGGTTTCAACTAGAAAAAAGTTACATAGCATACTGTATGTACTACTGTATGATGTCCTGATTTTTATTTTTCAGATTAATCATTCAATTGCCCCAATATCAATTCTGCCATTGTTTTCAGCCCTATAAGTCATCTCTTTATACGTTAGTGTGATTATGGCAATACCAAATATGTATAGGCTTTCAGATTCTACTACTTTTGCACAATAAAAACAACCAGGCCAATATTGGTGTCTACCCTTTAGGGCCATAACATTTTTACTTTTCTGTTCAAATGGCTGCATGAGGGATTATTTTTTCAGAACAAGTTTTATTTTTTAGTGGACCATTTAACTTACCATATCTTTTACTGAAAATAGGATAAAAAATCTTTACAATACAACGATTACAATCGTTTGGTACCCTATGATCATGTTGTAGGAGGTCAATACTGGTGGCCGTCAAACTGTCAAACCAATTAGATGCCATGGTCACTATTGGTCTCTCCTCCCACCCAGCCCACTACCTGCCACTATGTCAGTACTCGCAGCAGTGAGACGGGGAGCATCTGGGGGGAAGCTGTACTGCCTTTACTTGTCCTAATGGAGAATGGCATGCTCATAAGGAGGTGAAAAATAAGCGTAATGACGGGAAGAGTTTAAGATTAAAGATCATCAGGCCCATTGTGTACTTACTGGAAATTTCTCCAGAACATCAGTCAGTAACATGTCTCCAAATATTGTTCTACAGTACTCAGCCATTTTTGCCTGCTGCTTGGCACTGCAAAGTACAGCAACAAATATAAGCTTGACAAAAGACACATAAAAGTGACACGTAGATTAATGCTCCATTAGTATTATACTTTAAATCCGGATTATAATAAAACACTTCATATTATCTATTATTAATATTCAGAAATGTACCCATTATATACATGTAGATGAAACATTAGCAGTAGTCTATTGACATGCACCTGGAGTCCACTTTACTAGTTTTCTGTGCCAGAATTACATTCTCACGATTTATCAGGAACGGCGTGTGCTACAATGGCCGTGATAGGGCCTGCGCTGCCAGAGGATACACATAATTTATGACTAGGTGCTCTGGAATGAAACAGCAGTTTCTGGTGTAAATAATGATGAATTTGTCCATGCAAAACCCTCACCATGACCTTTTTTCATAGACTTGACGAGGGTGGCCAGAAATGCAGATGGCGACTAGAAAAGTCTCAAATGCATTCAAAAGCTGCAAAACCAGAGCTGTGTAATTTCTGGCACCGGAATTACACACAAAGAAAACTGATCGGGGGGATTGTGGGGCGGTGGACTACTGCCAATCAGATTTTGATGGCCTATCCTGAAAACAGGACATCAATATAACAGAACTGGACAACCCTTTTAATCCTTCAGAGTAGATTCCCAGATTTCTCTGTCTCAGTGGGTTTTCTGGGGCTACTAAATTACTGGATTAACCCCAAGATGATCCACATATCATTTGATTGAAGGGACTTTGGTAAATGGTGCATCAGAAAGCACTGGGGAAAATCTACTATGCTAAATGTGCCTTATGCCAAAAAACTCATGTCCTTTCTTTGCATCAAACTATGCAATATGGGCCCGGCCGGGTAACGGCTGTGTGCATGAGGCCTAAGACAGTTTTTGCACCTTGCTCAATAAAGGTGCATGGTTTATCGCAAAAGGGTGTGGATTAATATGCAACAACGTGCACCACAACTGCATGAAAATTTTGTAATAGGTAGTGTAAAGTTACACAAAAGTGTCTAAAATTGCACCAAATTTATCATCCAACCTGAGCCACTTTGGTAAATCTGGGACATCTTTAGACTGTCTAAGTTTAGACAGCTTACTGTCTGATTATTACACAGAATTAGTAAATCTGCCTCTATGTCCTCTTCATTGTCTACAACACACAGTACTGTATTGCTGTACCTTGTATTCCGGCTCAGTCACATTCACTTGCATGGCCACTGTGCGGCACATGCTGGAGCAGTGTGGTAGCTTTAGAAAATCAGGAGTGGTATCGAAAGTCCAACCCTCTAAGGGTGGCCCATCAATTTAGTACCCCTCTCCACCCCCCCAAAAAAAAACCCACGTATTTCTAGCCGTAATAACCAGCTTTGTATCATAATAGACAAGAAAAGTACTCACGAGTCTACATGGTTTTCAAATGACAAGATGATGGGATAAGGAGAGGTTTTGAATGCTGATTCCGCAATAGCTTCAATGACATCCTGGGGAACAGGAGCGTATATGTCATTATTAGCATGAGACTACAGTAATCTACGGAAAGCATTGTATTTTCTGTTGCTCATTACAAGACTCTACTCTGTTACCTGCACTGTAAGAAGCCAAGCATCTGGGTGTCCATTACACGTGGCCAAAATAGATTTTCATCCCCTTGGAGTAAAGTGGAATGGCAGGGGATCCAATAACTGAGTAAAGACTTCTTCTGCTATTTTATATGCTTCCTGCCTTTGCCTACATATTTTTGGAGTTTCGGAAAACTCCTTTAATTAGCAACATAATATTCACCTTAAAAAGGATCTCTGTAGTCATTGTAAATCCATGAGTGATAATGGGTTCTTCCTCGGGAGGCTTCCCCTTCCAGCAGTCTAGCTCCACACATCGGCAACCAGAGAGCAGAGTCTGTCGGTACATTTCAGGGGATGAGACCCCAGAAAACTGACCAGCTGCAGGGTTTGCAAAATTGTTAGTGCAGTGTTGGTTGATGGCCTTGTTATTGTACTTGTAGATTTTTACATGATACGTATTCAAATATAAAGGAAGACTGTCAATATTTCTTAGAATTACGTCTTAAAGGAATGCACACCCATTTTTACTGGGGCAGTAAGTGTAAAAACTATAACCTAGCAAGGTCATTTTAGCGTTTGATAAGCCTTAGGGTACATTCACATGGAGTGCTAATGGTGTAGCAGAGATCACCATATCATATTTTTTGGGAAATTTTATGAATTTTCTGAAAATTTCATCTACTGGTATTCTACAGGCTATTCTCATAGCAGAAAATATCTATATCATATGCACATGACTTAAATGAATGAAACTATAAAGGACACACCAATCCTAATTTCTCAGGTCAAATACAGAATAATTACTCATTGCAATCCATTAGCCCAGGGATGCCCAACCTGCGGCCCTCCAGCTGTTGCAAAACTACAATTCCCAGCATGCTCGGACAGCCTACAGCTATCAGCCTACAGCAGAGCATGGTGGGAGTCGTAGTTTTACAACAGCTGGAGAGCCGCAGATTGAGCATCCCTGCATTAGCCGAATGCCATAATTACCATAAATATAACATGTCTTAGACTAATTCATCATCAATAGTTACCTAATATAATGTTAATTTCACATATTTACCGTTCAGTAGTTATAAAAGTAGTTTTCTTACTCTGCTACCCACTTCCTCATAAATTACCATGGCATCGACCTGTAGTTCGAGCCTTTGTTAGGTCGAGCATGCTCAGTGTGCTGCTATCAGTTCTCTAGCTAAATGTTAATGTGCTGTGTCTGCACTGTGATATCAGGCAGCCAGTCAGTAATCATCAACACTCATGAACAAGCACAAACTCACAGCAGAAAAGATAGGGATTGTAGTTTTGTGAGGGAAGATCAGGGGCCATGATACTCAGTGTGTTTCAGGCTCACACAGGAGATAGACAAATTGATTACAAGGTAAATTGAAGCTCTGATCATATGTATAGGTATGGGTTCTGGTTGGGTCACAGCTTGCAGTCTTAATGCAGTTTTGCAAAAATTAAGTTACTTTACCAGAATACCCCTTTAACATCTTGAATGAAGCACCTGGTTGATCTTTCAAAAGCAGGGATGCCCAACCTACAGCCCTCCAGCTGTTATAAAACTACAACTCCCACCATGCCCTGCTGTAGGCTGTCTGGGCATGCTGGAAGTGGTAGTTATGCAAGAGCTGGAGGGCTACAGGTTGGGCATCCCTGTTCTAAAGTAACTATTGCATTTCTTCTTTGGCTTTATCAATTATATGGGGGGGGGGGGGAAAGGCTTCAACCACACTGCTGGTACAGAAGACCAGTCCTAATAAAGTTCTATTAAATGAAGACCTTCTGTACCAGCAGCAGCACAGTCGAAACCCACCATCTTCTCATACAATTGGTTTTACTTAGTGAAGGATAATGCAGAATCTTATGCTACATCTGTGCCAACTGGTTGCATGACCATCGAAGTTGAGCACCCATTTATTTTTGGACGAGCCACATTCAGTACAGACAGTATTACCTATGGTGCTCTCTGTATGATATTCTTTTTCTTACAATGGTAATATTCAGTTCTAGTACTCACTTACAATATTCTGTTATTTACTCGTCCTACAACCTTACCATGCCTTTGATCCTCCAGTGACCTACAGTTAGCATGTTCCCTCATCACTTTCTCTCACTCCCAAACATATTGAAATACATTGCCTTGGAGTATCAGACTAATTTATTACATTCAAAGTTGTCTTGAATCTATTGTCTCACATCTTACATCTTTCTTTAAGAATGTAAAAGCACATTTACATGGCGTAAAGGTACCATCAGTAATCCTGTGAAAGCTAATTCATCAGGTGGAATAATTGTTTATGTAGCACATTAAATCGTCACATATTGGTATCAGATTGTTCTTTGTGGACAGTGATCTGCTGCCCCGAGACCATCCAAATCCATTCCTTACCTCCACTGACAAGCAGGCAGTATCGGGAAGGAACGCATCCTTCCCAATAATTGCCTTCTCATTTGGCATGTATATGTGCCTGTAGCGCTCAGCGTTTTGTATCTTTATTATTTTTCTGATAATATTTTGGCACTTATCATTAATTCTGAGTAATAGACACCATACAGAAGAGTACCTGTGAGGTAAGTGTTGTGAGAGGAGTTGATAAAATAGTGATTAAGAGGTTGATTCATGTCCTGATTCACAAGTAACTTGTCCATTGACACAATACTGTTCTCAGACCCACAGAGGAACCAAACCATACCTTCTGGAGACAGCTGCCCTACAGTAGAGAAAACAGGCGTTTAGAGTTCAACATTTTAGTGTTGGTCACCACCCTCCAAAGCATAAGCTTTGTTCTGCCCTTTTAGCTTTGAAACCACATGTTCACTGTGCAGAATATATTTGCCATTGATCGATATTAGAGATTGGCAAATTTCTTGAGTCTAACAAATTGGTTATCAGTTTTGATTCAGGTAGAAATACATTTGACCCAGATTGAAAGTACTCAGATTGCCCTGAAAAGTTATGTATGACATGTGGAGAAAAAAGGCAGCATCTGAATGGCTGAGAAGAGACCAGATTAACCACATTTCATTGGATTGGCCTAGACAAATTCTTTACTTGAACCCTGTAGGGATGCTTTCACTGGACCTGAAACAGTGAAGACTAGCTTTATATGTGACCTCAAAACCATATGGATTATTGCTGTCAAAGTTGGGGCACATGCTATTAAATTAAATGGGGTAATTTTTTTTTTCATTGTAAACATGTTGGGGAACTTATTTAAATGTATAATTAAAGGGGTATTCTCATCTTGGACAATGGGGGCATATCGCTAGGATATGCCCCCATTGTGGCGGGACCCACACCTATATCGAAAACGGGGCCCCCAAAGTGAAGAAGTGCGCACCGCGCAAGAGCGGCCCGCTCTCCATTCACTTCTATGGGGCCGCCGCAAATAGCCGAATAGCTCGGCTATCTCTGTCGGCTCCATAGAAATGAATGGGATCGCACTGCGCATGCACGGCCACCGCTCCCATTCATTTCTATGGAGCTGACGGAGATAGCCGAGCCAGCGCTCGGCTATTTGCGGCGGCCCCATAGAAGTGAATGGAGAGCGGGGTGCGCACTTCTTCACTTTGGGGGCCCGGTTCTCGATATAGGTGCGGGTCCCAGCGGCGGGACCCGCACCTATAGGACAATGGGGGCATATCCTAGCGATATGCCCCCATTGTCCAAGATGAGAATACCCCTTTAAGAAACTATTATATTACATTTTAATTTCAGTTCAGAAACCATTTAATGTGTGAGAAATACAGTCACTTAAAACTAATGTTGGGGCCCAAGAGCTTCAAGTTATGCCACCACCAGGGGTAGCCTAGGAGCTCACTGAAGACAGATTTGTCATTGAGTCCAATGGAAGCTGTATAAATCATGGGACTGTGACAGAATAAAGAAGCCCCCACCTCTATAAAGATGAGTTAAGAAATCAAACAGTAAATGAGTTGACATAAAGAAATGAAAAACGTTACAGAGAACACAATATGAATTACAGGTCATTGTTGGGGACAGCACAGGAATCCCACCTCTCTGTTTGTTGATAGCACTGGGCTCATATTTTTCTATGAGAGTTTGCACTTGCTCAGTCTTTGCAGGAGGGAAGAGCAGCTCATTTAAGCGACTGTCTCTTTGCTTTTGGTTGATAAACTTGGTGAGGTGATCTTTAGTCATGTAAGGTTTGGCTTTAGAATGGCTGAAACACAGGAAATGCAGACATTAACTTCAAGATTGACTATAATAAACCAAAATTCAAACTTCAGTGTAAAAACTTGATTTTTGTAACATAGGTCTGTATACAGAACAGAGAACAGAAGAGGACTTGTGAACATATCCGGTTGGGACCTAAGCAGAGGAGTCTGCAGCCATTCTGAGCTGCGGATAGACAGGTAAGTACTGACTGAACTATCTTTCCTTCACAGGAGTGAATTTATGAGAAGCCCAGAGTACCCCTTTTAAAGAACTATATTTGTATAGCCTTGAGAAGGGAACAGGGAGACATGATTGAAAATGTTAGAGAGGTTATACTAAGTATGTTATTTATGACCTATCCTGTGGATCACTGGGGGGTCCGAACCTTGAGATCCCAACGATCACAAATAATCACAAATAAGGTTCTCACGTTCTTATCGCATGGATACTGCTACAAGTAAACCCAGGCTTTTATGAAGATACACCTGCTTAACAAGGTAAAGGACTCACTGGGATGTGAAGATTTCATCTATCTCTGGCCGTGGACACAGATGCATTAAGAACGTTCTGAAGACGGTTTCAGGGAAATCCTCTGGGTTGATGGTATCGTTCTACAGGTGGGAAAGGAGTAGAGCATAAGGGATTAGGTTAATATTTATAAATGGATGCAATTGGAAGTAACATATAAGGATACAGCGGCAAGTTTGATGCTGTTTTGGAAGCTAAAACTAGGAGTGAATTCCAAAAAGAGAAGTTTTATCATCTACTCCTAATTTTGGTTTACACGTCGACAGCATTGCATGTAACATCTTCAATGTAACATTAATAGCAGTTAAAGATGGCCTTTATGACAGTCACAGCCACATATGCCTCCTATGGTAGCTTCAGAACCCCTTCCCCCAAATTTCCATCAAAATGGTGGCCGCCGCCATTTTGAAAGATTCATCCTAATCAAATAGCAAAAGATTCAGAATTGGCTTGAGTCCAAATTTTTGGTAAATTTTGAGATGAATTTGATTAGTTTTCTTGATTCGCAATTACAAATAATTGTGCATTAACAACCATTAGCCATTTTTTTAATCAATTGTACTGTCCAAGATTTTTTCTTCATTCGTTTAAATGTATTTTAATTTATAGAATCAGAGCTATGGAAAAAAATGTCCTTCAATAAATACAGGGAGGGTATGATACTCACTTTCCCCTTTGAAAGATGACAAGCGTGTAATGCTTGTTCTACTCTCTTCCTGTCGGCAGGAAACAGCTGGAAAATACTGTTCAAGGAAAAAAAAGTGATTTTAAGATAATACAGTTGATTTTTTAGTACAGAATACCTCTGCTAGCTGAGCGCTGGTTATTATAACTTACAGTATTGGAGGCATGTCGTGATTTCAGATGGACACTGCCGGAGATATCACGTGTGAAAAAATGATAATCCTAACAATCACGTGATTCTATTATACTAGTACAATTAGTGTACGGGTCCTTCACCTAGTATTTATATATATATATTTATATTTTCATAGGTCAGTTCAAAATAACTAATGCAGTATACTACGGAGCGAACCTGCTTTGCCCATTGTTCCCCGCTGAAATATCCACAGACAACCTTCTTATGACAAAACTTGTAGTCATCATTTCATTAAACATACATCAGGGAACCTGACGGCACTTTACCTGATGGCCACTCAGGCCACGTCCACCACCTGGCTGTTAACCAAGCCCATGTATCAGCCAAGCCTCCACTGCTGACTGTTTGGCTACCGTAGTCCATGTGACTGACAGCTGCCCTGTCTTACAGCAGTGCCCTAGCTGTTGTGAACTCATAACCTTAGGTGAAGGGGCGTGATTTCCACCGTACATAAACCAGTTTGCTCATCATACATCTGTATACACACATGAGTATATAGCCCCCCCTTCCCAAATCTCAGTCATTTGGTATGAGTGGGGAAAAAACCAAGACCATTCTGATTCTCCGTCACCTGGATACTTTTTTATTCCCCTGCCCCCTTTCCACATCCATCCCAATTCAAGCCATTTGTTTTCCCATGAAAAGAAACTATACCGTCATTTCTCCTCCTTTATTAGACCCGGGGACGTTTTTGCTCCACTATGCTTTTCTACTTATTTTAGTCACTACTCAGTTACCTGTGCTGGACATATCTAAGAGAGGTAGATCCTTTAATTCTGATATAAGAATGAAAGGGCGCAATACTGTGGGGGTCCTTTAAGGCGATGACTAGATCTATATACAGTACA
Organism: Rhinella marina; assembly: GCA_900303285.1. NCBI lineage: Eukaryota > Metazoa > Chordata > Amphibia > Anura > Bufonidae > Rhinella > Rhinella marina. Next base: position 483,613 of record ONZH01030296.1, read on the forward strand.
TACCATAACATTTATCTATGAATCATATACAAACTCTTTAAAAATGTTCCCATTGGATTACTCACTTGCGTACTGGAATCTTTCCCTCTGCATTTAATTGAAGTGTGAGTTTTACATGTCTAAAGAGGAAAAAAAAAACAAATATCAATTAATGTAGGTTGTGCTGCATATAAAATGTTTTGAAAGATAAGAATTGTACTTATTGGGGCAATAGCTTGAAAATCACTGGCAGATGTTATTTTAGCCCAATTGATTCATAAAATCAGGGCCTAGAACAGCAGGTATGCTGGGACCTACACCTGCAGGTACAGTATGTCAGGGCCTAAAGCTGTAGGTACAGTATGTCAGGGCCTAAAGCTGCAGGTACAGTATGTCAGGGTCTAAAGCTGCAGGTACAGTATGTCAGGGCCTAGAACTGCAGGTACAGTATGTCAGGGCCGAAAGCTGCAGGTACAGTATATCAGGGTCGAAAGCTGCAGGTACAGTATATCAGGGCCTAGAACTGCAGATACAGTATGTCGGGGCCTAAAGCTGCAGGTACAGTATGTCAGGGCCTAGAACTGCAAATATAGTATGTCAGGGCCTAGAACTGCAGATATAGTATGTCAGGGCCTAGAACAGCAGCTATGCTGGGACCTACAACTGCAGGTACAGTATGTCAGGGCCTAAAGCTGCAGAAATGTCGGGGCCTAAAGCTGCAGAAATGTCAGGACCTAGAGGCTCAGGTATGTAGGGACCTAGTGCTGCAGGTATGTCAGGGCCTAGATCTGCAGGTATATGAAGGCCTAGAACAGCAGGTACAGTATGTCGGGACCTAATGCTGCAGGTATGTCGGGACCTAGAACTGCAGGTATGTCAGGACCTAGAATTGCAGGTATGTCAGAATCTAGAAATGCAGGTATGTCAGGGCCTAGATCAGCAGGTACAATATGCCATGAGCTAAAACTGCAAGTATCTCAAAGCCCAGAACTGCAGGCATGCTGGGACTTAGAGCTGCAGGCGTGTCAGGACCTAGAACTGCAGGTACAGTATTCCAAGGCCTAAAACTGCAGGTATGTCAGAGCCCAAAACTGTAGGTATGTCATGGTGTAGAACTGTAGGTATGTCGGAGCCTAGAACTGCAGGTTGGGAACCCTTACATTGGCAGCAGGGATACTGAGGAATCCTAAAGGTAAGTTCATTATTTTAACATTTGGGACAATTTAAAGGGATTTTCTAATGAAAAAGGTAAAATTGAGTAGCATCAGGAGCAGTGTAAAAACTAAAAAAGAATCACTCCATGAAAGTCCCTCCATTCCATTCCCTGCCAGAATGAAAGTGATGATGTCGTTTCCATTCCTGTGAGTGCTACAGCCAATCTCAAGCCTCAGTGGTAACGTGTGCAAGAATGGAGGTCACTGCAGCGCCTGAGTGGTCACATGCAGTTTTTGCACATGTAACCACTGAACTGCAGCAGTTGCATGAATGAGAACGTCTCAACATCACGTCATAACATGGCTCAGGAATGGTGGATTTTGGTGGTGAGTGACGCGTTATTTTTTTACACACTCTGCCTGAGGAGGTGGTGATGGTAAGTTCACTAAAAGAGTTCAAGAGGGGCCTGGATGTATTTCTGGAGGGTAATAATATTACAGGTTATAGTTACTAAAGATGGGTCGTTGATCCAGGGAGTTATTCTGATTGCCTGATTGGAGTCGGGAAGGAATTTTTTCCCCTAAAGTGGGGAAAATTGGCTTCTATCTCACAGGGATGGTCGAACTGGATGGACAGATGTCTTTTTTCGGCCTAATAAACTATGTTACCCGCCCCCCCGTCCTGCTCTACTTAATTTTAAACTCCATAGAAGCCCTCGTGCATTATTGTTGCACACATAACTTACATTTTCTCATAGAAGGAATAACGGGAAGCGTTGTTCAGAATAGGATTTGTGATGATGGTCATAATGTCAGTAGCCCAGTCCTGCAAGAAAAAAAATCCTTAAAGAAGAACTCCCGCAAAAATGTTTATTCTCTGACCTGTTAGAAAGGTGCATTATATAATCTGTAGTGAATGTCATCTTCTTATCAGTGACTGTTTCTGTGAGTAAAAACCTCTCTTCTTATTGTAGCTGGGTCATGTGACCAACTCCCTGACCTCCAACTGACCCAGGACAGAAAGCCAGTAACTGCTCTATTCATTCCTATGGGAACCTCGCTTTCAGTCTCATAGGAATACATAGAGAATTAGACTTCCTGTCCACACATAAGTCTCTGTGTGAGTTGGTGGGTCTAATTGCTGGTCACATGACACAGATAAGAAACTTCAGGATGATAGAAGTCAAAAATTCAGACACTGGTAAGAAAATGACATTCACTACAGATTATATCATGTACATTTCTAGCAGGACATGGAATAAAATTTTTGTCGGGAGTTCTTCTTTAATTATAACCTTTCTAGGATGGGACAAGGATAGATCATTAATGTCTGATCAGTGGTATCTGACTCCTAGGAACTCCACTAATAAGATGTTGAAAGTGGCTCTTCCTTGTCCATCAGTCACATGGCCTTTGGCTATCCAAGTGAATGGGACTGAGCTGTAATACCAAACACAGCCACTATACAATATATGGTGACCTATGAAGAGGTCACCATATGATTGTTGGGGGTATCAGGAGTTTTACCTCAAAGGTATTGATGACTGATCCTGAAGATCAGTCATCAATATTTAATTCCTGGAAACACCCTTTAAATGAACCTACCTATCACTAAAACTGATCTGTGTCTAGACAGTTCTAGTTCGGACATAACAGTAGCTAGAGACTGGACTAAGCAGGCAGAAATGGAGAGATGGGGAAATGGGCTAGAACATAGATGTGTGATATAAAGTGCATCATGTATACTAGCCCTGGTGCTGAAGCTGTGCTGTAATCACATCAAGCTAAGTTTACTACAGACATAGCAATATCTTCTTAAAAGCAAGAAATAATTATTTCATAAGGCTGCTGGTACTGTACCTTGCCGACGTTCTCCTTGTAGGATACAAAGTTATGAAAGGTGAGATCTACCATGTCCGGCCCAGTGACGATGCAAAGGGTTTTGGCTAGGAAATTATTTTCAGGAAAGTCCAGGTTGAAGACTTCTCGTAATTTCTGACTCTATACATAAAAGGGAAATTATATTGCTGGATGCAAGTATGATTAAGATAGAAGGTAATTACATCTTCCAAACACTCTGTTGACCTTTTTTGTCGTAAAACCCATACATTAAAAAAAAAATAGTAGCTTAGAATGGGATTTCCCAGATTGGAGAAAAAGGTCTGCTTTTGGTCTGGAAACATGACTGCTCTTGTCCTTTGGTACCAGGCACAGTATATGGACACGGATGGTGCTGTTTCTGAGAAAAAATGCAATTTTTTAAAAACATGGACAACCCTTAAAGTTATACAGTATATACAGGCAGTCCCCTTAAATTATGACATCTAAGGGCTATTCTCTTTCACTCACCCTTTAGACTTTTTAGAGGGTGGTCGAACTGGGTTAATTTGTTGACAAGTGAGAAGTTTTCTATTGACCTCAATTTAGCGATAGCCATGTTATTTTACCATTCCCACCAGTTTACCACAGGTCAATCATATCAGTGGTACATTGGTGGGAGTGCTAAAATTGTATCACTGTCCCCAATTGTGGCCCGAAGGAAAACTGAGTTAGGTAAGGAGGTATGAAAACTGTGGGACTAAAATGAAGGGTGAATTAACTACATTTGAAAAAATATGGAATTTATGGAATATTTTACAAGAAGGAGGGTATTTTGTTTCTTTTCCCCTGCACTCATCACATTTTCACCAAAATTTGATGGGCATACCATAACGCGAGTCCAAAGGGTGCCTATTGGAAAAAACAAGTTTTCAATTTCATTGTGGTATTGGAAATCATTACAGTCATGGTAGTCATGAGACTTCTCAAAAGGGAGTCTGTCACCTCCAAAATCTGTGTCAAAGTTGGGGTAGAGGCCTCAAAATAAATGAGGTTTTGGTGCACTGTGGGAGGGACCACTCCATTCTGTGCACCTAACATCCCCTGGATCATCGCTACAAGCTCTAAAATATCAACGACTATCAAGCAAGAGGGGAGGCATTACTGGCAGCTGGATGGTGCACCAAGTGGAGCGGCCTCACCTATAGTACACTAGTGCACCTTATATGCATAAGCATTTCTCAAGATTAGAGGACCGGATATTCACAAGTATAGTTATGTTTCAGGGGAACCTACCCTACATGGCGGTCAGGTTCCCTCTGAACAGTATTACAACATAATATTGTAGTATAGAAGTATATTTGATATCATACAGAGTTTCCCCCTATACATGTATATGACAGGACACAGTGCAGCCTGGGAAAAGACATACGGTATAATCTGTTCTGGGAAACATACCACAGGCACAATGGGAAGTTTTTCTGCTCATTCCCTCAGAGGTCTCATAACATCCTGAGAGTTTTATCTGAAATATTGATGTTGAAAAAAAGTGACCGTGACACCATCCAGACTCCACAGTACAGGCCAGGAAAGATAAAGCGGCACTGACAACCCTAGACTTCCTCAATCTATCACAATGTGCTTATGTAATGCCAAATCTCTGGACAGATGTAACTTATCTTTCTTATGAGGCCTGTAAATGAACATTAACGGACGACTTATCTCTGTCTCACACAGAAACTTTTTTCCCTCTTTTTTTTAAAGCCTTCTTAAATTTTTATTAAAAAAAACACCACAAAAAAAGAATCTGAATCCCAGCAATTACGTAATATAGGAGAGACTATGATCCCATTCTGTCTCATGTTGCAGTAAAAACCCTCCTTATCAAATTGTGTATCTGGCTGTAAGGCAGCTGGCTGAAGAAGGAGCCCTTCTCCACTGCTCTGTCTGCAATAGAAGACAAGGAACAATGTGGCAGATTTACTATTGAAAATGCACCAAAAACACTTTTCTCACCACTTCAGAAAAGTGTCCAGAGGGTTACAGTGTCACAATTTATGGTGCACATATGGTGTGAGTCATACATTGCAACTTATTTTCGCCACAATAGTGGCATCAATGCTTTGATAAATGCCCCTCAGAGTGTAGTGTAATTAAATTTATGAATTTTGATCTTCCGCTTATTTTCCTGTATCATTCAGCCCACCATATTAATATGATAACACTTGACATCACATTAAGATAGTTTAACTGTATATTACATTTTTATATTGTGCAGTGACCCGGTGGTTTACTGCTAAAGGGTTAATATTTTAATACACTATGGTTTACTGCTAAAGAGTTAACACTATGATGTTCTGTGGTTCATTGCTGAATCAACTCCAACATGTGTTTGTGATCAGTTGACCCACCTGAACTGTAGGGGAACTCAATAGTATTAGGGGGCAGAAGACACAGTAGCGTAAGGTGGTATGACAGTATCGGTCATCCAGGAACAGCAGCAGACAACATTTGAGGCTGTAGAAGCACAGTAGTCACAATACTGGGGGTTAGGGAGCAGTTTGTGTTGCTAGGAAGGGTTAGGAAGTGCCGCACAACTGTCTTGGTGGCAAGGTCGCCACAGTCATAACTAGAAGACGGTATGGTAACATTATTCACCTTCACTATGTGGTGGTAATATTTGATCACTGTATTGACATGGCTAATTATCTGGAACATGTTGGACACGTGATAAAAATTGTTTTGTGGAAAATTATTTCTACAGGTGTGTTCGGAGTCTACTAATACACTTGCTGCAAAGAGCTGCCCTCTTCCAAACCAAAGAAGTAAGACTGACTTAAAGGGGTTCTCCATGAATTAAGAAAGTAAAATTACTGAATTGCTGAAAGAACAGCAGAAGAAAGAAAATCTTAGGGAATTAAAGGGGTATTCCTATCACAGACAATGGCGGCATATATAGCCAGGATATGCCCTCATTGTCTGATAGGCGCGGGTCACCCCCTTACTTCTTTAACCCCTTCCCAACATATGACGTAATAGTAAGTCATAGTGGAAAGTGACTTCCCACAATTTTACATACTAGTATGTAATGCTGATCAGGCGGGCACTGGAGCAGTGCACACCCACTCATTGAGGGGGCCCAGCAGTCACTGATGGCCCCTGCTGTATCCACCAAAATAGTTGTAAAAGCCAATGCCATCAGATTAACCCCTTCTATGCTGCGGTCAGTTCTGACTGCGGCATAAAAGGTGTTTGCGTTGGGTAAGGGTCTCCATCGTGTCTCCCCACTGTGGGTGAGAAGGCAGCGCTATGTCTTGCACAGGCATCGGGGCTTGCCTTCTATGGAAGCCTAGGAGATCCAGACCCTTAGGCTTAAAAGTTGAAGTCCCACAATGGGACAAAAATAAAGAGTAAAAAAAACAGGGTTTCCATAATAAACAAATAGTTTCAAGTCGAAAAAAAAAATAACACCCCTTTCCCCTAATATACACATATAAAGGTGTAATTAAGTATTGCCAAGTCTGTAACAACCAGCTCTATAAAAATATCACATAATCCAATATAGACATTTTTTTGTTACCTTACATCACAAAATTTTTTTAGATCAAGCGATCAAAAAGTCATATTACCCCCAAAATAGTACCAATCAAACCGTCACCTCATCTCGCAAAAAATGAGACCCTATATAAGACAATGGCCGGGGGAAAAAAAAAATGGGTTTCAGAAAATGGAGACACTAAAACATGATTTTTTTCAAAAATGCTCTATAAAAATATCATATGATCTAACACCTAAGGTGAATGCTGTAAAAAATAAAGACTGCGAAAACAGCCGATTTTTTTTGTCATCTTGCCCCATAAAGTGTAATGTTGAGTGATCAAAAAATCATATGTACCCAAAGATGGTAATACCAATAAAAGCGTCAACTCTTCCAGCAAAAGACAAACCCCTACAAGACAATCAGTAGAAAAATTAAAAAAAAAATATGGCTTTCGAAAAATGGAGACACAAAAACATGATTTTGTTGATTATGTTAAACTGAAATGAAAAAAATAATAAAAATAGACATATTTGGTATTGTTGCATCTGTAACAACCTGCTCTATAAAAAATAGCACATGATCTAACCTGTCAGATGAACATTTAAAAAAAAAAAAAAAACTTTGCCAGAACACCCATTTTTTGTTTACCTTGCTCCACAAAAAGCATAATATACAGCGATCAAAAATCATATTTACTCCAAAATAGTACCAATAAATCTGTCACCTTAGTTTCCAAAATGGGGTGACTTTTTGATTGTTTCTACTCTAGGGGTGCATCAGGGGGGCTTCAAATGGGACATGGTATCTAAAAACCAGTCCAGCAAAATCTGCCTTCCATAAACCATGTGGCACTCCTTTTCTTCTGCACCCTGCCGGGCGCCCTTACAACTGTTTACAACCACATGTAGGGTGTTTCTGTAAACTGCAGAATCAGGGTAATAAATATTGAGTTTTGTTTGGCTGTTAACCCTTGATGTATTGCAGTAAATAATGGATTAAAATGGAGAATCCACCAAAAAAAGTGACATTTATAAATCTCATCTTCATTTTCCTTTCATTCTTGTGGAACACCTAAAGGGTTAACAAAGTTTGTAAAATCAGTTTTGAATAACTGGAGGGGTGTGGTTTCTAAACTGTAATTTATGGGTGGTTTCTACTATGTAAGCCCCACAAAGTGACTTCATAACTGAACTGGTCAAAATGATGCCAACATAAAGTAGAAATGGGGAATGTTAAGTATTAACTATTTTATGAGGTATCACTTTCTGATTTAAAGGAAATCTGTCACCTGGATCATTGTTATTCATGTAAAAATATTGACTAATAGCACACAGTACCTAATTTCCAGATGTTCATTTCTTTCTGCAATTCTTGTTTTCTTTTTTTCAGAAAATCCACCGGGTCCGCCCACCTCGCCGCTCACTCACTATCACACCATTACCCCGCCTACCTTTTCCTCGCATCATCTCTTTCAAACCTTGCACATATGCAGTGGCGAACACTGCCTATGCCTGCACTCCTCCTCTCCAACTGCGGGCACCTGCCTCAACTATGGAACTGGGCATGCGCCAAGCAAGGAGATGGTGGGCGAGGTAATGGTGTGATAGTGACTGAGCGGCGAGGTGGGCGGACCCGGTGCAGCAGCGGCGCCATATGTGAGTGAGGAGGAGGCGTGCTTGGGCTCTCCATGAGGGAGGGCTTGGGCACTAGATGGAGGCGTGCCTGGGCTCCTTTAAGAGAAAGTAACGCCCCTCTGGGCACCTTACCTGGATGATTTGCATACTGAATAAAGTGGATTTTCTGAAAAAAGAAAACAAGAATTGCAGAAAGAAATGAACATCTGGAAATTAGTTACTGTGTGCTATTAGTCAATATTTTTACATGAATAACGATGATCCAGGTGACAGATTTCCTTTAAAAGCAGAGAAATTGAAATTTTTAAAATTGTGATTTTTCAACATTTTTTGGTAAATTTTGGATCGTTTTATAAATAAAGGTGAAATATATTGACTCAAATTTATGACTGTCATGAAATACAAAGTGTCACGAGAAAGCAATCTCAAAATGGTTTGGATAAGTAAAAGTGTTCCAAAGTTATTACCACATTAAGTGACACATGTCAGATTTGCAAAAGATGGCCTGGGAAGGAGGGCGAAAACTGGCCCGGGGTAGAAGGAGTTAAACAGTTACTGTATGTGTTATATTTAGGGACAGCTGTAAATACAGTAATGCACCACCAGGTGTCACTGTTCCTATATCAGGAACACTACATAAGGTGTCAGAATTTCATTTTATAATGCACGTTTCTTACAGAACAGCACAGATTGCAGGAATAGATGACTTGTAAATGGGTTTTGAGCTAGGGATCAGAACAATGACCTAAGAGGTCACCTCACCTCAAAATACTGAGGAGGAAGAAGCAACCCTGTTTTTTTATAGGGTGCTGCAGACAATCTGCTGAGTAATTGCTGCACTGATTCAGCTGCTGAACATATGTCATCTCGCACTGCTGCTGGAAATAGTCTGAGGGAGTTCCCACGTCTCTTGTTCTCCTTTTACCTCTTAGAGAGAGAACAGTAATTGTTGCTATACTATACCCTTTGACCCTGTTTGGTGGCAAAACCATCTAGTCGAGCTGTTAAACTGTAATGTGACTATTGATAGTATATACCACATTGCTGTAATATGTCTATTAATATATTATATATAGAATATATATCATAATAATAATAATATATAAATGTTTATACATCTTATATCTCCCAGCACGTAAAGGGTTTGTGCCACTATTAAATGTTAGGTTAGTAGAATTTAGCATGAAAAAATCTTACTATTGTGATTTACTTTCTGTTACAAAAATGTCAAGTAGTGAGATATTCTTTTTACTGCATTATAATGGCACTCGCTTGTCCAGTTACTGAGGTGGTCGCATATGATCAGTTCCATCCCTCAACTGCTACCAGCTATATCTACTGTTAGAAGCTGTGACAGTTACAGGAAGAAATATGTGGCAGAAAGGGCAGGTCACCTGAGCTATGGTAGGGAGAGAGCTGCAGCTGAAGGAACAGCCCCACAAGCTGTGATAGGGAGAGAGCTGCAGCAGAAAGGACACCCTCAGCTGTAATAGGGAGAGAGTTGTAATAGGAATAGAGCTGCAGCAAAAAGGATGTACTCCCTGAGCTGTAATAGGGAGAGAACTGCAGCAGAAAGGACACCCACATCTGTTATAGGGAGAGAGTTGTAATAGGAATAGAGCTGCAGCAAAAAGGATGTACTCCCTGAGCTGTGACAGGGAGAGAACTGCAGCAGAAAGGACACATCCCTTTATCTGCCAGCTTAAAGACTAGCAGAACTGAAGCAATGTATGGGCAGATCTCCTGATCCATGACTGGTAGAAGACCGGTTCTAGAAAGAGGTTGTCATTGAACAATGTATATATACACTCACCGGCCACTTTATTAGGTACACCATGCTAGTAACGGGTTGGACCCCCTTTTGCCTTCAGAACTGCCTCAATTCTTCGTGGCATAGATTCAACAAGGTGCTGGAAGCATTCCTCAGAGATTTTGGTCCATATTGACATGATGGCATCACACAGTTGCCGCAGATTTGTCGGCTGCACATCCATGATGCGAATCTCCCGTTCCACCACATCCCAAAGATGCTCTATTGGATTGAGATCTGGTGACTGTGGAGGCCATTTGAGTACAGTGAACTCATTGTCATGTTCAAGAAACCAGTCTGAGATGATTCCAGCTTTATGACATGGCGCATTATCCTGCTGAAAGTAGCCATCAGATGTTGGGTACATTGTGGTCATAAAGGGATGGACATGGTCAGCAACAATACTCAGGTAGGCTGTGGCGTTGCAACGATGCTCAATTGGTACCAAGGGGCCCAAAGAGTGCCAAGAAAATATTCCCCACACCATGACACCACCACCACCACCAGCTTGAACCGTTGATACAAGGCAGGATGGATCCATGCTTTCATGTTGTTGACGCCAAATTCTGACCCTACCATCCGAATGTCGCAGCAGAAATCGAGACTCATCAGACCAGGCAACGTTTTTCCAATCTTCTACTGTCCAATTTCGATGAGCTTGTGCAAATTGTAGCCTCAGTTTCCTGTTCTTAGCTGAAAGGAGTGGCACCCGGTGTGGTCTTCTGCTGCTGTAGCCCATCTGCCTCAAAGTTCGACGTACTGTGCGTTCAGAGATGCTCTTCTGCCTACCTTGGTTGTAACGGGTGGCAATTTGAGTCACTGTTGCCTTTCTATCAGCTCGAACCAGTCTGCCCATTCTCCTCTGACCTCTGGCATCAACAAGGCATTTCCGCCCACAGAACTGCCGCTCACTGGATGTTTTTTCTTTTTCGGACCATTCTCTGTAAACCCTAGAGATGATTGTGCGTGAAAATCCCAGTAGATCAGCAGTTTCTGAAATACTCAGACCAGCCCTTCTGGCACCAACAACCATGCCACGTTCAAAGGCATTCAAATCACCTTTCTTCCCCATACTGATGCTCGGTTTGAACTGCAGGAGATTGTCTTGACCATGTCTACATGCCTAAATGCACTGAGTTGCCGCCATGTGATTGGCTGATTAGAAATTAAGTGTTAACGAGCAGTTGGACAGGTGTACCTAATAAAGTGGCCGGTGAGTGTATAAATGTATAGGAACAAATATATGTACAAACTTCAGGGTGGGCCATTTATATGGATACACCTAAATAAAATGGGAATGGTGATATTAAATTCCTGTTTGTGGCACATTAGTATATGGGAGGGGGGAAACTTTTCAAGATGGGTGGTGACCATGGCGGCCATTTTGAAGTAGGCCATTTTGGATCCAACTTTAGTTTTTTCAATGGGAAGAGGGTCATGTGACACATCAAACTTATTGAGAATTTCACAAGAAAAACAATGGTGTGCTTGGTTTTAACGTAACTTTATTCTTTCATGAGTTATTTACAAGTTTCTGACCACTTATAAAATGTGTTCAAAGTGCTGCCCATTGTGTTGGATTGTCAATGCAACCCTCTTCTCCCACTCTTCACACACTGATAGCAACACCGCAGAAGAAATGCTAGCACAGGCTTCCAGTATCTGTAGTTTCAGGTGCTGCACATCTCGTATCTTCACAGCATAGACAATTGCCTTCAGATGACCCCAAAGATAAAAGTCTAAGGGGTCAGATCGGGAGACCTTGGGGGCCATTCAATTGCTACATGATGATGTGTTTCCCTCTTTATGCACTGAAGCTGGCACGTTCCCTGAGTTTTTCCAGCAAGATGGTGCACCACCACATTATGGGTGTCAGGTCCGAGCATTCCTAGATGAACAGTTTCCTGGAAAGTGGATTGGTCATCGTGGACTAGTTGAATGGCCCCAAGGTCTCCCGATCTGACCCCCTTAGACTTTTATCTTTGGAGTCATCTGAAGGCAATTGTCTATGCTGTGAAGATACGAGATGTGCAGCACCTGAAACTACGGATACTGGAAGCCTGTGCTAGCATTTCTTCTGCGGTGTTGCTATCAGTGTGTGGAGAGTGGGAGAAGAGGGTTGCATTGACAATCCAACACAATGGGCAGCAGTTTGAACACATTTTATAAGTGGTCAGAAACTTGTAAATAACTCATGAAAGAATAATGTTAAAACCAAGCACACCATTGTTTTTCTTGTGAAATTCTCAATAAGTTTGATGTGTCACATGAGTTGGATCCAAAATGGCCGACTTCAAAATAGCCGCCATGGTCACCACCCATCTTGAAAAGTTTCCCCCCTCCCATATACTAATGTGCCACAAACAGGAAGTTAATATCACCAACCATTCCCATTTTATTTAGGTGTATCCATATAAATGGCCCACCCTGTATATCCATTAATGTTAATTACACCCAGCATACAAATGTTCTACATGGAAGCATCACAGCTTGCAAAGCTACTACACAATGGTATAATTATAACCAGAGAATCTCCCATGCAACTATGGGATCCACTACAGGATCAGAGTAATGCTAAAATAAATAGCCACAATTCAAATGAAGCTAATATTAGCCGGTATCTGAGACTACTACTTTGCAGTCATATGCATATGACACTGGATATTAGTGTAGGAGCAGGATCGTGTGTCCTGTCTGAACTTTACTTCAGCTTCTTGATCATGCCACTATGCTGGCTGAATAAATGAGGTTAATACTCAGGTTCACTGTCTGCTGTTATGCTAATTGTGAACTATGCACTATACATCCCAAAGGCTATGTTTAGGAAGGAAATAGTTAAACTGGCATTTCATAACATCTTAAGGACCCAGGACGAGAATGCTCGTCCTAAATTGCGGTTATTTAGTGCCCCAGGACGAACATTCTCGTCCTGGGGTCCTTCCTTGTCCCCCATGCCGGGTGCACCCATTAGAAGCAGAGATCCGGCTGTTACTAACAGTCGGATCCCTGCTGTATCCACCAGCATCGGTGATGACGCCTATGTCGGTGGATCAACCCCTCATATGCCCTCATCATCTCCCGCCTAGACTACTGCAACATTCTCCTCTGTGGCCTTCCATCTAGCACCCTAGCCCCCCTCCAATCTATCCTCAACTCTGCTGCCTGACTAATCCACCTCTCACCCGGTTACTCCTCTGCCTCTCCCCTTTGCCAATCCCTTCACTGGCTCCCCATTCCCCAGAGAATTCAGTTTAAAATACTAACAAATACATACAAGGCTGTCCACAACCTGTCCCCTCCCTACATCTCAGAACTACTCTCCCGATACATCCCCACACGTAACCTCCGATCCTCACAAGACCTCCTTCTCTCCTCCACTCTTATCAACTCTTCACACAATCGCCTCCAGGATTTCTCCCGCGCAGCCCCAATACTCTGGAACTCTGTACCCCAACATATCAGACTCTCACCTACAGTGGAATCCTTCAAAAGAAATCTGAAAACCCACCTCTTCAGACAAGCCTACAACCTGTGACCCTGCTGCTGCTACACTGCCATGACCAGCTTTACCCTCACCTACTGTGTCCTCCAATACCGCATAGATTGTAAGCCTTCACGGGCAGGGCCCTCTCTCCTTCTGTACCAGTCTGTAACTTGTTTGTCCTAGAGCAATTGTCTAGACTATGTATGTAAACCCCTTTTAACATGTACAGCGCTGTGGAATGAATGGCGCTTTAATAATAATAATAATAAATAAATAAAATAAATATGCCGCGGTCAGCGCTGACCGTGGCATATGAGAGGTTTGCGCTCCCTCACCTGTTCCATGGGCTCCCCGCACTGCGATCGCGGGGAGCTGATGGTTGTCATGGCAACCCCAAGCCTCTCAGAGGCTTGGGAGCCCGGCAGCTACGGGGGCCTATGAGGCCCCGCCCACAGGCAAACTATCAGTGTATTACAGTGTGTAATACACTGATAGTCAATGCAGTACAATACAGATGTATTGTGCTGCATTGAACAGGGATCAGACCCTGTAATGTTAAATTCCCATAGTGGGACATAAGTAAAAAGTAAAAAAAAAAACTAAAATAAAAGTGTTTTTTAACAATAAAAAAAAATAAAGTTTCAATTAAAAAAAGCCCTTTTCCCATAAAAACTCACATATAAAATTGTGAAAAATAGAAAAAAAATAAAGAATATACATATTAGGTATCGCCGCGTTCGTAACAACCTGCTCTACAAAAATATCACATGATCCACCCTGCCCTGTCAACACTAAAAAAAAATGAAATAAAAACTGTGCTAAAAAAGCCAACTTTTTTGTCACCTTTTATCACAAAAAATGTAATACCAAGCGATCAAAAAGTCGTATGCCCCCAAAAATAGTACCAATCTAACCGTCATCTCACCCAAAAAATAAAAAAAAACTACAGCTCTCTGAAAATGGAGACACTAAAACATGATTTTTTTTTTGTTTCAAAAATGATATTATTGTGTAAAACTTAAATAAATAAAAATAAGTATACATGTTAGGTATTGCCACGTCCGTAACGACCTGCTCTATAAAAATATCACATGATCTAAACTGTCAGATGAACATTGTAAATAACAAAAAATAAAAACAATGCCAAAACAGGTATTTTTGTTACCTTGCCTCACAAAAAGTGTAATATAGAGCTACCAAAAATCGTATGTACCCTAAAATAGTGCTAACAAAACTGCCACCTTATCCCGAAGTTACCAAAATGGGGTCACTTTTTTGGCGTTACTCTAGGGGTGCATCAAATGTGACATGACAACTTAAATTTTTTCCAGTAAAATCTGCCCTCCAAAAACCATATGGCATTCCTTTCCTTCTGTGCCCTGCCGTGTGCCCGTACAGCAGTTTACGATCACAAATGGGACATTTCTGTAAACTACAGAATCGGAGTAATAATTATTGAATTTTGTTTGGCAGTTAACCCTTGCTTTATTACCGGAAAAAAAATTGATTTATTTGGAAAATCTGCCAAAAAAGTGAAATTCAGAAATTTTGTCTACATTTTCCTTTAATTCTTGTGGAACACCTAAAGGGTTAACAAAGTTTGTAAAATCAGCTTTGAACACCTTGAGGGGTGTAGTTTCTAAAATGGGGTCATTTTTGGTGGTTTCTATTATGTAAGCCTCACAAAGTGACTTCAGACCTGAACTGGTCCTTAAAAAGTGGGTTTTGGAAATTTTGTGAAAAATTTCAAGATTTGGTTCTAAACTTCTAAGCCTCCTAACGTCCCAAAAAAATAAAATGTCATTTTCAAAATGATCCAAACCTGAAGTGGACATATGGGGAATGTAAAGTAATAACTATTTTTGGAGGTATTACTATGTATTTTAAAAGTAGAGAAATTGAAATTTGGAAATTTGCTAATTTTTCTAAATTTTTGGTAAATTTGGTATTTGTTATAAATAAAAATGAAATATTTTGACTCAAATCTACTTATGTGATGAGAAAACAATCTCAGAATGGCCTGGATAAGTAAAAGCATTTTAAAGTTATCACCACATAAAGTGAGACATGTCACATTTGCTAAAAATGGCCTGGTCCTTAAGGTGAAAAATGGCAGGGTCCTTAAGGGGTTAATGTAGCTTCCAGGAGACAGACTGGCCCTGGTTAGAGAGTCTGCTAGTAAACAAGCAAGAGAAAGGAACTGTTTGGTGTTTAGTGCAGTCAAGTAGTCCTAAAGAGAATTTTTCCTCCAGGAAAACACCATTCCTGAGAGAAAGGCAGCTTTACTAAGAATTATCCTCTGAGAGAATTACCAGAATTGAATTACCACAGAAGGTTGAGTACGTGGACTACACAGCAAGGATAATGCATGCTTATGGTTTTGGACTTTGCTGCATGTGGTGAGGGTTAATTGCTTCTGGCTCCCTTCACCCTTCTGAGACAGATTTATCATCAGTTCTTGGACTGCATCCTGCAAGTGGGGAACTGCAGAAAGTATATTGAGAGTGATTGAACACTTTGGTTAATTTGGGAAGATTGCATTATATCCACCAACAGACAGAAGATCTCAAAGGCCATGTTGTGACCCAGGGAAAGAAGGGGTGGGCCCCTCCACTTACTAGCCGTGATTCCGAGGGAGTGGACATGTGGAGATTAGTTACGGTGAGGACTACAACCACACTCATTGCAGCAGCCACCACTCCCATCCTAAACTGTTTTCATTGATTAAGGTCTAATGCACATAACCGTGTGCGTTATGAGGTCTGCAAATTGTGGATCTGCAGAACACGAATTCTGGCCGTGTGTGTTCCACATTTTACGGAACATAACTTCCAGCCCTCAATAGAGCAGTCCTATCCTTGTACATAAAATGGAAAAGTATAGGACATGTTCTATTTCTTTTGCTGGGCAGCGGAACGTACATATGGATGTGGAAGGCTTACGGTATGCCGTCTGCATCTTTTGCAGCCCCATTAAAGTGAGACCACGGTCGTGTGCATGAGGCCTAAGCCTGGGCCACATTGCAAGACTAAAACCATTTGCTTGTTGTCCTGCATGAGACTGGAAACCAAGCAGTTTGCCTCCAGTGTGCCTGTTTCCTTCTGCCGTCCCATCCTTGAGTGAGGAGCCGTATATTCCACACATGGTCTGAAAGATTCTTACATAAGATCTGACCCACTTACATACAGGCTTTCTGTAAATGTTTGGAGGCCCCAGTTACCATAAAATCTGTCTAGTGTTAAATGATAAATAAAAGGTTGGAGGGAGATGAAGCTGCAGTAGGGAAAACAGGAGGGGAGTGCCATAGACACAATAGACTAGAGGGGACCTCATTGACATCAATAGGAGATTTTTCTAGGCCTGCTCTGTTACCTGTGATATCACCTATTGTGAACAGTGGATCCTGTGTTATTTATATAGAGGTGATAATTGTTATTGTAATCCTGCCTGTGATGTTAATGAGATGACTGCTGAAAAGTGACCTGTACAGAACAGGAAGTCTTGACATATTATTAGGACTAGTGGTCAGTGACAAAATTGCACTGTTTTAGGTTTTTATTATTTTTAAATATAGATAGTGACATGGATAACAAAAATCACCAACAATTAAAAAAAAATATATATATTTAAACAACGTCATATTGTGAGGACACATTCCCTTTAAGTCAACAACATGATTAGTTGCTAGAATCAGTTGCTCCCATTTGGCACCACTTTTGATAAATCTCTCCCATATGTTGCCATACATCATTTTTGGATAGTAGATGGAGACATACAAATGATACCTTTTTGCTCCGTGGGCAACTTCAGATTTAGAGACTGAAGATTTGTATTTCTAATGTGCTATTCTCCAACTGGTAAACTGGTAGTCTCACACTGATGATGGGATCTGGGATAAGCTTAATGTATCTGGGACATTATACCAAATTTTTCATTTATGATGATCATCATCATGTGAAAAATTTTGGAGCCAGTTGCTACCACATTCACACACATTTCCACATTCAATTCTACATTTTTAACATCTTTGTGTATCTCTTTAATGTATGTGTATATTATACATATGTATATACTACATTGTATAAAATGTAGTCTACAATAATGGTAATATTTACATACATAGGATAAGAATTTGACGGTTTTGATGACTTCTTAGCTAATCTGTATGCAAAGCAATACTAACTGCCATAATTGTTTGGTAAGTGCAAGGAGAAGGAAATGATTACTGGCAAAAAGCCATATTCTCTTTGCTGGGAAATATAAAGGAAAACATATTCACATCTGTCACCGAGAAATGTGGATACTGAATTCTATAGAAAATGGAGTTCCTGTCTTGCATCAGACATTATTCCTCAGAGCTAAGGTTCTATCGTTGACCACATCAGGGGAGCTTGCTTGCATCCTTACAACAAAAAGTAGAAGCCATTTAGCACTCAGTTAAAATGGTTCAGCCTTTATCATCATATTTATATCTCCTTTTTCTCATATAGAACTCCAAATCCTCTGGATAGACTTACAATAAAATTAAAAGAATACTTGCTGGCTACCTGCAGCTACCACTAGAGGGAGCTATTGTCTCATTCAGTACAATGGACATCAGTATGCAATGAGCCCCCAAGCGCCCTTTAGTAGTGGCTGCAGGCTGTCATGTTACAGTATCTTTTAAATGTTATGTGTACGGTCACTTTAAATGAATACGTATATCATATGACTAGATGTTTTAAGCAATGTAGAAGCCACATGTCTTGTCTCTGCCTGGTAGTAGTGGAGGTGCCCTTGGTGTTTTAGGGGTGCATGTCATGCATGCTATGGAGATGTGGATAATGGTGTAGTGCAGTCTTTGCAGTTGGCATATGCAAGTTCCCAAGGCTGTGAATAGGATGCAGTAGGCCAAGTAAAAGTTCTCTCTGGGTCTCTACCTATTTAACCTGCACAATCTCCTCAAATCTGGCCAAGGTGGTGTAATCTCTCTCTCTGTCTCCCAATAATGCTGTTTAGCTCTGCTTACAAATATGGCACTACAATACCCCGCTGTATTTCAGCTTATTCAATAAGGATTTCTGTACTTCCTACTGCAGGGGCAGTCGTTTAACAGGTGACCAGCTTGTCTCTTCAGTATGGTAGGCGGGCTGAAGCCTGTCACCCCAAGCAAAATGCAGTGAAGTCCACAACAGTCATATATGTGTTGCCTTTCACTGACTTGAATTTTCAGTCTACTTTTAGAAGTGGCAGCTGTGCACTCTCTATATTCACTTTTTTCCCCCTCATAGGGCTGATTCACTTTGTTAGCTGTTCACAATCCACAGGGCAGGAGTTCCTTGTTTGCTGCTGCTTCTCTCACACACCGCCCCAGACTGCTAATAGCTTCTGGGAAAACTAGGGTGGAGCCAGCCCACACCTACAGTAGCTACTGCCTAGCAACTCAGCCATGGAGATTACTAAATAGCCCTACACTCCACAGACATCCCTATACACAACCTTTAGTATTCACAGTGTACAAATACAGTGACATGACATTAACCCCTTAACCAGTGGAGCACTGCACTAGCAGTGCGACATTGCACTCAGGCACGTGCTGTGGACTCTTCCTCTCCCTATTTCTGCAGATCAGTCCCATTCAGGTAAATGGGATTAAGTTGCAATACCAAGCACAGCCAATATACAATGCATGGTGCTGTACTTGGTATAGTACGAACAGGCCACTTTCTCTTTAAAAAGACCCTTTAAGGCCATAATGCTACATACTGTAGTTGCTACAGAGGTTCTTGGCAAATATAAATAAGCAGCTACAATTCCATAAAATGGTGGGATGCTGTGTAAAATGTAAATAAAATAAAAAAGGATGCAGTGATTTGCAAATCTCATAGACCTGTATTTTATTAACAATAGATCATAGAACACATATCAGATGTTGAAAGTGAGACAATCTTACTATTTCCTGAAAAAAAAACTAAAACTTGTTGTCAACAACACATCTCAAAATAGTTGAGACAGGGTCATGTCTACTATTGTGTAGCACCCTTTCTTCTCTTAACAGTCTGTAAACAACTGGGAAGTGAGGAGACCAATTGCTGGAGTTTTGGGAGAGAAACGTCTCATTCTTGTCTGATGTAGCTGCTCAGCAGTCCTGGGTCGTCTTTGCTGGATTTTTCATTTCATGATATGCCAAATTCATGATATGCCAAAAAGTCTGGACTGTAGTCAGGCCAGTTCAGCACCCAGCCTCTACTTCTGAAAAGCCATGCTGTTGTGATGAATGCAGTATGTGGTTTAGCATTTTCTTGCTAAAATATGCAAGGCCTTCCCTGAAAGAGATGTCTGGTTTTCAGGATATGTTGTTCTAAATCCTATACTGTTCAGCATTGATAGTGCCTTTTCAGATGGATAAGCTGCCTATGCCATAGGCACTAATGCAAGCCCATACCATCTGAGATGCAGGCTTTTGAACTGCGGTCTGATAACAAGCTGGATGATCCCTCTCCTCTTAATTCTGCAGGACAGTTTGTCCATGATTTGCAAAAAGAATTTGAAATTTTGATTAATCTGACTACAAAACAATTTTCCATTTTGCCTCAATCCATTTTAAATGAGCTTTGGCATGGAGAAGACAGTGTTTTCTCTGGATCATGTTGACTTTTGTCTTGTTCTTTGCATGATACCGTTTTAACTTACATTTGTGGATTGCATGGGGAACTGTTTTCACAGACAGTGATTTCTGTAAGTGTTCCTGAGCCCATGCAGTGACTTCCGGTACAGAATCATGGATCCGGTGCGGCCTGAGGGCCCGTACACCATGAGCTTCCAATATTGACCACCAGCCTTGACCCTTGCACACATGGATTTCTCCAGATTCTCTGACTCTTTTGATGGCATTATGTACTGTAGCTGATGGACTATTCAGTCTTCGCGAGGGACATTTTTCTCAATCTGCACAATTTTTAGATGCAGTTTTTCTTAGATTGGTGAATCCCATCACCATCCCATCATCCCATCCCATAACTATCACTGCCCATCTTTGCTTCTGAAAAACTCTGTCTCTCTGACATACTCTTTTTATTATTGCAAATAGCTTCTCTAGCTGTTTTGTATTAGTGCCACTTACTTTTCCAGCCCTTGTTGCCCATCAAGCTCTAAATGAATTCATTTTTAATGAAATGGCAAAATGTCTCACTTCCAGCATCTGATGTATTCTATGATCTGTTGTGAAAAAAATATGGTTCTATCAGATTTGCAGATCAATGCATTGTGTTTCTTTTTTTTCGGAATTTGGGTTGTATATGCTGTACTATACAGTTGGGAATATATAGTTCCAGGGAAAAGATATCATTTCAAAGGTTAAATGAGAGAAAAAACATAGCTGCTTCCTTTTAGAAACAGAACCCTTCTTGCCCTTGGACAGTACTGCGCTGTCAGTCCCATTTACGGTATCTGAATTAGACTAACCTGCAATGGTACCAACTCCAAAATATACCAGGGTATCAGCATAATTATTATTGTAGAGGTATGTGTTTAAAGGTAAAGCACCAAAATCAAAACGTCTCATACACAATTAATATTTAAATATACTTTATTAGTAGTTCAATATAAAATAGTTCGAAAATTATCATAACTATATCAAATGACAGCGACCAAATGTCCAAGAGAGGACATAGGAGGGCGCCACAGCATGTGGCCACAATCAATCCACAATATTATTCAAAGATTCAATAATATGGCTAAACAGCAAAAAGATAATGGAAAAAAATATAATAGCTATAGATTGTATTAAACAAACTTCAATAGGAGTTTCCCCGGAAGAAGCCTTAGAAGTAGGGCGCCACCATATCGGTCTGTAATCCGTATAATTGTTTTCCTTATTTTTATATTGCTTCCAGCACTATATCATATGTTTTAGAAACTACTTGGAGTTTGTTTAATACAATCTATAGCTTTTATATTTTTTGCCTTTATTGTTTTGCTGTTTGGCTATATTATTGAATCTTTGAAATCTTTGAATTATATTGTGGATTGATCGCGGCCTGATGTTGTGGTGCCCCCCATGTCCTCTCTTGGACTTTTTGCTGCCATTAGATATATTTATGATAATTCTTGAACTATTTTATATTGAACTACTAATAAAGTATATTTAAATATTAATTGTGTATGAGTTTTTATTTTTATTTTGGTGCTTTAACCTGCAATAGTAGCTGTAAAATAAGAGGATTGCTCATTGTATTTGAGGACTAGGGGGCGCCATCCCACAGGTATTGTCTTTATATAAACACAATTCTTCACGTAACCGGAGAACAGATTCTCTGGTGAATCTCTGCAATCCTTAACCTAGCAATGACAAATCAACATGTAAAATGCATTACACCAACAAAGGGCAGCTGCTCTGGAGCAGGAGATCTGTTTTCTTCGGATTTACCTAGTTGTATTTCCTGTGCAAATGACACCAGTAATCATATCCTACCATGCAAATCTTAGCAAAATCCTGGACAAATGCAGAGGCGAAGAAAGCGGAAAACAACATGAACTAAGACTTTATAGGCTATCTGAGTGATTGCTGCGTTTGTATTCTGTCTATAATCTGTGCTATGAGAAATCTTATGTACTGCAGGGCAGATATCCTCAATAACTGAAATCCCACTATGCCTTTTTTTCGGAAAGAAAAGTTGCAAATACACTGGATTTCTTACTTTTCAATGCAATTGCGCCTTTTCTAGTTGCAATTTACCATTTTATGCCTCCCTCAGAGGGGGTGAGGTGGGCCGCGGGTGGACAATCGGCCTCGGCACATTTATCATTATTTACTGGTGAAAATAAACACTGAAATCTAAGGCAGACCCACACTGCCGTAGATTACGTTCCAGTGCTTGGACTGTTAGAGAAGGCACAAAAAACATGACAGTGCTGAAAATTTCTCTAAACTCACCCACTGCATGTGTTCCACCCGCTACTGTGCTTCTTGTGTCCTTAAATGTCTGCTAATCATTCATATTAACATAATTATTAGGTGACCCCCCCATCCTTCCCAGCAGGAATCATTAAACTAAATAAACTATCTAGTGAAGATGTTCATATACATTTGAAAGGTTCCTGGGAACTACAAAAAAAAAATTCAGTTTGCTGCATAATAATAACTAGCTTTCCAATACAGATACATTACCAGTCTCTCTGGTTCCACATGGCTGGAGTTTTCATTGTACCTTCCCACTCTTTTTTCCCTTTTGTATGTACTGATGTTTTATCCATTACTACTGGATATTATGTTACCTCTGTGGCAGGTGACTGGGCAGAGAGGAATAGGTACAATATATAAAGCATGTTGGAAAGTTTATTATTTGTAACATTTTTTCTTAACTTCCTAGAAAAACCCTTTAAAAGGATTACCTTGCTGTTTTTGTGGCGAGATAGGACTAAGCATTGTCCCTGTTTCTGTAATCCTGGCCACACAGGGTCCTGCCGGATCCGTGCTGCCGCAGGTGCACATGTGGGGCCGGAACCACGCTCCGGCCCCACACCTGCACCAGACATTATCTTGAGGAGGAGAAGGGGTTATACTTACCTGTCCCAGCAGCTCCCGACCTGTCCCAGCAGCTCCAGAGGACGGCGCGCACAATGGGAAGATTCCCCACAGCGCCCCCTGCTGGAGGGAGGAGGGAGCTGCGAGGGAAAAGTGCAAGGTGACGGATCCGTCATGAACTCCATTGAAAGTCAATGGAGGGCGGATCCGTTTACTACTGTGTCACACCGAACGGATCCATCCCCATTGACTTGCATTGGGCGTCATTCCGGATCCGTCTTGGTGCGGATGCCCAGACCAGAGAGCAAACCGCAGCATGTTGCAGTTTGCTCTCCAGTCTGAAGACTGAACGGAATGCTTTCAGGAGCATTCCGTTGTCTTCAGTTCAGTTTTGTTCCCATTGACAATGAATGGAGGCAAAACTGAAGCGTTTTATTCCGGTATCGAGCCCCTATGACGGAACTCAATACCAGAAAATATAAACGCTAGTGTGAAAGTAGCCTTAGTCCCATCTCACTGTGAAAAACATTGAGATGCGACACCCGCTTTAAGTGTGGGTTCACACATAGGCTTGCCACAAAATGCTGTGAGTGATATCACAGGTTTTACCTGTTGCATTTACCCACATTGAATGTAGTGTTTTTACCCACATTTAATGTAGTGTTTTTACCCACATTTAATGTAGTGTTTTTACCCACATAGAATGTAGTGTTTTTTTTGTATTTTTTTTTTGTTTTACACTTTTTTTCAAACCTCCTGGCACTTAAGTTAAATATATCCATAGGGCCCATTTATCTATCTAGAAAAATGTGGTATGTTTACTTTCTTACACAGTGGAATACAGTACAACACATAGGAGGGATTATAATTCTGATGTATATTGTAACTCCAATGTAAGGCAAAAATTGTATGTGAACGTAGCCATACATGTGTGTATTTGTAAAGAACAGAATGTCTACAATATATTACATGTGTGGCACTAAAGATTGAAGATTTATTAAAATATATGTTGTTGCTTTTATTGTACTATTTTTGTTTTTTGTTGTGACTGTATTGTTTTTGTCATTTTGTTGGTAATGCCCCTTGGTTAGTGAAAGAGAAGTGTTGTGCCCCTATTGGTGGATGCATGTGCACTAGAGAAGATGAATATTTCTTCAGAGAAAGGCCTTGACCTGTTAACTATTACTGCAGCTGTGAAAACTGTGAGAGCTGTGGAAATTGCACATTGTCTAAGAACTGCCAGTCCATGCATAGTGAGAACTGTGACCTTCCTATCACTGCATGCCCCAGGGAGCAGCATAGTGAGGACTGCCATCCTCTCCACCCCTCCTGGGTGGCTGCACATGCTTCATCTGAACAAAGCCCCAGCAGAGACTCCCTCTGCATGTTGATTTGTTAATAATTCCTGATCGCCTTACGTATACTCGGCGCTTTGCTTACATAAAAGGGTCACACAAATACCCTGTGAACCCGGCCAATAACTGATTAATATTATTAATGAACCACTAGGAACAGGATGTCAGGATGCTTGCCAGACATTACAGATGGGTTAAGAATCTTAGTTGCCCATCAACATGGTAACAACAGGATGCAAATATCCTTATATTTTACAACAAGGAATTTATTATTTCCTTCAAGACGATTTAGTAAAATAAACAAGGATGTTGATGTTAGATCAAGGGTGACAGAACTTTCCTGTAGGGTTTTGTGTTCTACAAATTTGTCATTTAAAAGAGTTTTCCTGAAGTTCAATGTTGATGGTATATCCTCAGGATAGGACATCAATACCTGATCAGTGGGGGTCTGACTTCCATCTCCCTCAACCAACAACTGTTTGAAGAGACCACAGCATACCAAGCACAGCGATGTACATTGTATGGTGGTTGTTATTGGTATTAAAGCCCAGGCCCATTCACTTGGATGGGAGTGACTTGCTGATAGGCCATGTGACTGATGAATGTGACATCACTGGCCTAGAATGAGGCCACAGCGGTCACCAGAGTACCGCAGCCTCTTCAAACAGCTGATGGGCAAAGTTGCCGGAAGTTAGACACCCACCTATCCCCATTAAAGCAAACAGCACTCTGAGGCTTTATGCACACACCAGTGATACATGCATTTGGCCTGTATGGAGGGGCTTGAAGTCCCTATCGAACTGTAGATACTGTGTGTGCCATAGGGTGCCTCTGTGTGGCACTGTATTAAGGAGGTAAAACATAGAAGGTGCAACAGCACTCAGCGAACACAGACAGCAAATCGAATACATATAATACCGCCATACTCACCATCTACACGATGCTTGCGCTACATTGTAAATGTGAGATTCTTGGCAGATAACTTTATATAAAAAAGCTATCTGTGCCCGTCTGCCATACCAAGGCGATCTCTTTAAGACGGGAACCTAAAAAGCCATAACGCTCAAGAAATACAGGTTCCATATAATGCTGAGCCAACTCTGTTCCACCTCTCCTAAGAGGTGGAACAGAGGAGAGGTGGAACAGAGTTGGCTCAGCATTATATGGAACCTGTATTTCTTGAGCGTTATGGCTTTTTAGGTTCCCGTCTTAAAGAGATCGCCTTGGTATGGCAGACGGGCACAGATAGCTTTTTTATATAAAGTTATCTGCCAAGAATCTCACATTTACAATGTAGCGCAAGCATCGTGTAGATGGTGAGTATGGCGGTATTATATGTATTCGATTTGCTGTCTGTGTTCGCTGAGTGCTGTTGCACCTTCTATGTTTTACCACTTTATTTTGCAGCCACACCTGTGTGACGTGCACCTGCATACTTGGATGTGCTGACTGACCCCCAGTTTTTCTTACTGTATTAAGGAGGGAAATATGGTAGAACATGAGGTATATGGCTGGTTGTATGAAGCATGAACCTGAAAATTAAGGTGTTGCTGCAACTGAAATAGGTCAAGAATGCTTAGATGTTAGGAGTTGTTTGAAGAGGCCCTTCACCTGAAGAGCAGAACGACTGAAATAAAATGCCTAAAGACCTCAGGGCTTATATCACAAGCAGACACAAAAACAACCAAAGCAGCTCTTCATTGGGAAGACCAAACAACTCCTTCACTTTGGGAAATAATTTGCAAGTTCCACGTGATTTATTGAGCAAATTCCCAGTTTTATGAATGTTTTCGGCCAAGGTGGCCTTCATCAGATACGGGAAAGAACAACTGAACAACACATCTTCAATTATCATGTAATCATATATTGTCAACAAGAGTTACATCAAGATTCAATTATCAGGGAAACACTATTAAAAAAAATTATCAGGGAAACATATGCATTAAATTAGACAGGAAACCATAATGTAGGATGAGAGTATACAGTATAATCATATTACAGCTGCAGATTACCTGATCACAAAAGTGTTAGCTAAAACCAGGTGTGGGTCAAACACACAGGACAGGTGTGGGTCAAATACCTTATCTCTGTGCAGCCTCAACTCCTGGTTTTGGCTCACAATAACTGATGGAAAGCACTGACCAAACGTTGACTGTGTGAAAGCCTTATACTGTATCTCAGATTCCTGGAACCCATGTGACATGTGGAGAGTAGGATGGTTGTCAGTGGTCAGCTGGCTATGCTTCTGAACCTGCCCAATACTTCTTTAATTATTTGTGCCCCATTGTTTAGTTGACCCATTGTTTAGAGGCAGCTGATCCCCCCAGTACCTTGCTGCATGCTATTGGGTTACAGTCCTAGTGCAGTACCCCAGAATAGAGTATTTGCAAAATGTTCTTGTTCTAAAATGTTATTAAATGTAATTTAATGTGTTAATGCCTTGTAATGTACAGTATACCTCTATATTAGTCAGTCGGGGTTAATAATCCTGACTCTGCCTCTTTAGAAAGTTTAGTGTTGGACTTAGATCTGCCCCTCGCTCAGTCAGTGTAGTGTCCTGGTGGAGGAAGTGAATAAAGTTATATGTGCTCACTCAACAGAGAACTAGGCCTGAATCCCAAAAAATCACTATCTCTGGGAAACTTACAGAGAGAAACACATCTATACTACACAGTACTCCAGCAAAAATAAAGTAAAAGAAACAACTAGAAAGTCAATTGGCATGGCTAAGCATTGGAGTCAGTTAGTAAGGTGTGTGCTGTACCCGGAGCAGGGGGTATCTGTAAATGGTTTGTTATTCGATATTATGCTATACATTCCATCCTATACAATCCTGGTTTGGCCCTTTGTGGGAGGTTAGGTAGACATCCAGGATCTGTGCTCAGCTCAGTTAGTCAATAGAGACTGGAGTACAGAGAGGAAGGAAGCAGTGACCTATGCTCTTGTTAGGTCCAAGAAAGAAAGAGAAATATAGAGAAAGAGGAGAACTTGGAATCTGCATGGTCGAGCATAGGAGTCAGCAAGGCAATCTGCTACTATAGCCATTCAAATTTTGCTGCTGTGAAGGACACGATTAAGGCACCTTTCACACCTGGACATGTCCCAGTTAGTTGTACCTTCAAAACCCATGAAAGGTTGCATGCTCCTATCACTGACATGACCCTAGGGAGCATCAGTGTGAGGACTGCCACAGTGATTGACTATTACAGCCAGAGCCACTACCACTCCCACCCTCATTCCTTGGGGGCCTGCGGCACTAGTGTTAGTACTGAATTCATATTTGCAATGTTCATAGCATTGATTCATGGTGTGTGGCACGGCCAATAGCTTTCCTACTTTAAGAAAAGCGGGCAAACATCAGAGATCATTTACACAGACAAAGGACTGTATTTACTGCTCCCACTGCCCTAGGAACTAAGCCTAAATATGCTCCCAGTAAAGGTCTCCAATTATCATTCGAGTTGCTCATTTGTGAGCAATTGCAATAATTATTGACCCATGTTAACTAACGAGAAGACTGATCAATGTAAATGTCACTCAATGATATTTATCCAAGGCATTGGTGCATATCTCGCAGCCAGGTCCTTGTGATCATGACTGGATAACACCACTATACTGTGACTGTCTAATAATGCCATATTGTGACTAAAAATTAACACTATACTGTAACTGAATAAGACCATCAGACATTGACTGCAAAATAGTGTCATACCGTGACTGGATAGCACCAACGTACAGCAACTGTATAAAACTATCATACAGTGACTGCCTAACACCACTATAGTGTGTCTGGATAACACCAACATATAGTAACTGTATAAAACCATTGTATATCATAAATATATAAAAATATGTAATATAACTGTAACTGGATAACACCACTGTAGTATGTCTGGATAACACCACTATAGTATGTCTGGATAACACCACTCTAGTATGTCTGGATAACACCACTGTAGTATGTCTGGATAACACCGCTATAGTATGTCTGGATAACACCGCTATAGTATGTCTGGATAACACCGCTATAGTATGTCTGGATAACACCACTATAGTATATCTGGATAACACCACTATAGTATGTCTGCATAACACCACTATAGTATATCTGCATAACACCACTATAGTATATCTGGATAACACCGCTATAGTATGTCTGGATAACACCACTATAGTATGTCTGGATAACACCGCTATAGTATGTCTGGATAACACCACTATAGTATGTCTGGATAACACCGCTATAGTATGTCTGAATAGCACCACTATAGTATGTCTGCATAACACCACTGTAGTATGTCTGGATAACACCGCTATAGTATGTCTGGATAACACCGCTATAGTATGTCTGGATAACACCGCTATAGTATGTCTGGATAACACCGCTATAGTATGTCTGGATAACACCACTATAGTACAGTATGTCTGGATAACACCACTATAGTATGTCTGGATAACACCACTATAGTATGCCTGGATAACACCGCTATAGTATGCCTGGATAACACCACTATAGTATGTCTGGATAACACCACTATAGTATGCCTGGATAACACCGCTATAGTATGTCTGGATAACACCACTATAGTATGTCTGGATAACACCGCTATAGTATGTCTGGATAACACCACTATAGTATGTCTGGATAACACCGCTATAGTATGTCTGGATAACACCACTATAGTATGTCTGGATAACACCGCTATAGTATGCCTGGATAACACCACTATAGTATGTCTGGATAACACCACTATAGTATGCCTGGATAACACCGCTATAGTATGTCTGGATAACACCACTATAGTATGCCTGGATAACACCGCTATAGTATGTCTGGATAACACCACTATAGTACAGTATGTCTGGATAACACCACTATAGTATGCCTGGATAACACCGCTATAGTATGCCTGGATAACACCACTATAGTATGTCTGGATAACACCACTATAGTATGCCTGGATAACACCGCTATAGTATGTCTGGATAACACCACTATAGTATGTCTGGATAACACCGCTATAGTATGTCTGGATAACACCACTATAGTACAGTATGTCTGGATAACACCACTATAGTATGCCTGGATAACACCACTATAGTATGCCTGGATAACACCACTATAGTATGCCTGGATAACACCGCTATAGTATGCCTGGATAACACCGCTATAGTATGTCTGGATAACACCACTATAGTATGTCTGGATAACACCGCTATAGTATGTCTGGATAACACCACTATAGTATGTCTGGATAACACCGCTATAGTATGTCTGAATAGCACCACTATAGTATGTCTGCATAACACCACTATAGTATATCTGGATAACACCACTATAGTATGTCTGCATAACACCACTATAGTATATCTGGATAACACCACTATAGTATGTCTGAATAGCACAACCATACTGTGACTGGATTACACAAACATACAGTCACTGTATAAAATTTTCATCCTGTGACTGGAGAATGCCACCATACCGTTTTCACACAAATTTGATCTGCGCTGCCTCCAATTCATATGGAGAAATCCTAAGGAAGAGCGCTATTTTGGTTATTCCTTAGTGGCTTTACATGCATTCCCACAGAAAATCACTGTGGCCAAAACCTCCGGTGCTCCACACACCTCCGATCTCCTCCTATGTTCCTCCCCAGAAAAATAAACGAGGGAATCCAATAGTGAAGTATTACAACAAAGTGGAAAAAGTTAAAGTGCTTTGTTATACTCACAAACACAGAATAAAATCATGCATATCATTAATAAGCCAGATGACCCAGGACATCCGACCTAGGTTTCTCTTTTCACTTCCTCATACCGTGACCAGATAACACCAACACTTAGTCGCTGTATAAAACCATTATACAATAACTGGATAATACCACCATACAATAACTGGATAACACCACAATACTGTGTCTGGGGAACAACGCCATCATAACTGGATAACACCACCATAGCATAAATGCATAACACCATATAGTACGTGGATAACACCACCGTAGAGTGACTGGATAAAACCACCACAAAATAACTGGATAACACTACCATACCATAAATGCATAACAACACCATATAGTACGTGGATAACACCAACGTAGAGTGACTGGATAAAACCACCATAAAATAACTGGATAACACCACTATACCATAAATGCATAACAACACCATATAGTAAGTGTATAATCATGACTGAATAATACCGCCATACCATGACTGGATAACACTACCAGACATTGACTGCATAATAGTGTCATACTGTGATTGGATAACACCATCATAATACTGTGACTAAATATCACAATTGGGTAAAGTGACTGGATATTGCCACCATATGGTGATTAAATAATACTTCCATACCATGACTGAATGACATTAGCAGAAATTCAAGGAGAAGTGTGACTGAGGAATAACTTGCTAATAAAAAGCTGCAATGTTTTATCTACACTACTTTACAGAACAACTGAGGTTATCCCGAGAAGGCCAGCAGTATCTAGAATACGAACTACGACCAAGATGAGCTGGAAGGTCCCCAATGCACTTCCTACTGGAGGCCAAGTTCAGGGTAATGGCCCAAAAATGTTAGGCAGAAAAATGAGGTACACCATCTGGGACACATCGCAGAATAACTTAAAACGTAACATTTAAAATGTATTAGAAATATACATGTAAATTTAGTGTGTTCATGTGCCTTGACTACACACCATGTGCAATATGTAAACTACTGGTCAGTGAATATATAATGTTGCAGATGTATCCTCCCTTGTCCTACCTTAAATTTGGTTAAGTTCTCAGATTTCTCATGAAGCAAATATCCCAACATGCTAGTAAAACCTTTGACAGGCTGCAGTTCAAAACACAACCACTGGGTGGCCACACATACAATGGGATAGACATCTCCTGACACATTATCACAAAATCATCTCACACCACATATCTCGGGAAATGCTGAACTAAGGAGAGGCAAAGAAGGACACATCTGTATAAAACACATATAGCATACAGAAATACCTGTAGTGTCATATGGGTATACATGCAGTATAATAAGTATATAGCTACAGTTCATAAATTAACATCACAGTCTGTAGCATGCAACACATAAAGACCATATCAGCTAGGGAAGAAGCTGTTCGGTGGCCTCCGAGCAGTTCCCAGCAAAGGACAGATTACAGTAGATGTCACTTTAAATGAGGGATATCTGGCTTTCACTGTGTTGAAGACCCATAACTGGGGCTCCACGGTTATTTTGCATATTGCTGTTAGTTCCCAGAGTACATTGCACTTTGGATTGCTGTGTTGAGACTCTTAAATGAGGCTCCACAGTGTTTTTTGTAGCTGGCCTCCCTGACATCAGCTATTGTTTTGTTTGAGTAGTCTCCTAGGCATTGCTCCCGGTTAGCCAGAGTCCTACTCCACACTGATGAGGGGCAACATCTCAAAACAGATGTCTTATGGATCCTTAAAGCTTGTAAAAGAACTAGGTCTTGACATAGGGGCCTCTTAATATGGTGGATTTGGTGATCTCTGTAATGGGGACACCCCTTTGCTTGGTCCTTCCTTTGAGGGATATCTGGCTTTCACTGTGTAGAAGACCCATAGTTGGGGCGACACGGTTAATTTGCATATTACTTTAAATATAGATGGCACACAGAATGCCTGAAAATAACACCTAATTGACCTGATATATATTATAATGCCACGAACGTCTTCATGCTGCAGTGGCACAAGACACAGTGACTCCGCACCCCCTTAGATATAGCAGATGGGAGGAACTGGAGCGAGGAAGTGTCCACAAGACATGGACAGATCAGCTGCAGCACAGGAGCAGTGCACAGGCTGTTCAGTCGCTGGTTCCCGATGCATGTCCATACAACACTCCTCAAACCCACCGTGCTTCCGCTCACAGAAAATACACAGGTTTTCATAATACATCTGAGCTATTAAAAAGTGTTCGATGTAAATTACTAGTAGCTAGTGCTATCTTGCACAGTACATCACCCTGGTCAATGGACCTCCTAGTAGTAAATATGGCCATATGTAGATGGCAAAAGAATCACAAGGATCTTGCTCCATTCAAACAGTGAAGTGTAAAATTTAAAGCAGGTTCTGGTTTTATTCCAAAGTTAAAAAATATCTTAAAGGGATCCTGTCATCTCCGAAACACCCCCTGAACTACAGTAAGCGGTGTATAGTGTAAGTGATGCTGAATCCGAATATGTAAGTTTTATCTTCATACTCACTTCCATTCTGACGCTGTGCTCCCACAAACCAGCAGTAAAATGCATTGAGAGGACTCTTCTTTGAGTCCTCTCCATTATGTGAGTGAGCAAAGGAGTCCAGTGAGTGCATTTTACTGCTGGTTTGTGGGAGCACAACATCAGAATGGAAGTGAGTATGAAGATAAAAATTACATATTCGGATTCAGCATCACTCACACTATACACCGCTTACTCTAGTTCAGGGGGTGTTTTGGAGATGACAGGTTCCCTTTAAAGGGCAATTTCCATCATGGGCAGTTATGTCATGTTCACAATTTACCCTCTTGGCTTCCATTACTTCCATAGATTTCAATAGGAAGGGCCACTCTCAACCACAGTCACCTGCACCTCTTTATGGGTGGCTTTACATGTGGCAGATTTTGAGGCTTGCAGACATCCATATGCTTTCTGCCCCTCTCGAATGAATGGAACTGATTTTCAGTAGTGGAATTATACCTGTTAATTGCTCAAGATTAACCACAGCTTTCCATTCCTGTGCATAATTGTAAAAAGCCTGTTAAAAAGCATAAGTACATTGTCCACTAATATACTGTAATAGCCATGACTAGTGAAAAATTAGAGTGGTAGATGCTGAGATATCAGACTGAAGTGGAAGCTTCATTTAAAGGAAAACTCCCAAATATATACAGTGGGGTGTTATACTTTATACTGCATACGGTGGTATGTTATACTATATGTTGCATACGGTGGAGTACATAATACTATATACTGTGGGGGTGTTATACTATATACTTTATATGGTGGGGATGTTATAATGTATACTGTGATGTGTTTTACTGTGTATACTGTGTGGTGCTGGGGGTGTTATACTATATACTTTATATGGTGGGGGTGTTATAATGTATACTGTGATGTGTTTTACTGTGTATACTGTGTGGGGCTGGGTTGTTATACTATAGACTGTGTGGGACTGAAGGTGTTATTCTGTATACTGTGTTGGGCTGGGGGTGTTATACTATAGCCTGTGTGGGACTGAAGGTGTTATTCTGTATACTGTGTGGGGCTGTGGAGTGTTATACTATATACTATGTGGGGCTGTGGGGTGTTATACTATATACTATGTGGGGCTGGGGGTGTTATACTATATATGTAGTATAGTTTTCTTTAATATCTACCAGAAAAAAAATAAGTGTGGGGTGGAACACTAAGGGGAGATGGTCCAGGTAAATGGAGGGAGTGGACCCAAGATGGGTCAGGCCCAGGCCTATGATACACTTACTCCCCCCCTTGTCTTTGAATCTCTTAAGAAGCCTGTACACCTGTAGATCCAATGCTTGCTTGTCCAACAGCTGTTCCACCAAGCTTTCCCATGCACACACATCTTGGCATGTGGTTCTAATGGGTGGAGAGAAGTAAGCCACTGTGAGGTGCCACTAAAATTTAACACATCAGAGCCTTCTTTCCATTGACATAATCTTTTGGGACGAGTCCAGAGGCCCCAGTGCACATAAAATAGTCCTGTTGAGTTTGACTGACTTTTTTTGTTTCTTGTGTTTATGCACACATGGGGAAAAGTCTATGGGTTTGTTAAAACCACAGACAAAACACAGATGCCATATACAGTAGGTCCACATTTCATGGACCACTGCAAAGAGATGCCTAGCAGTGC
Organism: Rhinella marina; assembly: GCA_900303285.1. Lineage (NCBI taxonomy): Eukaryota > Metazoa > Chordata > Amphibia > Anura > Bufonidae > Rhinella > Rhinella marina. The sequence goes on from ONZH01030296.1 coordinate 517,784, forward strand.
ACATGGAAAACAGGTAACACATGGTGGACATAAATGGACACATGGACCAAACACATACCCTTTATGACCATTGTCACGGATGTAACACTGACCATTTTTCATGGACGTTGTCATGGACATAGACATAGGCCTAAGTCATGGACGACCCCTCGGGTTCTGCATTATGGATAACACAGTCTATTTTTTTGGGTGGGGGGAGTTTTCCTACAAGGAGGACTAGTCAGATAAAGATGCCGTAATAAAATGTGCCTGCATAGATAGCTGCCTATGGGAAATCTGAAATGTATTATATTTCACATGACTGTGGAACCAGAACTAGAAATCTCACGTCTTTTATGTCTAAACATATTATGCCGAGCCGGAAGGCATTAAAAAGGGCAAATATGAAAAATCATGTTCAATACATCTGTTTTTCATTTCCACCAAAATGAACTTAATACCTTTGGGATTTTGGCATTTTTTCCGAATCGTGTGTCTCGGATACTGGTCAGTTCGATAAATTCAATTTCCTGTAAAAAAAAATTAAAAATTAACAAGTTGTTGTAGTTAGTTGTGTTCTGATAGTTACATAGTGCCAACCTATTGTGCAGTGCTGAGCAAAAATTCTGAAGAGCGTATTAAAGAGTACCTAAACCTTTACTTCAAACACGGAAGGTGCAGCGCTTCTCCCACCCTATTGTGCTCCCTCTTAATACCTCCCTTATATTAGGGGTATAAATAAGATGAACAAAAAAAAAAATACTCATCTAGCCCTGTTCCCCTGATGAACCCTTGCACATCCTACCCCAGCGCCCTTTTTCTCACCGCATCGCACCTGTTGGAGAGAGCACGGCTGGGGAATGAGGTGCGGGCCATAATGGAGACAGATATCCATTACGGCCTGGACCTCATTATTACTGTGTGTGTGTACTGGCAGGCCTCATAGCAGCAGTTACGTCTGGAACAGAGGTAGTTCTGCAACCCATAGGTTCCGTGCTCCGCATGCCGCAATATGAGAGCAAAGCCAGTGCAAGCAGAAGGTGCAGATAACTCTGAAAAGCACCTCAGCTTTAAGTAAAAGTTTAGGTACCCTTTAAGTATTTCAGTTTGCAGAATGTAGAACTTCATGTAAAATCAAACAACTGTGTGATTATCTAGCTTATTCTAACAGACCACGGGCAGGACCATATTTCAGATTGATAGGCCTCTGTGCAATTGTTTAACTTGTCCTTTTGCAAGATAGTGTAGAAATAGGGCCATAACTCTCACTTTTGTATGTTCAGTCCGCATTTTTTGCAGGTTAGAGAAAGATGCAGACAGCACACTGCGTTCTGTCCACATCCATATGTCCATTCCGCAGCACCGCCAAAAAATAGAACATGTCCAATTTTTGTCTGTTTTGGGGAACAGAACAGACATTTCTAACAAAGGGCAGGACGTGCTGGTGCACAAATTGCGGAACGCACAAAGTTGGTATCTGTGTTTTGTGGATCCACAGTTTGCAGACCACAAAAATGATATGGTCGTGTGAATGAACCCTAACTGTGGCCTGGTTTCCTGACCCCTACACCATACGCTAGCTATTGCACTCTACATGTCCTGCTGTGCACCCATCCAAATAGCTAACATCAAGGAGCAAGAAAGGGTGTGTTCTCCTTTCAAGGCACTAGGCAGCAACAGTGTAAGGACAGCTGCCATGATTGACTGGGACAGCCAGAGCCTTTACCAATCCCATCTTCTACACCGGATTTTATTGCCTAAAGCTTATTCACACGTCAGTGTTTTAGTTCGTGATTTCCATCAGTGATTGTGAGCCACAACCAGGATTGGAGCCTCCACAGACATAATGTATAATGAAAAGATCTGCACCTGTTCTGTGTTTAGAGCCGCACCTGGTTTTGGCTCAAAATCACTGATGGAAATCACTGACCAAACACTGACTGTGCGATTAAGGCCTTAGAGTTGAAAAACGCTCTTATTCAGCTGGTAAATGCAATTATTGTTGTAATTTGCAAGTAGATGGCAGAGTACTGGATAAAACAGTATTTCATAGAGCAGAAGATTGAATATTACAACCATATTTTTGCTACAAGAACATATTATAGATAGAAATTTGGTGGAAAGATGGAGGTGCACTATAAATGATGTAGCTAAAAGTGACCATGGTGAGGGCTGAAAGTACATGGCACTGCTCTCCTGCCGGACAACCACAACCCTTAGAACAAGGCTACTGTATGTTCTGATAACCATCTACTCTGAAAACATCAGATCACATAAAAGTCTGACCAGATGATCTTATGCCAGGTAAGAGATGTTCTTTGGCCCAGTAAAATCCTGGAAACCAGGGGGAGAAGGGTTACCATGCTGAAAATACTCCTTGGGATTAAAAAGTTCATCAGTTGTTAGGTGCAGCAGAATAATAAAATACTATGTTAATCGGAGACATAGATTTGTTCAGAGAGTGGACCCCTACTTTGGAGATCTACAGCTCAGATATTAGTGAACCTAATAGAACATACAAAATGTGGTATAGACATCTCTACCTGTATCTTAGCTCGAACTTGGTGAAGGACTACAATTTGTCATGAAACAAATTGAGCACAATATTGCAAAAAGCTAACACAACCCTTGACAGACTGCACTTCGAAATATAGCCGCCGGGTGGCTGCACATTGACACATGGGGTACACATCTCTTGACACAATATCGTGAAATCATGTTTTTGTTTTTCTAAACCTGGTTATCTCACTCCACACATCCAAGAAGAAAAGTAAGTAGGAATATTCTCACCTTGCTCTGGAAAGTCCAGTACACATAATAACCTTTTGGGTCAACGCGTAGAATGACTGGAGATGCTGTAGATGATTCCTGGAGGAAATCAATGGAGATTTTATGAACAAATCTCAGAAATTTCAAGAAAAATCTTTGATATTTATACAATGGCAATTTTCCGTGCATTTGAATAGTCCACAGTTTGCAGGGAAGACATTAATTCTCTTAAAGAGGCTCTGTCACCAGGATCAACCCTATTTCCTGGTAGGGCTCATCATGCTGATTAAAACAATACCTTTCTTATGTCTGTATGCTAAACAGCTGCAGAGATATCAGCATTTTTAGTCATATGCAAATGAGCATATTCGAGCACCAAGGGGTGGGGATGAATCATTGGAGCACCGCTTTGTATCACCCGCTGTGCTCTGCACACAACCCCGTCCCCTTGATTGACAGGGCTAGACATCAGTCTGAGGGCAGAGCTGTGTTCTAGCATCTACATATCATATACACTATGTACGATAGCTTCACCATACTGAGATAAGCAAATATACATATTAATACTTTATTCACAAGCACAATATATATTATACAGACATCAGTGATATGTATTCGCTTCTAAGCATAGAAAAGATATTCATCTCTATGTGTTCATCCTATAGCTTAGTTCTGCAATAAGTTTCTAGATTGACTTCCCTCCACCATGCCCTATGCCTAAAGTGAATATCTACCCATTAACACCATGTTGTAATTAGATCCAGGGTTCTGTCCTGATTTACTTCTTAACATATGTTAATACAATGTAGCACAAAACGCTGTGATGGTGGAATCTCAGCCATTTGGTGTAAGATTCGACGATTTCAGTGAATAGTTCTGCAAGGAAAATAGCACACGTGTGTGGTCCATATGAAAATCGTCCATTTATAGCAACTGGAACACCACTCATCATGAATAAGATCCCTTGCATACAACCGATTTTTTAAATTTTTTTTCCAAGTGGCATAAGATTTTATAACTGATGTTACATGTATAGTAACCATGTTGGGCTGGGGTGCCTAGGGCCCTCCTGTAAAATATATTTTGAGGGCCCACCGTACGGATACATTCATATATGACCTGCTCACACAGCAGCAAGATGCTACCAGATGACTGAATATGGGGACCCTGCAGCAACTTTGAGAAGGTAGGTCCTGGGGAGAAGAGGACACTGGTGGCTTTCCTCTATACATGGAAGTCATTTCTGCTCTGATCATGTCTATAATAATAAACTGGGGAGTTTGTTTAATAATCACATTTTTATATGAATATAGGCTGGTTGAGGTGCTGTACATAGAGTATATGTATGTAGTGCAGTAAGTCTACTGTGTTATGTGCCACTTGTGCAGGGGGTGGGAGACTAGGGGCCCACCTTGCTCAAGTGCCCGCTGGCAGATTCACCTGTACTCCTGTGGGCCAGTCCGAGCCTGGATAGTAATAGAACCAATGCATTTCAATGGCATAATGTACACTACAGTTATTTTAACCGATCTGTGTATCAATTCTGATATTTTTAGAACATGTCCTATTAATTTCCATTTTCACTGACCAGAGCCCCCCATTAGGCCTCTTGCAGTCTATCGGATCAGTGAAAACTGAATACATTCGGATGTGAAAAACAGAAACGGATCAGATTGAAAACTGAAACAGAAACCATATCGGTCATGTACAAGTGCCTTTAGCCCTAGCTTCTAGTATGCCTTATTCCACAATTGTATTGTCTTTTTCCTTGGCTACACAGATTATTGCCACTGTTAGATACATTTTCTAGGTATTAGCATGATTTTCAGACATTGATCCTTCCATTATGCTACATAATATTGTAATACAATGCCTACATAATACAGATACATAGTGCAGATCTTACATAATAGTGTGTCTGTAATAGGATAGTACAAAACTTGCTGCCGGCATACAGTGCTCACAGTCCTCTTCAAAGAGCTGGACATGGGTGGCGTTGGGACCTCACCGATCAGATATTGGTGACCTATCCTGAGGAAAGTTCATCAATATTTAACTCCTGAAAGAACCCTTTAAGTCAAGAAGGGGAATGCAGTATACTGGAAAAATATAGAGACAGAGAAGTAAAACCACTTTATATCTGAGGACAAAATTGTTGGTACCTTTCCATTAGGCCCCATTCACACGAGCCCCGTGCGGCCCCATAGAAAATGCCTATACTTGTCTGTGCGCACGGACAAGTATAGGACATGCTTCGAAAGAGCCGTGGCACGGAGCTAGCTCTGTGCCACGGCTCCCGGCTCCATAGAAGTGAATGGGGCCGCATTTATGCCCGCAATTTTGCGGATAGATACGGCCCCATTCATACGTTCGTGTGAATGGGGCCTTATAGAAAGAAAAACCCACAATAATCACTGAAATAACTTGAAGCTGACAAAAGTAATAATAAGTAAAAATTTACTGAAAATTTGAGATGAGCGAGCATACTCGTCCGAGCTTGATACTCGTTCGAGTATTAGGGTACTTGTAAGTGCTCGCTACTCAGACGAGTATCTCGCCATGCTCGAGGAAATGGCATCTCCCGCCTTTTGAATTTTTGGCGGCTATAAACTCAGCCAATCACAAGCCAGGAGACTCTGCGGTACACCCAGCATCACGTGGGGCCCTTACATGTCGATAGCAGGGGTTGGCTGGCCTGATCAGGTGACCCTGGAATATACTAGTGACTGCCCGCGGTGCTCGGCTCAGTCGCTGCCTGGATGCCGTTAGGGACAGATCTGCAGTGTGATACAGGGAGAGTGTTAGGGTGTTCTACTAGATTTGTGTTAGGCAGGAGTGATTCTAAAAGAACCCAACAGCCCTTGTTAGGGCTACAAGACCCTTTTTTTTTTATTTGCTTGTGGCTGGGCTTGCTGGCACTAGTAGTGCAGCTACCGCCATATTTGCAGCATTTTGCAGGGAGACTGGAAAAAGTTTATTTTTTGGCTCTCAGTGACACACATCCATTTCAAATAGCTAAGTGGGACAATTTTTTTGTGTTTCATTGAAATAGGCACAGTCTGCAGAAGATTTTTACTGTCTAACTGATAGATAGTGGAAGTCATAGTACAAAATCCTTTTGTTTGCTCTCAGTGATACAAATCCATTTCATACAGCTGTGTGGAACCATTCTGTGTGTCACAGTTCAGCTGGCCAGTCACCACAAACCACAATCCGTATTTTCTGTCCAGGTGACCCATACTGTACGTCACGTAATAAAATACGGTCTTTTGCTCTCACTGATACAGCTACATTAGAAAAATCTCTGTGCGACATTTGTCTGGGTTGCACTTAAGCAGACCAAGTCTGCCTAATCTAATAGTTTCAGTGTAATTGCATGGGTGATGGACCTTCGTTGCACCTAGTTGGGTGCTTCCCTAACATGTGATGGGCATGTGCCTCACCTTTCTTGGTCTGGGTGAGCACAATTGCCATGAGGGTAACCACCAGGCTGTTGCAGGAGAATTTGGGGTAATGGTGGGATTAAGCAGTCTCAGAGGCATCCATACATGCTGCCCCTGCTGTTTCCTGTCTATTTCCGTGGTGTTTCCATCATTTTCTGATGTTTCCAGGTTTTCACCCAGTCTTCCCTAGGCAGAGCCTTGGTCCCCTGCAAAAATGCTCGAGTCTCCCATTGACTTCAATGGGGTTCGTTACTCGAAACGAGCACCCGAGCATTGGGAAAAGTTCGTCTCGAATAACGAGCACTGGAGCATTTTAGTGCTCGCTCATCTCTACTGAAAATCAAATCAAACTAATAAAACTGGCCTGGACAAAAAATGATGGTAGCCTTAAAAGAGAATTGGTTAGATTAAAGGGGTTTTCCAGGCTTTTGATGACCTATTCTCAGGATAAGTAATCAATATCAGATCGGTGGGGATCTGACGCCCGGCATCCCCACCGATCAGCTGTATGAGTGCGAAGTGATGTCTCCCTTCTCTCTTCCTGTTCATCGCTGCTGTCTATGGCAAAGACCATAGACCACAGCAGCGGACAGGAAGAGAGATGGCACTGCGTGTGAGGTCTCCTAATACAGCTGATTGGCGGGGGTGCCGGGTGTTGGACCCCCACCGATCTGATATTGATAACCTATCCTGAGGAGGCTGTAGAGGCCTCAAAACAGCAGATCAGCGGGGTGATGGGAGTCAGATATTGATAACCTGAGGATAGGTCATCAATATCAGATCGGTGGGGGTCCGACACCTGGCACCCCTGCCGATCAGCTGTTTAATGCTGTGTCTCTTCCTGTTCACTGCTGCTATGTCAAGCATGAAGAGAGAAAGTAAAAGGCACGGGCACATGGCTCGAACCTTCTGTTCATACACCTGATCGGCAGGGATGCTGGGTGTCGGGGCCCCCACCAATCTGATATTGATGATCTATCCTGAGGAAAGGTCATCAATATTAAAAGCCTGGAAAACCCCTTTAAGTTATCCCCTATCCACAGCATTTGGAGAAGGTATGTCAAAACATTTTACAGGAGAATATAAGGGCAGCCGTTGAGGTCATGTTGTGGCATGACCTGAGGAGGTCTGTCTGACAAAATATTGTGGCGAGAAAGATTAATGAACTGAAACATGTTTGCTGAGAAGAATGCTCCAAACTTCCTCCTCAATCTTATCTGCAGCTATAGTACATGTTTGATGAAGGTGATTACTGCAAAACGGGGATTTTCAGGTTACTAAATTCAAGGTTTCAGTTTTTCTTTCTGTGCAGTGACCCAGTGGATCACTGATAAAGGTTAATTGTTTGCAAAAAGTTTAATATTGTGATTTAATGCTAAAAGCACTCATTTCTCTATGCACTATGGGGGTCATTTCTTATACTGCAGTATGCCTACATTAGGCGTATTTCAGGCTCAGATGGTGGCACATTGGTTAGTTGCGCTGCCATCTGCGACTTTTCCCTTCTCACGCCAGGTCTAAAATTGTAAGAGTGTGGTATAGTAAAAGTTGTAAATGTAATACAGCTCAGAAGCTGTCTTACATTTAGAACTGGTGGTGGATCCGCTGAAGTGATAAAGAGGCCGGCACCCCTTCATAACTTCGGCTGAACCATCACCAGTTTAAGGGTTTATTAAGACCGGCATCTAAAACGCTGGTCTTAATAAATATACCCCTATGTATTCCAAATATTTGTTTATGGACATAAAACAGTTAACACTGGCAGCCTTGTTTAGGTTGCCATGTTAAGACATGTTAAGATGATGGTTAGTTGGTGAATCGTAGTGGACAAGACCTACATGTGTGAGCTCCTGCAAAGTAGGCCCAAACAGAAGCCTCATCCAGGAAACACCATTCCTGAGATTGAAAAGCTGCCAGAGAACAAATTAACTGAGACTACTCCTAAGGAAAAGAGAACAGACATTCACAGAAGGTTTAGAACAAAGCCACAGTAAGGTACTGCTCGTTTATGGCATTAAGACTTTACTGCTTGTGGAAGAGGTTAATTGCCTCTAGCACCCACCACACTTTTAGACCAACCGCACATCTGTGGTTATTTGGAAAGATTGCTAAGTATGTTTAGAGAGAGACTCAGGAATCTTACCACCATCATTGCTACTGCCTACCCACTACTATTGGAAGATTCCTATACTCTAACATACCTCAGAACTGTGCCTTCTGCTGCTGTATGAACTACTACTCCCATTACTACCCATTACTACTCCCATTATGTATTCAGTAAAAATAGACTTTATTGCAACCGAATGGGCCTGGTCATTGACTCCATTTACCTGCATCTGCCCTAATGCTTTGCACCCTGCCAACTGATCACCATTAAAGGCACCCCAACTACCACCAGGATAGAGTCCCTGAAAGGCTCATGGTGTGCCCTGAGGGTGTGCCCTCCACTCACTGCATAGCCCCAGGGAGTATTGGAATGAGGAAAGCCCCTGTGAACCACTACCAGGAGTGACACAACTACTACTCCCCTCCTCCTGCTCTCCTCCTGCAGGCTGGCTGCACCTGAGTACTATAGTTTAATTATGAATGTTGCACCATTGTCCTGATTTCAGCTCCCTTCTCTCGGCCCAGGAAGCTCCACTTCTACATTCGGTCTGACACTGGCAGAGAGCCTACTCCTGCTTGCTATGTCGTGATGTTTATGAGGGCACCTGGCTGTCTGGATCAGTCTATTAACAAAGCCAGCCCCCATCATGGTCTCCATATGTGACAGAAAGAAAATGCAAACTGCTGGTTTGGCGCAATGGATCCAGGGTAAACGGCCTCGAGTATAGTAAAAGATATTTCTTCTTTATTTGTCTGATCAGTGTAAATGGTTGATACAACGCGTTTCAGGGCTACCAAGGGCCCCTTCTTCAGGTTACAGACATACATGAATAACACATATAAAACATAGCTATTTATAGGGGATACAAACCTGGGAAAAAACCGCCAAAAAACCGCATGGGTGGGCGGAGCTATCAGTGGGCGGAGTCAAGGTGATTGATATATGCATATACATAGCAAGAAAAACAGAGAAAACGAATAGTTTTACGCATAGATATATGTTACCGGCTAATTGGCCTGATATACCTTGGCCAGGTCCAGATCCTAGGTGAACCCAGGTCTGAAAGAAAAAGATAGCCGATGTGGTCACATGATCGGAACAGTTCCGATCATGTGACTGCTGGGGGGACACGTGATGTAACCATCGGCGTAACTAGGAAGTGTGTCTCGTCTGAGATGGACAATCGAGGGGAGCGTCTTAGCTATGGCCACGTGACCCATAGGAGGCACGTGGCCGGGCCTGGAGCGCAAATACAGGAAGTACACCGAGCCTGGAACGCAAAACCAGGAAATGCGTTCAGGCTCGGCTCTTCTGTATAGAGCGCTGTCAATTTGATGTGAAAAGGTCAAGTAATAAGGGATAAAAGATCCTATGTTTGGGGAAATGGGGATTTATAATAAACAGTATACTCAGTTTGATGTACTAGAAAAAAGGTAATGGGATGAAGAGGTAAAAAGCTAGATTTAGATAGGCATATGTCTGACAAGCTACTAGCTAATAAGTAATTAATTCATGGAAAAATATATAGTTAATAATGTGTCATAAGATATGTATAAATATATAAAAAAACATAAATATATGTATTTGGGATATTTAAAAAACACTTATGGACCCAGATTGTAATAAGTAGAAATGGGACAAAAATTCATATAAAAAATTTGCATTATAATAGTAATATTGATATTAGTAGCAATTCATATATAAGAACTCACTAGGAACTCAAATAAATATATGATGAATGGAAAAATGGAAATGAATATAAAAATGCATAGATGAATGATTGATAGGTGAAGCCAAGGTGGTCACTAAACATGGACATGGACAACTGGACATATACCTCCAAGAGGGGATTGTTCCGCGTGGCTTGCGACTACGCTTTGAAAACTCCTTTAAAGAGGATGAGATTTTTTGTAGTGAATGGGACCTTTATTTACTAGACTGTGCTAAGGGTCTTATGACCAGACTTATTGAGAAGAGAAAATCTCTTTACCAGGAAAAGGGTAACCTCATTTCATCAAGCCATAACAACCTTATCCTACACAGATCACATTCAGCTTTCACTAGATTTGATAGACTAATCACCACTAGAATTTTGGCCTTTGAAAAAGAAATTCTTGATAAAAAAAAGCAAAAAGCTAATGAGGGACAGAGAAGACTTCGCCACAGATAACATCAAATATTGGCTTAAATCCAATAATAAATCCAAGAATCCCCAAGAAACAACCAACAATAATAATACCACCCCTACCCATCCTACCAATACTACTGAATTACAGAATACTCACTTCTCCAATACCAACAAACATCCTCAAAAATCACAAGCTCCATACACTACCACCCATTATAAGGGCCAATCATATATCAATAGCAACAGATCACTCAACCAATATGGCCCACGTAAACACTATCGTCCAGTCCACTCTCACAAATCACTTTATAGACCCCTTCATAGACCCCTTGCACACCTAGCATCTGGCAACAGTACCACTACTGATCTGACACATTACACACCGAGAACATCACAGGTTAAAACCAACACAAACACATCCCCTTTGGAATTTCACACTCCATCCACCATCATCAAGAAAGATACTAATAAACATTCCACATCTGTCCCGATGCAGGCTACTCCATTATCTGCTCTGTTTGGTGACGATATCACCAACGGATGTGGTCCACTGAACTTACCCCCCACTCAATTCACTGTCCATTCCACCTCCCCCCCTGTCCTGGCTCACATCACTTCCCCTACAGATACAGCTCACTCTGATGCAGGAGCCTTTTCTCTACTGACCATCCATGATGATATCACACATCCAGATATAGCCATTCCACACACTCCATCCTCACTAGGGGTACCAATCTCCCCTACTAATTCATCCACCCCATCTGACACACCAAACACCACATGCACTTACCCCACACCTCACGAACTCACCAACATGGGATCATCTACTTCAGTCTCATTCCTTACCCTTCCACCAATCATTAATACTAAAACAGTTTACCCTATACTAAAAAGTCCTAATACAGTTGCTATTACAGATTTTTTTCACCCGCTTGGCCGCAGACCCATCAAAAGAAAACAAGGAGGGGATGTAGAGGGGGGAAAAGCCAAAAAGACACTACAAGAAGACAAAACTTAGCTGACAAGTCACCATCTGCCCAACAACTAGGCATATTCAATCTGTCCAACTATAAATTGTCAAGGCAGGAAATCTCTGTTTTATCCAAAGGTCTATCCTTCTGCCCCACGGGCCAGTTTGATGAGTTTACCCTCTTTCTAGACTTAAATAAATACATTAAAAAACTTACCCTGAGAAGACATTTTGAAATAATGAAAAGGAAAGCAATGTCTAAAGAAAATGATAAAGAAAAAGAAGAATCTGACCCTTTAAAAGAGAGCACTACCTTGATAATTCCCTCTGGTTTAAAACCACCCTCCACTTTTTACCCAACTCATCATAAAGGGAGCCATCTAGATACCTTTTACTCTGTTATTTCAGAGAAATTCAGAGACATTAACAAACTAACCTCCCAAGAACCTGCAAAATCGGGCCCCACCCAGTCTAATCTTAAACCCTTCGAAAGGAAAGCACTCTACAAACTAAAATCCAACCCAAACATTATCATCAAAAATGCAGATAAGGGGGGAGGAATTGTAATCCAGAATAGAGAAGATTACATTAAGGAGGCCTATCACATCTTGTCGGACAAAAATTACTATATGGAACTCTCTGAAGATCCCTCTAAACAAGATAAAACAGAACTAGCCGACCTTGTCACATCGGCCGGCTTCTTCCTAGATAAAAAAGAAAAGGAGTACATTCTAGTTAAAGACGCAATCTTGACTACCTTTTACCACCTTCCCAAAATCCATAAGGACCAAAAAAAACCCCCAGGACGGCCTATTATTTCGGGTATGACTTCTCTCACACGAAACCTTTCCCACTACATTGATGTATTTCTGCAGAAACATGTACTGAATATGAATTCATACCTAAGGGATTCCTCTACCCTGATTTCACATTTACAAGGCATTATATGGAAATCTGATTATATTTGGCTAACCCTTGATGTGTCAGCACTCTACTCCAATATCATGCATGATCTAGGTATTAAGTGCACTACACAATTCCTTAACCTAGACACATCCATGTCCACCCAGCAGAGGAACTTTATCACTAAAGGTATCCAATTCATACTTACCCATAACTCCTTCATGTTTGAAGAAAAAATATTCAAACAGACACGCGGAACTGCAATGGGGACGCGTTTCGCGAATCTGTTCATGGGTGCTTTTGAACAAAATCACATTTATGAATCAGACCTCTGGAAAAGTCACATTGTACTGTATAAAAGATACATAGATGATTTATTTTTTATTTGGGAGGGAGACGAACCCTCAATTGAGAGTTTCATTCAGCACCTTAACACCAATGATTGGGGGATCAAGTTCACTGGTGTTTACAGCAAGTCCAAAATAGATTTCCTGGATCTAGAAATATCGGCCCAGGGAGACAATATCACTACCCGTACCTTCTTCAAAAAGGTGGACAGCAATAGCTATCTTGACTTCAAGAGTACACACTATAGCAAATGGAAGCGCAACATCCCCTTTAGCCAATTCAAGCGAATTAGGCGTAACTGTACTTCAGAGATAGACTTCCAACAGCAATGTGATATTATCACCACCAGATTTCAGCAAAAGGGTTACCCAGAAGGGATAGTGAATGGAGCCAGACTCAGAGCATCTGCACTAACACAAAAAGAATGTCTCGTCCCAAAATACACTATCCCCCAAACAACTGGTGCGAAAAAAGAAAACCTGTTTTGTTTTAATTTCATCACCACATACAATCAGAATTTTAAAACTTTGAAAAAAATCCTGAATGATCACTGGTACATACTACAGAGAGACCCAGTTCTCAGTAACATTATTCCAACTACACCACGTCTGACATATAGGAGGGCGAACACACTCAAAAACATCCTTGCACCTAGCAAAATCAAGAGCAAGAAGATCGAAAATAAGAATACCACTACTAATCCCTCTAATGGTAGCAAAAAATGCAGACACTCTAGATGTCTCTGTTGCAATATGATAAGTTCCAGCAACTCCTTTCGGAGTAACTATAGTAATGAAACTTTCCAAATCACGGCAAGCCTAGACTGCAATTCCACTCATGTCATCTACATTCTTGAGTGTCCGTGCCACCTACAGTATGTAGGACGCACGATACAAACACTCAGGAACAGATTAAACAAACACCGTTCCAATATTCACAAAAAATATTCAAAACACAGTGTGTCTAGACATGCCACAGAATATCACGAAGCCAACTCCAGTGGTTTTACCATTACCCCCATCGAGCAAATCCCCTCACAAGAACGTCAAAACGTTCAATACATAAGACGTAGAGAAATGTTTTGGATTTTTAAATTGAATAGCCTGAATCCATACGGCTTAAATGAATCTTTTGAAATCAACCTATAATGCACTGTAATATATAGATACTAATCTCAACCTCCACTGTATTATTGATGTTGGAAATGACTGACGCCCTAAATAGGTGTATACATGCTATTCCTTTTATTTAGTGACCACCTTGGCTTCACCTATCAATCATTCATCTATGCATTTTTATATTCATTTCCATTTTTCCATTCATCATGTATTTATTTGAGTTCCTAGTGAGTTCTTATATATGAATTGCTACTAATATCAATATTACTATTATAATGCTAATTTTTTATATGAATTTTTGTCCCATTTCTACTTATTACAATCTGGGTCCATAAGTGTTTTTTAAATATCCCAAATACATATATTTATGTTTTTTTTTATATATTTATACATATCTTATGACACATTATTTACTATATATTTTTCCATGAATTAATTACTTATTAGCTAGTAGCTTGTCAGACATATGCCTATCTAAATCTAAATCTAGCTTTTTACCTCTTCATCCCATTACCTTTTTTCTAGTACATCAAACTGAGTATACTGTTTATTATAAATCCCCATTTCCCCAAACATAGGATCTTTTATCCCTTATTACTTGACCTTTTCACATCAAATTGACAGCGCTCTATACAGAAGAGCCGAGCCTGAACGCATTTCCTGGTTTTGCGTTCCAGGCTCGGTGTACTTCCTGTATTTGCGCTCCAGGCCCGGCCACGTGCCTCCTATGGGTCACGTGGCCATAGCTAAGACGCTCCCCTCGATTGTCCATCTCAGACGAGACACACTTCCTAGTTACGCCGATGGTTACATCACGTGTCCCCCCAGCAGTCACATGATCGGAACTGTTCCGATCATGTGACCACATCGGCTATCTTTTTCTTTCAGACCTGGGTTCACCTAGGATCTGGACCTGGCCAAGGTATATCAGGCCAATTAGCCGGTAACATATATCTATGCGTAAAACTATTCGTTTTCTCTGTTTTTCTTGCTATGTATATGCATATATCAATCACCTTGACTCCGCCCACTGATAGCTCCGCCCACCCATGCGGTTTTTTGGCGGTTTTTTCCCAGGTTTGTATCCCCTATAAATAGCTATGTTTTATATGTGTTATTCATGTATGTCTGTAACCTGAAGAAGGGGCCCTTGGTAGCCCTGAAACGCGTTGTATCAACCATTTACACTGATCAGACAAATAAAGAAGAAATATCTTTTACTATACTCGAGGCCGTTTACCCTGGATCCATTGCGCCAAACCAGCAGTTTGCCTTTTCTTTATCTCACCTCTCTTCGGTGGGACTGGGTGTCCCAACCAGAAGATCCCTATACTGCGGCAGCATTATCCAGCAAGAATCCGGTCCTCTATCATTATACATCACGCAAGTGTTAGTGTTGTGCCTACCTGCACAACCATATAAGGTGAGCCTCTTGCACTTTTGTGTGAACAGATATTTGTTTTTACGTACTTCACGATTGTGCGCTTTCTTGTGTCTTTCTGCTCCTTTCTTTTTTGAGTAAGGTTCGAAGACACCACCCATCTGTATTTTCCATATGTGACAGAGTAGAGGACAGGCTTAGCTAATGACCTAAACCAGATAGACAAGTCCTTTCATACACGTCTCTGACACAGAGGAGGGGAGGGAGTAAGCTCTCTGCCTTTGTCAGGAGGTGGAAATCCTGGATTGCAAGAAGAGGTCTAAAATAGGGTAAATGGTGCAGCTTTCATAATCAAATCATATTCGCATGTACAAATGAACTTTCTATGTCCCTGGACAACCCCTTTAAGCCTAGATCACTAATCTTAGAGGAAGCGGCCAGTTTCCCTTAATGTGCTTTAGCTCTAAGTAAACAATCAGGACTTGCAATCACACTGACACTCAAATCCATAAGACGGTGAAGGTTTTGTATTTCTGGATGTGGCTTTACAAAACGCACAGAGATTTTGCTTGTTCATTTGCCTGTATTTTCATAGCAAATGAGACTCAAATACTGCAATAACTGCTAAACAAACTACGATTTGTACTGACACATGCTAATGTTCTGCACGTACTGAACCCCCTGCTGTCAGAAAATATAGAAAATGCTGTTGACCACACTGGTAGCCTTCAATGCTGATGCTAAGTGAGAGACCCAGAAGGACCCCAAACATGAAGGTTTTAAAAATGCATTTATAATGATATCAAATGCTAGAAAATTAGGCAAATTTGCTAAATAATGCATCTAGACACTAGTCTAAAAGCCCCTGGTCTGCTAAATAATGCATCTAAAGATACCAACCTAAAAGCCCCTGGTCTGTGCACTGAAGATTTACATGCATGATGTAATGTCCACCAGTTCTTTGCCAATTATACACAAAATCTGCAGCATTTACGCATTTTCAGTAGCAGCAAACTGGATGCGATTTTAAGTAATCCTATACACACACTGCAGGAAAGTTTCTGTACTTAAATCCCAATTTCACATGTAGCAATTTTAAATCTGCATCATGTCAGTTGAGGTTGCAGATTTCTGCAATGTAGAGGATGAAATTTGTGACACACTTGTGTGCTGATTTTGCCACTGAGGATTTCCGCTAGATACAATGTAAATATTCTGTAGCGGACTTCGCCTTCCTCCTGCTGCTGGGTCCCAAGGTGCCAGACCCGCTGGTCCCTTGTGTCTTCTTCCAACAGGCCATGAGGCGTTATTCCACTTGCCTAGGGTAAGACTTCAGTGTGAACTGCTCTCTATTCTCTGCATTGAGCAGCTACCATAACTAAGGGTAAATCTTTTCAGTCCCAAAAAATGTTTCTCTTTTCTCACTGTAAATGGGAAGTATCTGCTGAGGTCCTAGCAAATATGTCTGCCTACAGTGGTGGGAAAGCGAAGCCTATTTTCGTCCAATTAACCTCTACATCTGTATAAGAACAACCAAAGTAGAGGAAGCAAACTGCTATCAAACTGCTATCTACAGTATATGTCTATACAATGATAATATACTCAGGAAAAAAGTATTGTTCCATTACATAATCACTTTGTAACACCCATGTACAGCATAGGCCACCAAAATAGAATTGTGGTTGTCTTCAAGAGAACTTATTACACTTCTGTTTATATGTATATCTATCTGACCCATCACTCTTATAGCTATTCCCAGTCGCCATAGCATCTGAAATCCCCATCTTTTAATACTGCCATCCTTATGCTACCACCAGTATTATGTCTGCTGCTGCCCCATGTTCCCCAATTACTGTGCCTACAGTACAGTCCAATTATCTCAAGTATTATACTACCGAAACAATAGTGCTAAAAGAGGACCTTTCACCACTCCTGACATGCCTGTTTTAATAGCTTCATGCATGCCCCCTGTAATAACAATTTCTGGAAAAATCTATTCTTATGGCTCTATGTTCTGCCATTTCTTTATTATTTCTACTAGAAGTTATGAAGGAATTGCTAGCAGTCTGCAGTAAGGGTACAGAGGGGAGGTAACCAGTTGTGGGTGTGTACCTGCATAGTCTAAAAATGGCAGCACCGATTGGATAGAGTGAGTCTTTGCTGGTATACATCCCTAACTGGTTACCTCCCCACTGTACCCTTACTGCAGACTGCTAGCAATTCATTAATAACTTGTAGTAGAAATAATAAAGGAATGGCACAACATAGAGTCAGAAGAATAGATGCTCCAGAATTTTTATTACATGGGGAACGTATGAAGCTATTAAAATGGGCATGTCAGGAGCAGTGAAAGGTCCTCTTTAAGGAAATGGATGCAGATGAAAGCAGAGACTCAACTACAAAATGATGGGTCCCATAGAAAACTTTTAAATGAGCCTCATACCAAATCACAAAATAACTCATCTATTTACCACTCATTCACAGACAATACATACACTACATATATAAGTACTAGAGCGTACACATGATGGGAGAAGAGACAACGCACGCTTATAGTGCATTTTGTAACAACACAAGAACCTCGCCCATCATGAATGTTTTATTATAATTTTTTCCACAGTACTCTTCCTCATTTATATAAACAATAAAAAAATGAAAGAGAAAGAAATACAGGATGTGTGCATTAACCCATTCTTGACAATTTTGCCTCACGGCAGATTGTTTAGTCTTCTCTATATTCACGTCAATGTACCTGGTCCTGTATGAAGCTTTCATCTTTGAGGGATGAGTTTGTGGTATATACGTAAGCATTTCATGTCACTTATATGGATCTATATTTTAAGGCAAATCGTAGGGCACGTGCACATGACCCTATTTTTCATCCATGTGCTAGCTGCATTTTTTGCTGATAGCACATTGACCCATTCATGGGGTCATACACACATCTGTATTTTTTGCAGATCCGTGTGGCCGCTCCGCAATGTACTATTCATGTCCACATTGCGGAGGAGAATAGCTCTTTCTATTGATGGGAGTGAGAAAAATGAGGAGCACACAAAGAGGGCCTAAAAATTATTTTTGGGATAAGAAATGCTATATATGTGTTATACTGTATTTAGGACATTCTCTTATTTACTAGCATATCTCTGTATACTTGTAGTCTTGTTGCTCACCAGAATGCATATGTATATTACATTCCCAGGAAAATACTCTTGCTAGCAACGTACAAGCCCATAAGGTCAAATTTACCAAGAAAAACACCCTTCTTAATATTGTGAAGCAATAATACAAGAGCCTCTTATGTCATCTTCTCAGCTTTGGCTAATAGAGGGAGTCCCATGTAGAGGTCTGCTTCTAACATAGGGCAAATGGAAAAGAGGTCTTCTTATGGGCAGGACTGGACAGCATACGGGGGAATCGGGGCCTCCATCATCATGGGCATTTGCCTTCATCAGAATGATTCACAGAAGATTATCACTATCAGTCTCTGATAGAGACCTTAGCTGTGTATTGTGTTATTTGGAAGCTGCATGACATTATAGGTGTTACATATGGTGGTGGTATTAGTGGATATTGTATGCTGCTGTTAGTTCTGCAATTTAGAGGAATTATTGAGGAATTATTGTTGAGATTGCACTACCATGTGTAATATTTTAATATATTATATCTGTAGCTTGAGTTTTCCAAGCTAATCTTCCTTTCCTTCGTTCCTTGGGGGTGGAGCTGTCAGAAGGCTGGCAGGAAATGTTCCTCAGCTGCTGAGCAAAAACAACTCTGTTTTGGTCAAGGCATTTACATATCCATTAGGGCTGGTGCAGCAAATTGAATACTTGCCTCACCTGAAGGATACCCTGGCTATAATTCTGCCTTCTTTTCAAAAACACAATGGGACAGATTGTAATAATCAAAAAGCGACAGAATTCCAGTTTAATCTGCATAAAAAATGGATGTATGTGCTTTGCACAGCATTTATTAAGGGGTTTTCCAGTTAGCATCAACATCTTTTAAAATAATAATTTATGGAGTTATCTGTAATTATGTAATGTATTATTGATACATTGATTACTCCGTTCTTCAGTTCTGGGCTTTGGTCACATGACCATGTCCATGCAGCTCTTTCCTATTTCCTGTGATGTTATATCTATGGATGGGCCAGTGATAGGGGAGTGTCTATGTAACTAGCTGGGTGGGAGGAGCTATAAACTAGCTGGGTGTTGTTAGGGGCGGTGCTGGAGCTGTGGCAGAGAAAGGAGAAGTGCATCATGGGTTTGGTTGGATACAGCAACAGGAAGAGCTACATAAGGGATGTAAACCAGCCAGAGTGATTTTTTACATGGTAAAAAAAAACGGGTCAGGAGAGTCCAAAATGAAAAAAAAAATAAAGCATGGGGAAGTTGTACATGATGTAAACAGCTACATAACCACATCTATTGAAGTTTTTTAAGCACTGACCAGGAGGTACGGCCTATTGGAGCTGATCTGCAGTGCACTGACATGACCACTACACAGTGGATGTGGCCTTCTGCTTCCTCCTCTGTCCACTGTTTTGTTTCTGAGTGCAAAAACAGCTGTCTGTTAGGGGTACTGGGCATTGGATCCCCACCGATCTGATATTGATAACCCAAAGTATGGGAAAGTTGTACATGAGGTAAATAGCTACATGACCACATCTGTTAAAAAACACAGTAGTCCCAGAAAACCCCTTTAAGTGTTTTAAACACTTTTTTTATGTCTGAGCAGGAGGTACGGTCTATTGGAGCTGAACTCCAGGATACCGACACGACCACTACACAGTGGACACAGCCTTCTGCTTCCTCCTCTGTCCACTGTTTTATTTCTGAGTGCCAAATACAGCTGTCTGTTGGGGGTACTGGACATCGGATCCCCTCCGATCTGATAAAAACGACCTAACCTGTGGAGAGATCATCAATATCTAGACAGTGAAAGACCCCTTTAAGTTTTAGTTAAAAAATGGGGTTATACTGGATACTGTCTCAGTTCCTCACTATTTCACCTTGCTGTTAGTGAATCAACAGATCTTTGCATACATTGAGAACCTGCACTGACCAGACTCCAGGATGCTACATTTTCCTTAGGGCTCACGCACACGACCATATATATTTTGCAGTCCGCAAACATAGATCTGCAAAAAAAAAACGGATGACGTCCGCGTGATGTCCATGTTGCATCCGTTTTTTGTTGTTTTTTTTTTGCAGATCCATTGTAACACTGCCTATTCTTGTTTGCAAAACAGACATAAATATGACACGTTCTATTTTTTTGCAGAACGGACATACAGACGTATGGACACGGCCCCGGTTATTATGGTGGTTTTTTTTTTTACGCAGTGTGGGAGATGCATCAAAACTGGCTTAGTTGCCCATAGCAACTAAACAGATTCCACTTTTTATTTGCCAAATGAGCTCTGAAAAATGAAAAGGGGAAAATGATTGGTTGCTATGGGCAGTTTTCCTTTACACAGTTTTGATAAATCTCCCCTAATGTGTCTTGGCAACAGTGTCTTCTTCATAGCATTTTTACCCCTATGGGTTGGCAAAAATTCCTGAAAAAATATGCAAAAAGCTACAGCAAAAAAGCCATAAATATAAAACATGGCACCAAATGAGCAAATACACACCAAACTGCAGGCAAAAAAGTTACTAAAATGCAAAGGTACAGAAAAACACCACAAAAAAAATAAAAACGGTGTTAAAGCAGCCAAAGGATCTTTTCTGGGAATCTTCACTATTTAGTTCTGCCCCTTAGTGAGTATGACGTGATGAAAGAGTCATGTTTACCTGCTCCCCTTCTGTGCCCTGGCTCCCATTCATACATCTTCCGGTTCCCGGTTTCTTTACTTCTGGCCGCCATATGGATATGGTCACCAGTACTGCTGCAGGAAATGACTGGCTTCAGCGGTGACATTTCCCCAAACAGCTTGTGAGCCAGCAGCGTCATCCAGCTTGGGGACACGTCACCACTGAAGCCATGCTTTGGCCTCAGCAGTACAGGTGACCATATCCATAACCTGGCCGGAAGTAAACAAGGCAGGAACCAAAAAATGGACAAATGGAAGCCAGTGCACAGGACCGGAGCGTCGGGTAGCAGGTAAATATGACTCTTTCATTAGGTCATAACTAAAAAAAAAACCCCTCTATGGGTGGTTTCACACTTTTTTTTTTAAAGCAAAAATGCTCTGCAATTTTTTGAGCCAAGGCCAGGAGATTTATGACTCTTTCCTGTATCTTTTCCTTGCTTTTAATGCTATTTCTGGTTTTTAACTGCACAACAAAACTGCCACAAAAACCACATAAAATCACCATAAGATTTGTTCGCAGTCTGAAGAACAATAAATTGCGGAAAGCAAAACTCAAATTCAGCTATGTAGTTTATATGTTTTTTGCGTCTTCACCCTTTCAACATGATTCATCAGCAATGCAAACATGATGCGACGTTCTGTGCTATAAATGTGCAAATGAATGCAAACAATTTCCCTGTAGATTTACTTATTTCACTATGACCTGTGAGTAGGAAAAGGCGAGCTGGACTACTACTTACATCATCCCATTTTATGAAGCGTTCCCCCTTGGACAAGTAACTTTTGATCTCTGGTGGACTCAGAATAGGTGATAGCATGGACATCCTGGAGTGTTATGGCTGTCTCCTTGCTGTCTTCTCACATCATGTGTCCTGTAAGGTGTGTTCCTCCAGCCATCCCTCTCAGGCTTCCTTGTTTTGTAGCCAGAACGTGCTACAACCAAATCATCCCGTATCCCTCAATATGCATTGTAAATGAGCAGGTTGGGAAGCGATCACTTTTCAGTGTCCCGGGGCGGTGCTGTGGGTTTAGATAGTCTGCTTTCAGATAAATGCATTAATAGTAAATAGACTTCAGCAAGTTCTACAAAGGAACTTCCTTTTTTCTTTTGCATTCATGCTTCCGGAGAGCTCCATCAGCTCATCTTGACTGTTTCATCACAGCACTGCTACCTATTGAGAAACCGATTGGCCTTTATGTGGAAAGTGTAGTGAAACTTTAAAAGAAAGTCATCAAGGTGATGTAGAAAATGATATAACCGTCTAACTTCCTGAGGTTTGAAGACAATGAGACATGTATGAAGAGTAAATGAATACATATTGCCAAATATAATAGATAGAAATGTCTGATTGCTGCAAAACTCTTGGTCTTGTCACAAGAGGGTGTAAAAGTGCTGCTGTATAAAAAGGCTATCAGAGGCTACTTTTGGGTAGTGTACCTCACAGTGGAAGATTGTTGACTCCTAGACATGCCTCTATGAAGTGCATCGGACCTTGAAGAGCCAGAGTGGGGGATGAGAGTGACTCTAAATGTAGAATGTGTGGTTTCCCTCAGGCTGTTGCTTCCTACAACTGATGCTGTGAGAAAACGGTGCACCCTTTCTTCCCTCGGGGCACTCCCTGTAGTTGGGGCTTCTGTCTACAAAATGAAAGTTTGGGGTTTTGGTTGTTGATGGTTGTCTGGGTGCCTGGCAGGAGGTATAGCAGTAGAATGGAGGTTGTATGGTGTGGTTGACGTCAGGAAACCAGACCAGCGTTTTTACCTGAGTAAAACAATAATATGTACACAGTGCAAATCCTTTCCCCAGGTATGGAGGCTGCACAGTGGCAAAAATGACACTGTTGGTACGCTATCTGGCTAAAGTCTCTCTCAAAAGAATGTTTGGCTAGAAACTGTAATCTGGCAATTATGGTTCTAGTGTCCACTGTAGGATACAGGTTTTTAGAGGCACGTCTAGCCAGGTCGTGGTTAAGAGTGTGGGGTGTCTTAACTGTAATCCTTTTCTAATAGCAAAGTCTGATTAGCTATAGTCACAGGTTACCTTGCTGACTCCTATGCGCTATAGAACGCCCACCTGTGGCAGTGACGTCACCGGACTCACTGCTAGGCAGAAGTCTCCACCTAGTATAGTGATGTGAAGACCAGTATGTCTCCAGCAGTAAACAAACTTTACGCTTCGCGATGCTGCGCAAGCCAAAGGGGAGCATCAGAGTAAGGAAATGCTCCTATGCTCCTCTCATATACAGTGCCTTGCGAAAGTATTCGGCCCCCTGGAACTTTTCAACCTTTTGCCACATTTCAGGCTTCAAACAAAAAGATATAACATTTTAAATTTTTGGTGAAGAATCAACAAGTGGGTCACAAATGTGAAATGGAACGAAATTTATTGGATCATTTAAATTTTTTTTGTAATAATAAAACTGAAGAGTTGGGCGTGCAAAATTATTCGGCCCATTTACTTTCAGTTCAGAAAACTCACTCCAGAAGTTCATTGAGGATCTCTGAATGATCCAATGATAAATAGAATCCACCTGTGTGTAATCAAGTCTCCGTATAAATGCACCTGCTCTGTGATAGTCTCAGGGTTCTGCATAATGAAGACCAAGGAACACACCCGGCAGGTCCGTGATACTGTTGTGGAGAAGTTTAAAGCCGGATTTGGATACCAAAAGATTTCCCAAGCTTTAAACACGCCAAGGAGCACTGTGCAAGCGATCATATTGAAATGGAAGGAGTATCAGACCACTGCAAATCTACCAAGACCCGGCCGTCCCTCTAAACTTTCATTGGCCTTTATGGAAGAGTGGCAAGAAGAAAGTATTTTTTTTTTTTAACAATGCATTTTTATTAGTTTCTCAATTTCTTTTGAAGAGAAAAAAAGAACAAGGCATACAAATAAAGAAAACAGAAATATAGCATCATACATATTCAATGACACGCAGGCCATTAGTGTAGGTGACAATAAAATTATACAAAGAGTAAGAAGCGAACATAATAGTAGGACTCATTACACGCAAAGCTATTCATCACATAAGTCTCGTAAAACAGATACAAGGGGCTGAGATCAGCTACCCAAGGAGTTCCTATAATCTGTCCATGGGGACCACCTCACAGCTAGGGCACGACTATGTTTCGCCGAGTGTACTAATGCGGTTTCATATTGTTTATATAGATCCACTTTGGATATAATATCAGCTATAGTAGGTATATCTATAGCTTTCCATTTAGAGGCAAGAGACAACCGGGCTGCCGTGAGGACATATGTGACAACCCATCTATATCTAAGCGGAATATCTGTTGTTCCAATAAGCAGTAAGGCTAAAGCAGGGTTAGGGCACAGAGTATATCCCACAATCTTGGAAAGTAGCTGAAAGACCTCCAACCAAAATGGAACAATTTTTGGGCATAACCACCAAGTATGGAACAGGGTTCCCACACCATGACACTGCTTCCAACATGAGTTGGAGTACCCTGGTATACAATGAGCAAGTCTGTCTGGGGTGAGATACCAACGCAAGTGCACCTTTTTTACCTGCTCCATATGATTAACACATTTAAAGGCACGAGCAGACCACTGAAACGCCTGTTGCCATTGCATCTTCGTGAAAGAGAGCTGGAGATCAGCTTCCCATTTAATCATAAATGGGAGCTTATCTATGCCCTTCGGCTGGTTAAGAAACCGGTAAAAAGGAGAGAGGCCATGGAAAGTGCGATCAGGGGTATAAAACGCTCTGAAAAGCTGAACTTCTGGCGTTAGTATATCTTTGGTAGTTACAGTTGAGAGGAAATGTCTTATTTGTAGGAACTGATAAAACCAGGCTTTTGGTAGGTCATAAGTGTCCCTAAGCTGTTCGTATGACTTAAGAACATTGTTATCATATAAGGATTGTAAACTTCTGACACCTTTAGCCTCCCACCCCACCAGGCTTAAGCCCATAATATGTGGCTCAAGACAACGAACCGAAAGATGTTTAAATGGAATGCTCATTCTAATAGGAGCAGATACCAGGGTCCTCCAAATAGAAAGTGAATGTGACACAGTGTTTAATGGGTGGGACACCCGTAAAGGATGTAGATACATAGCTTCAACTAATCCCCTCAGGGAGGTCCCTTTGGTCAAAGTGTTTTCAATTTGAACCCACGTATGAGATAGGTCAGGTCTAAACCACTCTCTCATGGCATCTAACGCAGCTGCTCTGTAGTAAGCGCCCAAATTGGGCACTCCCATCCCACCATCCACCGGGGCGTGATACAAAAGTTTATGGGACACTCTAGGAAGTTTGTCACCCCATATGAAGCGGAGGAGGAGGTTTTGTAATATCTGGAGCTGTGTTCTAGTAATGGGAAGGGGGACACAGCGTAGAATATAAAGAATCTTAGGCAAGAAGATCATCTTACATATATGAATTCGAGCAATCCAAGACAATTCCAGAGAAGAGAGTCTGGTGAGTTCTGGCTTAATGGAGGTAAGAAGCGATTTTATGTTACGGGATGCTAAAGTCGCTACTGGAAAACATAGGGTTATTCCCAAGTAAGGTATACCAGAGGGCGACATGACAAAAGGGAAGTTTGTTGAGAGACGTTGAATATGTGGCTGATCCAATAATATTGGGAGCACCAGAGACTTGGAGGAGTTCAGCTTATAATAAGACACCTTAGAATATTGTTCAAGAACCGACATAAGTGCAGGGAATGAGGAATCCGGTTTTAAACATGTAACAATCACATCATCTGCATATAATCCAATACTATGAGATTTCGCCCCCACCGGTATCCCTAATATATCAGGATGAGATCTGACTGCCTCTGCCAGGGGTTCCATTACCATAGCGAAAATGACAGGAGAGAGAGGGCAGCCCTGGCGAGTCCCATTGCTGATCTGGAAGGGGGTAGACAAAAAACCAGACGCCAGAACCCTAGCAGAGGGTCTGGAATACAGGGCTAAAATAGACTGCAGTATAGAACCCTGGAAACCAAATTTGAGTAGAACTGCTTCCAGGTATCCCCAGTGCACCCTGTCAAAGGCTTTCTCTGCGTCCAATGAGAGGAAAGCCCCGGGGGACCTCGACAGTTGCATAATTTGTAGTAGATTAATCATACGGCGAGTGCCATCCCTAGTCTGTCTGCCTTCCACAAATCCCACCTGGTCCGGATGTACTAGTGAGGGAATCACCTTTTGCAAACGAGAGGCTATCAGTTTAGCATATATTTTAAGATCGCAGTTGAGAAGAGCAATAGGTCTAAAATTTTCTGGTTTAGTGGGTGGTTTACCTGGTTTGGGCAGGGTAGTGATGGTCGCAGATAGGTGCTCCCGATTGATGGTCCCTGTTGTTCGCCATAGATGAAATAAGCGAGACAGGTAAGGAGTGAGGTGGGTGGAGAATACCTTATAATAATCACTAGGGAGGCCATCTGGGCCAGGGGCCTTGTTAGAAGGAGAAGACTTTATCGTGTGGGCGATTTCTGATGGGTCAAACGGAGCATTTAAGGAGGACAATTGCTCCTCAGACAGACTAGGGAGATGCAATTTATCCAGAAAGGTTTTTATAGAATCTGGAGAAGGTTGAACAGTTGCAGTGTCATCCTTCAAATTGTACAATTTGGAATAATAGGAAGCAAAAGCGTCCGCTATGGCCCTAGGATCCGTTATGGGACCGTCTGGGCCCCCTTCCAGATAAGCAATTTTTGATTTAGCAGTGGCCTGTTTAACCCTACGGGCCAGCAAGGCACTCGCCCTATCCCCCATGGCATAGTACTTAGCTTTACAACGTTTCATATTATACTCATAGTTGTGAAGCAATAATACTCTTAGCTTATCCCTGGCAGTCCAAAGTTTAGCCACCAACTCAGAGGTAGACCGCACCTTATTAGCAGCCTCCAAGTCCCTGATGCTCTTCAATGCCTCTGTCACCTCAGCTGTCCTCTTACGCTTGAGAGCGGAGGCAGTCTGTAAAAATAAACCTCTGATAAAGGCTTTATGGGCCTCCCAAAGAGTTTCATCAGATACCTCCGAATTGTCATTTATACGAAAGTAATCCTGCAGTGCAACGTTGATCTTAGCCAACACCTCAGGGGACTTTAGCAAGGAAAGATTGAGGCGCCAGGAGGAGTGCGGCGCGGGGGGACCACGATCATCCAGGACTAGTTCCACAGGGGCATGGTCAGACCATGTAATAATACCAATGGAGGTATGCATACAAGAAGAGAGGAGGAGATTATCCACTAGAAAATAGTCGATACGGGAATAGGATCTAAATCTAGGGGAAAAATAGGTAAAATCCTTTTCACTGGCATGTTGGTACCTCCATACATCATGAAAACCTTCCTCTAGCAATAAGTTCCGGATATCTCCTCTTTGCAGAACAGCTTTAGAGGAACAATCCATTTCAGAGGAAACCGGAATGTTGAAGTCCCCACACACCAGCACCCCACCTTTGGCCATCAACCTCGCCTTCTGTAAAACAGAACGTATAAAAGAGCTGGGAGAATTGTTAGGAGAATAGACATTTACCAGGGTACATTGTAGGCCATTGATTTTGCATACAAGAATAATAAACCGTCCACCAGGATCCACATATTCAGAAATGACATCCAGCGCCACTGTATTCTTTATCAAAAGACTGACTCCAGCCTTCTTAGTTGCGGCAGTGGCATGTCGCATATAAGGGAAGGCCCTATGGTGTAACCGCTGGGTGTCAGTTTCTAACAAATGGGTCTCCTGAATACATGCAACATCACATTTAGATCTGAGTATTTCCCTCCATAATAAAGACCTCTTAAATGGGGAGTTGAGACCCCGGACATTGAAGGATATTATTTTAATACCCATGGTGGATGGTGTGATGAGAGCCCAAGGTCAAGACACCCACACAACCCATAGGGTCACAAACTAAGCAAGTCAGATAATGGTGCCAATGCAGTATGATGCAATATACAAACTGGAAACGAGTACCAGAACAAACATTAAGAAAACAAAAAAGAATAAGAACAGAAAAAGACGCCAGCAGGACGCTGGCAGTATTCAGGGCAATGCGGGCAACAAGGACCATTGCCCGAATTGGAAGAGCAAAAAGCAGCTAGTGAGCCAGCTCAAGAAACCTGTGTGGCCAGCCGACGCTAGGCCACAGTCCATTCCCCATCAAGCCGCTCCGGTGGTCTGTGCGTCGCAGGTGGATCTTGGTCCGAAGAGGAGAGGCCCCATTTCTTCAGTAAAGCCAAGGCTTGAATTGGAGTAAAGCAGGTGAGCGTAGATCCATCTTTAGTAATCACCAGTCTCATAGGAAAGCCCCACTTATAGGTAATGGAGTTCTGCCGTAGGACTTGCGTAGCAGGAGCGAACTCCCTCCTCTTAGCTAAGGTGGCCGCAGACAGGTCCGGGTAGACCAGTAAACCATCATAGGGAGATGAGAGGTCTGGCTTCTTCCGTAGGCCCAGAAGAAAGGCCTCCTTGGTAGTGAAAAAATGCAGCCGCGCTAGCGTGTCTCGTGGTACACTGGGGCCCAAGTGTTTTGGACGTGGCACTCTGTGGACCCGGTCAATTAGGAAGTCCGAGTCAGGGAGGTCCGGCAGAACCGCTTTGAGAAATGAGGTAAGGAACTCACGGAGGTCTGAGTCCAGGACGGTCTCTGGAATTCCTCTGATACGCACATTGTTGCGTCTGGATCTGTCTTCCAGGTCATACAGCTTATTTTTCATGCGGGCGACATCCTCCTCTAAAGCATAGTGCGCATCTATCAAAGAGTTATGCGAGGAGGCGTACTCCGCCATCTTGGATTCTATATGTGCCGTGCGGCCTCCCAGGTCGGTGAGCTCCCGCTTGATATCATTTAGCATGGATTTAAAGTCCCCCAATAAAGTGGTCCGCAGAGTGTTCAGCATCAGCTGCATGTTCTGACTTGTAAGAGGGCAGTCTTCAGCCTCGGGGTCTGGGGGGACAGAAGTGCGCTCCGCTGTATCTCCGTCAGCGCGGGAAAGTGCAAGAGAGGCCTGCGTACTAGGTGACGCGCGCTCTGGATCTGGAGTTGCCACCGGACTTTTGGCAAAAAAATCCTCCAGCTTGGAGGGAGGACCTCTCCTTGTTGTCTTACCCTTAGGCATGCTGTATAGGCACCGGAGAGTATATATGGCAAACGGGGATGCCGCTTCTAGCCGCTTCAAACAGGTTTCAGAGACGGAGCTCACGCTTCACACGACCAGCGCCATCAGCGTTCAGGCCACGCCCCCAAGAAGAAAGTATTTTCTCAAAGATATCCATAAAAAGTCTTGTTTACAGTTTGCCACAAGCCACCTGGGAGACACCAAACATGTGGAAGAAGGGGCTCTGGTCAGTAGAAACCAAAATCGAACTTTTTGGAAACAATGCAAAACGATATGTTTGGCGTAAAAGCAACACAGCTCATCACCCTGAACACACCATCCCCACTGTCAAACATGGTGGTGGCAGCATCATGGTTTGGGCCTGCTTTTCATCAGCAGGGACAGGGAAGATGGTTAAAATTGATGGGAAGATGGATGGAGCCAAATACAGGACCATTCTGGATGAAAACCTGTTGGAGTCTGCAAAAGACCTGAGACTAGGACGGAGATTTATCTTCCAACAAGACAATGATCCCAAACATAAAGCAAAATCTACAATGGAATGGTTCAAAAATAAACGTATCCAGGTCTTAGAATGGCCAGGTCAAAGTCCAGACCTGAATCCAATTGAGAATATGTGGAAAGAGCTGAAAACTGCTGTTCACAAACGCTCTCCATCCAACCTCAAAGAGCTCGAGCTGTTTTGCAAGGAAGAATGGGCAAGAATTTCAGTCTCTAGATGTGCAAAACTGATAGAGACATACCCCAAGAGACTGCAGCTGTAATCGCAGCAAAAGGTGGTGCAACAAAGTATTAATGCAAGGGGGCCGAATAATTTTGCACGCCCCACTTTTAAGTTTTATTATTACAAAAAAGTTTAAATGATCCAATAAATTTCGTTCCACTTCACAATTGTGACCCACTTGTTGATTCTTCACCAAAAATGTAAAATGTTATATCTTTTTGTTTGAAGCCTGAAATGTGGCAAAAGGTTGAAAAGTTCCAGGGGGCCGAATACTTTCGCAAGGCACTGTATATAGTAAAAGAATAAAGAATTGCTTATATCCGGGTTCAGCCCTGAAAGCGGAGAACGGATTTAAAGGGAACTTCTCACAACAGACTACTGGTAAGGTCCTACATAGCAGAGGATGCACGTGCACATGATCAGCTGATTGCTGCAGGTCCAGCTCCCAAGGCCTCTAGCAAACGGTTGATTATGTTTGGAGAAGATTTGGCCAGATGCTCAGTTGCTCTTCAGCTGGCTCATATACAGGTCCCGAGAGGATGGGTCAGCAACCTCTGGCTGTTGTGAGACTGAGACTACATCTCCCAGCATATATATCATGTTATACATAGTGCAGGTAGAGTTGCCATCTCCCCCCCCCCCCCCCCAAAAAAAAAATAAAATAAAATAAAAATACCAGCCAAGTTAAGCCACACCCAAAGAGGGAGTGGTTGTGGGGCATGGTTTAACACAGGGTGTTAAATCACTATGTCATAATGTGGCTCCCAGTAATATTAATGCTCCCAGTAATAGTAATGTCTCCATTAGTGCCGTCCAGAATTAACAATACCCCCATTAGTGCCCCTAGTTGTTAAAGGCTGTACTAATGAGCATTCCACAATGGAAGAGCTCATTAGTAACAGTCCTTATAGGAAAAAACCACCGTTCACCACCAGCAGTGCAGGCACTGCCAGCGATGAGTCCAACAATATGTATGACATGCACGCTGCCGCCTGCCTCCCAGCCTATAATTGACAGTATTTGTGCATGGGCAAAAAACTGTTAATGAGCGGGTGGAGGTTGGAGAAGTGCACGTGCAAGGTGCCCGTCAAGCTTAGAGCATGTGACTCATCTCTGGCATTGCTGGATGCATGTCTCACAGTTTCAGATATAAGCTCTCCGAAACCACTTCACCTTATCACATGAGTAATAGACTGCTGAAATTACTGATGCCTATCACTACACTAAGAATCTATAGAGAGGGCCACATAAGGGAGCTGACAGGTTCTCTCTAACACACAGATGCTGATGTAGCATCTAACTCCAGCAAAGGGCGGACATCCAGGGGATAAGATTCAGCCTAGACAGGAGGTAGCAGGGTATACTGCTCCAGTGTGTGCAGAGGTTGGTGTGTAGCTCAGTCAAACTAATGTATACACTGTAAATATAATGATTTTTGCTGTTGTATTACTATTAGTTCAAAACAATTGTTTAGCCATGTCCGGGCCAATTCTAACCTTTCTGCTGCTTGAGGCAAAAAATAGAAATGGCGCTCCTCCCCCTATTGCCAAATTCTCAATCCAACCCCTCCCTTCAACCCTACTGTTAAAGACATATGTGGATGGACATTACATACGGCACTGTAACACATACAGGAGAATACAGCACTACATACCTCTTTCATCCAGTGATGTCTCCTCTAATGAAGATCTTCTCTTTCCTCGTCTTCTCCATTCGGACCAAGCTGCCATGACAAAACATTTCAACCGCGTGTTGTCTCTGCAGAGTTTAACACATAGACAACATAGGTCCTTCACTTTTCAATTATCCTCCCCCTCCTGGTGCCCTAACATCATCATCTAGTTGCTACCTCCAATACTGTGCCTGCTGTGCTCCCCTGTGCCCATACAGATAGTATCCCCATAGTAATGCCCCCCATAGTAATAGTGCCCCATACAGTACCCCCAATAGCAACCACATTAGTAGTAATATTGTGTCCAATAATAATGTTCCCAAAGTAGCCCAAATATTAATAATGGTCCTGTAGGGCCCCTAGTAAAAATAAAACCCCCTGTAGTGCCCCCATCAGAAACAAGGCCCTAATATAATGCACTCCTTTATAAAGCACCCTTTAGAGTCCCCAGTAATAATAATGCCGCTCTATAAGGCACCCCTACAGAGCACACAGTAGTAATAAAGCCTTCTATATTGCCCTGTGGTTATAATGACTCCCCTTGTAATGCCCCTTGTATTATAATGCACCCTGTAGTGCCACTACATATAATGCACCCCCCTGTTGTGCCCATATGTATAATGCCATCTGTATTATAAAGCCCCAGAAAGTAATAAGTGAGGGGCCTATCTTTTAGGCTATGTCCAGAAAATGGCCACCATCTTAAAAGCAGCCATGTTGGATCAAGGAAAAAAATTTCCAATGGGAAGGGGGTCATTTAACATATCAGACCTGTATTCTTTCAGAAATTGATTGCCATTATCAGATTTGCAAAATCTCTTGTGGTTCAAAAGTTATCAACACAGAGTTTCAACAACAACCGGGAACGTTCCCTGTGATGCACAGCTATTTGACGTGTTCAGTGTATTGTCCCTGGTGCTGACTTGAAGTTTTGAATTTTCTTTGATATGCTACATGACTTCCTTCCAATTGGAAACATTTGCTCTTGATCCAATATGGCGGCTTTCAAGATAATGGCCCCCTCACCTATTACTTGCTGGGGTATTCAGATGTTTCACTGTCCCTTTAGTTTCTGAAATAAACGAGTGTCCTGCGACTTTTGACTCAACATATATATATATAAAATGGCCCCACAGTAGTATATAGCATGGCCCGCTCTGTAGTATATATAATGTTCTCCCATGCCACCCTCAGTAATGCCGATATACACACATAAAAAAAATACTCACCTGTGTTCCACTCTCTGCTGCCATCTGAGTTCCCGCATCCCAGAGCAGGTGGACGCTATGACATCATCACAACCTCCTGCTCTGGTTCTTGTTCAATGACATCATGAACGCCTGCGCTGTGACGTCGTCACATCATCCTATGAGACCTGGCGCAGGAGGTTGCAATCAATCTGTTGCATCATTCTATTGCCTAAGGTCTATGAGGCTGAACAGCAGGGATGGCTAACATGGTCCGCCGTAAACTGCCGTCCTCCTCAAAGGCAGCCAGGCAGTTCACTGTCTGTGATGATGATGAGATGACAGCTGAAAAGTTATTTGTATAGAACAGGAAGTCTCAACATATTATTGATCTTAGTGGGCAGTGTGCAAATTGTAGTTTTTTAGGATTTCTTTTTGTGAAATGTAAAATGTAAAAAATAAATCACCCTTAGGGACATAACTACAACTCCCATCCTCCTCCACACACTCCCTCATGGGTCGCTGCACATGCAGCAAAAAATGTGCCAAAAAATAAGTCAACTAGACAGACTAAAAGTTTTCCAGATTTGGCATCCAGGATCAGGCACGTTGATAAATCTGGCACATTTTTAGACTGTCTAGTTTAAGTGTACACTGTCTTAAAAAATACACCGTATTAGTAATAATGCCCCCGTGTTGTAAATATATGGTAGAAACCACAAGCACATGCAGCCACCAAGTCTTAACCTCTGGAATGGCAGCAGGGGATCCCTAGTCTCAGATTCCAGCCACAACTGAAAATGTCCTTTTCATTTTTAACTATGGCCCTTGATAGCGGTGCCATCTAAGTAATCCTTAGACCAGAGCAAAGCTTTGTGTAGCCTTTATGCAATAAATGCAAATTACAAAAACATAATGATTGTTTTTTCTTGCATTTTAACCACTTCATTACCACACTGGTTACTGCCACCTCCGCCACCCCACTTCCTCACAGGTCCTTGAGCCTGTTTACTGAACAAACTGCCACATAAAAAATACTGGCAATTACAATTTCCAGTAATAAAAAAAAACACTGGTTCCAGCCTTGCAGCTGAAATAACAGATCCAAAAAAGTGTAGAAGAGAGCCTAGAAGAGAGCAATAGCGTAGTTCCACGGCCCTCAGTCACCACCAGAGAATCAAAATATATTAGAGAAAAGAGGGCAGCAAAATTTCTAAAACGTAACTTTTAATTAATATAATCATAAGACGGAAAATAAGTAGGTTTTCCTAAACAAATACCCCAAATATTTTAAAAACATACACTCCGGTATAGTGAAAAAGAATTTGAGTTCTTGTACCCACTTCATCCCACCACGGCTACCTTCTACTGTCTGCCCAAGATACACAAGGGGGTTGCCCCTTTAAAACAGAATTCGGGGATATATGTGGATTGCATTCTGCGATCTTTTGTTGAATGTCTGCCCTCTTATATTCGTGACACCGGTGATCTTCTCACCAAATTGGAGGGTATAGAGGTTGAACCTGATTGGTATCTAGCCTCAATAGATGTGGAGTCTTTATACTCCTCTATTCCACATGAGGCTGGATTACATGCGGTGTCTCATTTCCTGGGAGCCAGGGGCCAGCAATTTGTTGCACACAATTCGTTTGTCTTGACACTCCTTCGTTTTGTTCTGACCAGGAATTATTTCTTGTTTGACGGCCGTTTCTACCACCAGCTCAGGGGCACGGCGATGGGCAGCTCTTGTGCGCCATCGTACGCAAACTTGCTCCTGGGCTGGTTGGAGGAAATGGTGGTCTTTGGGGAGGTGCCATCAGAAGGACTTCAAAATATAGTCCTATGGTCCCGCTTCATTAACAACATTTTCGTCATATGGAGTGGGACCAGACTGGACTTTGAGAGGTTTGTGACGAAGCTGAATGTCAACCCAGTAAACCTCAAGTTCACATATGTCATAGAAAGGGAATGTCTACCTTTTCTTGACATCCTGATTAAGAAGAACATACAGGGGCATTTGGAAACAACCATTTACCCCAAGCCTACCTCTACCAACTCACTTTTGAGATGGGAGATCAACCACCCTATCCCATTGAAATGGGGAATACCCACCGGGCAATACCTCAGAATAAGACGGAACTGCTCTGAGGAACTGGAATTTATTCAGCAGGCCAGTGACCTCAGAGCAAGGTTCCATGAACGTGGATACCCGGATGGGATTCTCCATATGTCTGACCAAATAGCGCTGAAACAAAACCGCTCGGAGCTGCTACATAAGCAGATCGAGGTACGGCCACAACAAAAAATCCGATCAGACTGATTGGCGCTTTTGATGCAGCATCTACACAGGTCAGGGAAATTGTTGGTCGACACTGCGACACTCTGTTGATTGACCCGGACCTGAGTGACATAGTGACACCAAAACCTAGCATAACCTACAGGAGGGGACGTAGTCTGTAGAAGGAAGTGTGGGCGCCGCCTACAATATATGCATATACCCATATGTATATGCATATATGGGTGGCCCCAAATTGAGGGTCTGTGGCCCCATGGCCATGAAGGCCTGAAGCCCTGGTGGATGTGGTTATCCACCAGGGGCTCTAACTGTAGGTATATATATAAATAGATGTGCATGAGCCCCATTTGCATGCACCTATATATATATATATATATATATATATATTAATGCCCCCTTTCTTATATAATACCCCTTAATATGCCCTGTTATATAATGCCCCCTGTTATGCCCCATGTCTATATAACGCCCCCTGTTATATATATTGCCCCCTTTACACATGACCCCCTTATATATGTCCTCCAGAAGTATATAGATGCATATACATGATCCCCAGTTATGTACATGTATCTATATACATGTAATAACCAGGGTGCCCCCCCCCATAGCCCCCAGCAGATGGACAATGGCCATCTGCTGGGGATAGCTGGAGACATGGGACTGGACTAATTAGTCCAGTCCCAGGTACTTCAAAGGGACAGAAGATCGATATGATCTTCTGTCCCTTCTGTTAATTACCCTCAGCGCTGCTGGGGGCAATTAACAGGACAGGGAAACAATAGGTTTCCCTGTCCCTGCATGGCGCGTACCTCCGGCGCTTGTAATTACAAACGCCGGAGATACAGTGCGCTCCCCAGGCGGAGGATCAAAGAGATCCTCCGCCCGGGAAGCAGCGCGCGTCGGCGCGGTGACGTCATAGCACCGCGCCGGCGCTCGTGCACACAGCTGCCGGCGCGCTCGCTCGCCGGCAGCGCGGGAGCACGGGAGCGAGCGCGACCGGGTTTAAATAACCCGATCGCGCTGCGCTCTTCAGTTGAGCCGTGCCTCCCCAGCCTGAAGACCCCCTGAAGACCCCCTGAATCATCCCCTGGACGACGAGCAAAGAAGGATCTTCCCCTGGAACCAGCAACCCCCCTGGAGACCCCTAAGGATTGGCTGAGTAACCCTGACCCCCTGAGCCACCAATGATTAACCCCTTCTTTCTCCTGCCCTGCCATTAACCCCTGGTACTGCACTGTATAACCCCAGCTGCCCTGCACTCAATCATCCTACCCATACCCCCCTGGAGCCTGCCATTTACCCATCCCTGCCATTTAACCCAGATTTAACCCCTGCCCTACTGGTTGTCTGCCCTGCTACCCCTGCTCCAGACCCTTGCCCTGTTGCCTACCATAGCCCTGCTGCCCTGTTCACCAACGTTCCCCCTGCCAGCATTAACCCCTGGTCTGCCACAACCCCTGTCTTGATCAACCCCTGAACAACCCTATACCGTTAACCCCTTCCCTGCCATAACCCCTTGTTTTCCCCTGATTGCATTGCACTGTGATTTAACCCCTCTGTTCCCAGGGACAGTAATTAGATTAGGCTGGGGAGGGCTGCTATTAATGTGTGTGTGGGTTTTGTGTAATTAGTAACGTGGTTGGAGTTAAACGGGATTGTGTAGTGTAGCTAGGATTTATTGTACTGTATTGTTAATAAATAATAAATACAGTGTTATTATTTATAATACAGTGTTCAGTGTTTATTGCAGTGTTAACGTGTATTTTGAGTCCCTTCTAGGTCGTGTGAAAGGCAATAGAGTAGCACATAGGCATAAATAGGCGGAACTAGCGGAAGCGGGTTTTGCCTATTTATGAATATTAATTATTGGTACATCCCAAAATATCAATAATTAATATTCCCTATAACATTGGCGAGCCAGGTCCCCTTGCGTGGACTTTGTATCCGTATTTAGCAACAACATAGGGAATTCGCTTATTCTGTGAATTAGCCAGGCAATAGGGACGCGGACAGTGGTTTCTGTGCGTCCAAGGGCCTGGTAATTCGGACAGGTAACGCGATTTCTCAATTCAAAACTAAATACGGTGCAAGATCTTTCGCAAAAAGAACCTAGATCTTTTGATCTATTTAATTTGTATATTAACTGTTTTTCTGTTGCACTTACACGACTGAGAAAAAAAAACAACGTACAAGGGAGCCAAGGAAGAAGACCCATACTATCACCAAGAGAGGACCATCGCCGGTGGACTGAGCCAAAGAAGTCCAGCTGGACGGGAGAAGGCGTTCCGGATACTACAGGACCTTCTCTAGGCAGCAACCAAAGGACAACTGGGACCAGCTCCAGGGAAGATGGCGACCTCCAAAAAAGTGAGTATGGACTTCTCCACACTGCTACATCTAGCTAAGAAGAGCACTTTCAATCCCATCCTCCCCACCTCATACACCTCCACAGAAATGTTGTGGTCCGATTTGTTGGCACAGACTTGTAGTTATGACAAGCTCTGTGTCAACAAACGGATGGTATTGAACAAGGATTCGAGGCGACTCCACATGCTAGCCAAACTTGTGCACACATTTGAGGATAGCATTTGGAAGCCGGAGCATGTTGCGTGGGTTTCTCAGTCAGCGGAGACATTTCCTCCGACCATTCATTGCCAGTGCTGTGCCAGTAATGTGCAGCAGGTTTCGGCATTGCGGACGCAGCTGGCAGTGAATGTGCAGTCTTCTGCTGACCGAGATACGCAAGTGGCTAAAATAGAGTCACAGTTGGTAGAGTTGCAGAGGCAAAAGGAGGAACTTGAAGTTCAGTTGACTCAGTCTTATGCTGAGATCAAGGTCTTCAAGGAGCAGGCTGCCTCTACTGCCGTGACTCTAGCCAAACTAAATGATGAGGTTGCTATAAGGTCTCGCTTGATGACCGGCATGCAACAAGTCATCAGTAACTTTTCAAAATTGGTACCGGCCCTTTCTTTTTCTGTAAAGACAGGGCCAGACTCTCCAAAAATTTTGCCCTGTTCAGGGCAAAAAGGGGGGAGAGATATCTGTAACAGGCCAAATATACCTAAATTTGAGCCTGTTCAGATAGAAAAAAAGAGTCCAATGATTTGTTGTAATAGAAATACTGTGAGAAGTGCGTCCCTGAGAATGGAACAGTATAGGAGAAGGGAGCACGACTGCAGTGTGGACAGACCTAAGCCATGCAGGGCGGACATCAGGTGTTTTGCATGTACTGGCTTAGGTCATATAGCGAAACACTGCAGGTCAGGTAAGAATAGGACACAAAGACCAATTAGGTGTTTTAGGTGTGGGAACGAAGGACACATTGCAAGGAATTGCCCTTGTGCAAGTCATTGCAATGTGTCCAGTAAGGCTACCCCGGTAACAAACTGTACAGTTGGGACTAGTCAGATTGGCCATAAAAGAGTCACCACTCAGCGGATGCCTCATCAGGCGCTGAGGGGTCAAAATGGCCAATATAGGCTAGAGAATGTTTGATACCCCTGTGCTATTTGTTACATCGTTCGTTCCCTGTGTATGTCCGTGTCCTGTGTTACCTGTTTGTATGTCTTAATGTTGATGGCGGTAGTCCTGGTTTACATGTGTGTTCAGCTTTGCTGATTTTTGTAATTTGCATTCCCTGCTATGAGTCCAATCGCATCTGTTTTTGGTTCACTCAGGTGTCTACTGTGGGTAGAGCAGTGCTATACTGTGGACTGAGGAAGAGGTTGTGTCACGTGGGGGAGACAAGGGTAGGTGAGCCCTGTACTGCACCCCTCCGTCTTTCCCTGCCTACTTGCCTCAGTCGGCCCTAGGCGGCCGCGGACAACCACGAAGGCGGACCCTACACTGGATAAGTGCGCAGGAAGGGAAAGGGAACAAAGGGACGGACAAACACAGACAGAACAAACACGCAGGTGGAAGGTCAACAAGCCGGGTCAAACACAGGAGGTAACGTCAATGCCAGGGGGTGAAACGAGAGAGAGGTCAAGTCCAAAATCCGAAGTTCAAAAATCCAAGCTAATCCAAAAGGTCGCACGAGCACTGATCAAAGGAGACTAATCACAGGCAATTTGAGAGGGCAGCTAGCCTGCTTTAAAAAGCCCTCCAATGGATCATGTGACGGGGCCAGCGTCACATGACCTCATTTGCATAATGAGTGCTGGCCAAACGTGACCAGCGCTCAATTATGCTAACAGTCTGGTCATGTGGCGTGGCCAGCGCCACATGACCCAGTAAATACAATATACAATAACTCTGAGCGCTGGCTTGCCGGGCCAGCGCTCAGCACCACCCACTGCTCGTGTCTAGGGGGGCGGGGACGCCGGGCACACAGCATCCGGAAGCCCGCCCGACGTTCCCCGCCTCTCGTTGCTATGGAGACGAGGACGCCTGTCGCGTCCTCGCTCCGTGGATACGGAGGTCCGGCGGCGCTGCAAGCGGGGAGCGCGCCGCCGGCCTCCCGTGACAGTACCCCCCCCTTCACGAGGGGCCTCCGGACCCTTACCAGCGGGAGCAGGTTTATCAGGATGCTGCAGGTAGAATTTCCGGATGAGCGAATCCGCATGCATCCTGGTCAACGGCACCCAAGACCTGTCCTCTGGCCCGAATCCCTTCCAATGTACCAGGTACTGGAAGGAATTCCGGACCTTCCTAACGTCAATGATTCTATGAATCTCGTGCTCCACTTGTCCCTCCACCTCGACCGGAGGCGGAGACAGTTCCTCTGGACCAGCGGAAGCAACATAGTGTTTGAGCAAAGACATATGAAAAACATTGTGAACACGAAGGAGTCAGGTAAACACAATTCAAACGACACCGGATTGATCACCTTGGTGATCCTGTATGGACCAATAAAGCGAGGCGCAAACTTATAGGATGGTACTTTCATGCGTAGATTTTTAGTTGACAACCATACCATGTCCCCCACCTTGAAATTCACACCCTTAGAACGTTTCTTATCGGCCTTAGTTTTTTGAATTCTTTGGGCTTTTTCCAGGTTCGACTGAACCTGTGCCCAAACTGTGCACAGTTCCTGAGAGAGAGCATTGGCCTCTGGGACCGCCGAAACAGCTGGAGAAAAGGAGCCAAAGCGCGGATGAAACCCCATGTTGCAGAAAAACGGCGATACCCCAGAAGACGAATTCACACGGTTATTAATTGCGAACTCGGCCAGAGACAGGAATCTGGCCCACATATGCTGGTTATCTGCAACATAACATCTGAGATACTGCTCAACGGACTGATTAAGACGTTCGGTTTGCCCATTGGTCTCCGGATGAAAGGCCGACGAAAAAGACAAAGATACTTCAATCCTCTTACAGAAAGCTCTCCAGAATTTAGACACAAACTGCACCCCCCTGTCCGAAACAATATTCTCAGGAATACCATGCAGTTTAACTATGTGGTCTAAAAAGACGGACGCCAAAACCTTAGCAGAAGGTAACTTACCCAACGGAATAAAATGACACATCTTGCTAAATCTGTCAACCACAACCAAAATCACCGTTTTACCCTCAGAACAAGGTAAATCCGTGATAAAGTCCATGGACAAATGCGACCATGGTCTGCTAGGTATGGGTAATGGACAAAGCTCGCCCATAGGTCGTGTCTTGGGATTCTTGGACCTGGCACAAGTATTACATGCAGTTACGAAAGCCTGAACATCCCTGGAAATCGATGGCCACCAATACTGCCTAGAGACTAACTCCCTGGTGGCATTGATCCCAGGATGTCCACATAATACAGAGTTATGGCACTCCACCCAGCAGCCGCAAACGCAAATGAGCCGGCACAAACAATTTGTCATTGGGGGGTACCAGTGGGAGCGAGATGTTGTGCTG
Organism: Rhinella marina; assembly: GCA_900303285.1. Classification (NCBI taxonomy): domain Eukaryota; kingdom Metazoa; phylum Chordata; class Amphibia; order Anura; family Bufonidae; genus Rhinella; species Rhinella marina. The sequence goes on from ONZH01030296.1 coordinate 558,564, forward strand.
TCGAAATCTCAGATGCCAGATCAGACGAGGTAGCGGCTACGATGATGTCAGCCGGCAAGATGGGCTCAGGAAGGACGTCAGGAGGCTGATATGCCTGAAAACTCCGGGATAGAGCGTCAGCCTTAATGTTCTTGCTTCCTGGTCTAAAGGTAACACAAAAATCAAAACGAGTAAAAAACAAAGCCCACCTCGCCTGTCTGGGATTCAAACGCTTAGCAGACTCTAGAAACATAAGGTTTTTATGATCCGTGAGGACCACAATGCGATGTAATGCCCCCTCCAGGAAGTGACGCCATTCCTCAAATGCCCACTTAATGGCCAATAACTCCCTATTCCCGATATCGTAGTTCCTCTCAGCAGACGAAAACTTGCGGGAAAAAAAAGCACATGGCTTAAGGTTAGTTAGGGTGGAGGATCCCTGGGACAACACTGCCCCTACCCCATCCTCAGATGCATCCACCTCAACTATAAAGGGCTCATTCTGGTCAGGCTGGATTAACACAGGGGCATTAGTAAAAACATTGCTTTAGCTTCTCAAAGGCTTCAATAGCTGCAGAGGGCCAATTAACTAGATCCGCTCCCTTGCGAGTCAGATCTGTAATTGGTTTTGACCACCAATGAAAAATTTTTAATAAATTTGCGATAGAAGTTCGCAAACCCTAAAAATCGTTGGAGCGCCTTAAGGGAGGAAGGTCGCACCCAATCGAGGATGGCCTGCACCTTAACTGGGTCCATTTGCAAGAGCAAGGGGTCAAAATGTATCCTAAAAAGGCCACCTCCTGAACGCCAAAGATACACTTCTCCCCTTTGACAAATAGTTTATTCTCACGTAACACCTCTAACACCTGTCTGGTATGAGAAACGTGAGATTCCCAATCCGCAGAAAAAAATAAGGATGTCATCAATGTAGACAATCATGAACCTCCCAATAAAAGGTCTAAAAATGTCATTGACAAAATTCTGGAACACAGCGGGTGCATTGCTTAGCCCAAAGGGCATTACTAAATACTCATAGTGACCCTCCGGGGTATTGAAGGCCGTCTTCCATTCATCCCCCTCCCTGATTCTAATCAGGTTATAAGCTCCCTTTAAATCCAGTTTAGAGAACCAGCAGGCGCCTTGAATCTGGTTTAGTAAATCTGGGATAAGGGGCAGCGGATACCTGTTCTTGACCGTGACCTTGTTAAGTTCCCTGTAATCAATACAGGGCCTCAATCCTCCATCCTTCTTACCCCACAAAGAAAAATCCGGCCCCCATGGGGGAAACTGAAGGCCGGATATGACCCTTGGCCAGACTCTCCTTAAGATAATCCCTCATGGATTGCCGCTCAGGGAGTGGAGAGATTGTAAATACGGCCCTTAGGATACTTGGAACCCTCAATAATATCAATAGCACAATCATAATGCCTGTGAGGAGGGAGGAACTCAGCCTCGGACATGGAGAATACGTCCTGAAAATCTCTGATATATCCAGGCAGGATCAGAGACTCAGTAGTACCTCCTAACTGCAATATTGATTTGCAACATTTGGAACAATCACCTCCCATTTCTCTAATTCACCTGCAGGCCAGTTGATCACGGGGTTGTGGTCCTGTAACCATGGCAGACCTAAGACAAGGTCAGCAGGTAAATCCCTTAGGACAAGGAAGGAACAGGTCTCAGTATGGGCAATTCCCACCGTTAGGGACACCTCGGGCGTACAAAATTCCACTCGCCCATTCTTCAATGGGGTGGAATCTAAGGCAATGATTTGAATTACCTCCCTTAGAGGAACTAGCGGAATACCAACAGTTTGTACGAAATCAAAAATTAATAAAAATTAACGGCAGAACCTGAATCAACAAATGCTTGACCCTCCCCCTTAATTTGACCATAAGTAACAGAAATAGGGAAGCAAAATTTTCCTTCTTACCACCGTCGGAGTTACCTTGCTTCCCACCGGAGATCTCCTAGAAGGTGGAAGTTTGGGACACTGCTGGAGCCAGTGGTTCATCTCCCCGCAGTAAAAACAGGCTCCCTTTCGGCGTCTTTGGTCCCTTATGGTCCCCCCTAACTGCATGGTTCCTCCGGAATTCTGGCAGGCGATGGACTCGGAAGAGGAATCTCAGGAAAAACGGCCACCTGAGGAATGCTAGAACGTTCTCTCCGCCTCTCTCTCACCCGTCGGTCTAGTTTAATGGCCAAGGTCATAGTCGCCTCTAAGGAGTCAGGAGTGGGATAACATACCAGAAGGTCTTTTAGTTGGTCAGACAGCCCCACCCGGAATTGACTTCTTAAGGCTGGGTCATTCCATCCAGAAGAGACACACCACTTCCTAAACTCCGCGCAATAGTCCTCTACTGGACGGTTACCCTGCGAATGTCCCTGAGTTGAGACTCGGCCACAGCGGTCAAGTCAGGCTCCTCATACAATAGGCCTAAGGCCAGAAAAAACGCGTCCACAGTCAGCAAACTTGGGGAGTCAGGGGGGTAACGAAAAGGCCCACTCCTGCGGATCACCCTGCAGCAAGGAAATAATTATTTCCCACCCGCTGCTGCTCGGAACCCGAGGAGTGGGGGCGTAGGCGGAAATATAATTTTATACTTTCCTTAAAGGAGCGGAAGGTCTTCCGGTCTCCCGAAAACCGGTCCGGTAGCTTAACATGGGGCTCCACGATAGGGTTAGATGTGGAGGGACCCATTACTGGGAGCGGATTGAAGCTGCTCCTGCTGTTGGAGTCTCTCGGCCAGATCCTGGATAGCTTGAGCCATTCCTTGCACCTGGTCCGTGAGGGCCCGCAACTGCTCCATGAGATAAGGCCTGTGATTCTGTCACGTGGGGGAGACAAGGGTAGGTGAGCCCTGTACTGCACCCCTCCGTCTTTCCCTGCCTACTTGCCTCCAGTCGGCCCTAGGCGGCCGCGGACAACCACGAAGGCGGACCCTACACTGGATAAGTGCGCAGGAAGGGAAAGGGAACAAAGGGACGGACAAACACAGACAGAACAAACACGCAGGTGGAAGGTCAACAAGCCGGGTCAAACACAGGAGGTAACGTCAATGCCAGGGGGTGAAACGAGAGAGAGGTCAAGTCCAAAATCCGAAGTTCAAAAATCCAAGCTAATCCAAAAGGTCGCACGAGCACTGATCAAAGGAGACTAATCACAGGCAATTTGAGAGGGCAGCTAGCCTGCTTTAAAAAGCCTCCAATGGATCATGTGACGGGGCCAGCGTCACATGAACCTCATTTGCATAATGAGTGCTGGCCAAACGTGGACCAGCGCTCAATTATGCTAACAGTCTGGTCATGTGGCGTGGCCAGCGCCACATGACCCAGTAAATACAATATACAATAACTCTGAGCGCTGGCTTGCCGGGCCAGCGCTCAGCACCACCCACTGCTCGTGGTCTAGGGGGGCGGGGACGCCGGGCACACAGCATCCGGAAGCCCGACCGACGTTCCCCGCCTCTCGTTGCTATGGAGACGAGGACGCCTGTCGCGTCCTCGCTCCGTGGATACGGAGGTCCGGCGGCGCTGCAAGCGGGGAGCGCGCCGCCGGCCTCCCGTGACAGGTTGGTTTTCGAGCAGGTAACATCGGTACACGGTGCAGTGTGAATGATTACTCTGAGCAGCCAGGGCCTCAGATCGAGACAGGTAGCACTGTTCTGCTCAGGGTTTTCAGTGGGGCTGTGTTATGCTCTGAATCGGGACAGGGAGTGGTTGCGGACAGGCAATATG